>CM065052.1:203446659-204046659 GCA_032883995.1 Coronaproctus castanopsis
GGGATATTGGTCGGTAACTATCTGGGAAGAAAGGATTTTTGTTGGGTTTTAGTATCGGAATAACTATAGCTGAATTCCAGCTATTGGGAATGGTGCTGGATCTCCATATTTGATTGTATAAATTTAAAAGGAATAGTTTTGCGCTTGGTGGGAGGTATTTTAGCATATAAGGATGTACTAAGTCTGGACCGGGTGCAGTGTTTGGTGTATGTTGGTTGAGCTGGAAGTTTAGTTCTGAGATGTTAAAGTCAGAGTTGTATGGTGCATCATGGTCTTGTAGGAAATGTATTTGTTCTTTCTCAGCCGCTGATTTTGTATCAAGGAAAGCGGTCGAATATCTCTGGGATGAAGATTGGCTTGCAAAGTGTTGGGCGAGGGAATTGGCTACATCATTTGGGTCGAGAATATTTTTTCTACCCATCTTTAATAACGTAGGAGTGGGTATGGAATTTACGCCATTAAGTGATTTAATTTTTGACCACATATAATGGCTTGATGCTGACTCTGGTATAGAACTAACAAAATTGTCCCAGGATTCACATTTTTTTGTTTTGATGAGGTTACGAGCTATAGTGCGTGATTTTTTGAAATGTATTAGGTCGGTGATTGACTGTGAGTGTTTATATTTCCTGAGTGCACGTTTGCGTTGTTGGATTGCTACTGCAATCTCATTGCACCACCATGGGACCCTTCTTGGGCGTATTTTTGAAGATGATTTAGGTATAGTTGTGTCAGCGGCTTTAAAGATTGCCTCAAGGAATATGTTCAGGTTTTCTTTAATAGAACTGTGTGGTTTGATGGGTACCTTGACTGCATTTGTGTAAGATTTCCAATCTGCTTTGTGAAAAAGTAGACGCGGTGTTTGTGTTACTTGGGTGGTAGTGTTTGGTGTTATTATTTGTATGATAATTGGGAAATGATCGCTAGAGCATAAGTCGTCGAACACTGAAGAACTGAGGATAGGGTATAGTGTTGGTGAAACCAGGGCTAGATCTATGGTGGAAAATGTATTATATGACAAGTTAAAATGTGTGTGGCTTGGTGGGAGTAGAGTGGCGAAATTATGAGATAGTATGACATCATTGATGATGTGACCGTGCTTGTTGGTGAAAGATGCTCCCCAGAGGGGAGAGTGAGCATTAAAGTCGCCAAGCATAATTATGGGTGCTTTGAGTTGTGTGAGTATGGATTGAATTCTATGATCGCTATCGAGAGAGTTTGGGGGTATATAGCAGTTACAAATGGTGATGCTCGGATATTGTACAGATGGTAAGTGGACTGTGACTGCTATTATCTGTAGTGAGGTGTTTATGTTTATTTGATTGCAAGGAATTGCATTATGAATTAAGGTTGCCACTCCCCCTTTAGCCCTAATTCCGTGGATGTTGTCGTGTCTAAAGATGTTATAGTTTTTAATTTGTGGGTTATCTGAAGATTTGAGGTGTGTCTCCTGTAAGCATATAACTGCCGGATAGTTTAATGATATTAGCTGCTTAAGTTCGCAGTTGGTATTATAGAAACCTCTGCAGTTCCACTGCATTATTATATTTTTAGGCATCATTTATATTTATTATGATTTTGTGTGTAGTTGACTATTTGTTCTTGATTTGATTGATTTAAATTTATTCGTCTGTGTCGAGAGCATTTGTCTCGCTAGTGTCACTTTGTATTGTCATGTTGCTAAGATGTTTTATGATTCGAGAGCATCTGTTTTTTATGCTCATACCATTTAGAAATGGTTTAGTCACTGATATCACATGTATTAGACCCTCTTTGTCGTTTGTGTAGTCGTTAGCAAAACTTAGATAGTCGGGGTCAGAAGCTATGTTTTTAACAAATGATTGGTATTGGGGGAAATCAAGAATGAAATTATGTTGGTTATTTTCGAATAATGCTTTAATTTTATCGGTTATTTCTTTAATAGGTGCGATCTTTAAAGAAGAGTTAGATTTGGCATTGGAGGAACTTGGTGATGTGGTTGTAGGACCCTGGGATTTAAGAAGCTGTTTTTTATTTTGGTGCTTTACTTTGCTATCTGCATGTGAGGGTAGCATGTTAATTGTTTTGGGAGTTGATTGTGTTGTAAAAGATATTTCGCATATCTCATGTGGTGAGTCTGGTGTTGGTGGGTGGGGTCGTTTTGTGGAGGGGTTGGGTGGTTGTGTGTCAGTGTCTGTATTGTCATTGATAGCTGTTATGGTTGGAGCTTTTGGATCATTGAATTTGTTCGGTGTTTCATCTTTGTTATTACTCTTTTCACTTTCAACATTTGCTTGTTCCAGAGAGTCGGTTGCAGAGATCGCTTGGTTGCTTAGTGTTTGTCTTTGGTTTTCGTTGCAATGTTGGCACATATGGTCTTCGATTTGTATGAATATTCGATGGTCAGTATCGTTGTGGTGCAATAAAAAGGAGTCAGGTATGTTGGTGCAATTCGTTTGTTCAATATAAATTTGTCTTCGCCAACTAACTATATGTCCGAATTCGTTGTCAGATGGGTTTACTCTCAAAATTGACATGGGAGATAACATTTTTAAGGAGAATATTGATGTTAGGTGTGATTAAAATACGGTTAACTGTATATGCTTTACTCGAAATGTATAAACTTTTACATTAAGATTTGATGATATACGACTCGAAGGGGTTAATCATCGCAGAAATTTGTATAAAGGAATTAAACGCGTCTAAATTCGGAAAAAATTTTATTACAGTTTATAACAAAAATTTTCTATTTTCACAATGGGTTAGTTTTAGAATATCTAAATTTTGAAGATATGTATAACAAAAAAAAAAAAAATATTATCTGGGGTCATCCGAAAAATTAATAATATCGTGAACAAAATACTTCTTCGACTCTCCTGAATCGTTTTGCGGGCTATATAGAATATATTATGTTTCATATAGTGTAAATTGTATTGCAATAATAATCAATAAATGTGATTAACCACATTCATCATCATCAGTGTATCAGCCCTTAGACTGGTTTGCACCATGTAGCAACCGCTTCCATCCTAGCCTGTCGCGAGTTTTCTTCTTTAATTCCGGATAAGTCGGTATTCCACTTTCTGTTGTTCTTGGTCTTCCACGTGGCTTTTTCCCCATCATTTTTCCTCTTCGATAACATCTTTCAGGATATTTTGATTTTGACGTAATGCATGACCTAGCCACTTTAGTCGCCTCTTTCTTATACTGTGTAATATGCTTCTTTTTTTTTCATTTATTCTTCCTAGTACAATTGTGTTCTTTATTTTGTCTACCCAGCTAATTTTCTGTAGGCGCCGCCAACACCAAATTTCAAAAGCTTCTAATTTGTCTCGGTCACGTTGTTTCATTATCCACGTTTCCGCACCATATAGTGCAACTGACCATACAAAAGTTTTTACGAAGTTTTTGCGTATATTGACGGACATTGACGGACATTGTTTCCCTGTGTTATATATTTATCGTTAAAAGCCTTTTTTCTCATTGCTACACGATGATTAATTAGTGTAATCCATATTATGCGTTATGGTCTGACCTAAATATCTATATGTTTTTACTTGTTCTATTATTTCGTTTTTTAATTTTATGTTTATTTGAGGACAAATCTTGCCAATTGTCATAACCTTTATCTTTTTGATGTTAATCTCCATTCCTTATTTTTTCATTACTGTATTTAATTTCTTAATCATTGCTGAAAGTGTTTTGGGATTATCCGCAAGTAAAACTTGGTCATCGGCGAATTTAATCACATGTAATCTTCTGCCTCCGATTTTAATTCCTTGTTTAAATTTACCGAACGTTTCATTTATAATCATTTCCGCAAAAGCATTAAATAGCTCAGGAGATAGTAAACATCCCTGCCTTACTCCTTTACTTATAACTGTTTTTTCCGACTCAATGTTATGGTCACTTTCTGTCTGCTGTATAAGTTATAGATTAATGTAATTAAATGTTTTTGGGCATCCTATTCGGCTTAACAACATACGCTGAAATTAATTATGTTTTTGTCAACATTTAATAATGCATAACTACTAAAAAGTTTAATTATACTATTTTCACGTTGAAAATCAAAAGAAAATACATAGTAATTATGGAAAAGTATTTCTGTGTAGTGCTTCCACGGTGGATACAAAATAAAATGAATATATTTTTATACACGATATATTTAATAATAAGTCTACTAGTTTTACTATCCTGATGAAGTTACAGTCAGTGAAACTTTATTGCAGTAACAAAAATTATTTATTTCTTTGATAAAGTTAGTTCGTTAGTCGTAAAATATCTAAATTTTCAAAATATTTATAATAAAAAAATATGTACAGTAACCTTAAAAATTAGTAAAATATCGTTCACAAAATATTACCTTATTATGCTTCACCACGCGTTAAAATACTACACTCTCCTGATGATGTTGTTGCCAGTAAAACTACTGTAGCCGGTGAAATTATCCCAGTTTCCCTGTTGTGTTTATTAAATATATTGCGACACTATGCTATGTAAGATTTGTATTTCTATTTTTCCGTTTGGTTGGCCGGTAGTATGTGCATGAAACTGCACCCACTTGTTATTGAACAATACAACAGGAAAACCTGTTTTGCCGTGTCAAGTGCATGTACTTCAAGGAGTAGCTATTACAATCCTGTATTCTACACTCATACTAAGACTAGGCGCAAAATCTCCATATAACGCTGTAGTGTATATAGGTTTGAATGCTTTCTTTAGGTTGCATCTACCAACCGTTGTAACCAGGCATTTCAAAGCACCTTTTTAAAGATTTTCTTACTTTTTATAATATATTCTACGAAAATATAAATTAAAACTCGCTTATTTTGCTTAATCTCCCTAAAATAATTCAGGCTTTTAACTATTTTATTACATCATCAATTTTTATGCTATTCTGGATATTCTGGCGATTGTGCAACCATGCAACCTTTATGTATGAGCTGCCACTGTTAATTACATGTTTGTATAGTGTGGGACCAGTTTTTCCTGGAATGCGTATTACAGTTTGGTCTCGTGTTGTAAATGAAATGTTGAAATATATTTCCTATTTATTTATTGAAGTGAAACTTCTGTTTATATGGGAACTTAAGTAGACGGGGATATATCTAAACCCGCAAAAATAAATAAAGGAGTACGACAAGGTTATTTGTTATCTCCATTTCTTTTTAACGTATACGCGGAACTTGTACTTAAATTAATTCTAGCAGAAACCACATGTGGAATTCGCTTAGGCGGAGAAAGACTCCAAAGGTATCATTTGCAGACGATCAAGCTATAATTGCTGAGTCTCCGAAAATACTACAAAAAAGAAAAAAGGACCTTAAATGATAGAGGAAAGCAGTTTGGGTCAGAAATAAATGTTGATAAAACTAAAATCATAATGGTTGGTAAACATCCTAATCGTTTTCAACTGGAACTTAATGGTCAGAAAATTCAACAAGTGTAAAAATTCTGTCAAATAATAACGGAAGACTTGTATTGCGATACAGAAATAAACTCAATAATTAGATTAGCTAAGCTAGCCTGGCAAGAAAAGCGAAACATATTATGCCAAAAGTCAATACGTTAAAAAACTACGTAGACGTATTATTAAAATTTACGTGTGGCCTATAGCGTTTTACTGTGCTGAAACGTGGACACTAAACAAAAGGAATGTTCAAAAATTGCAGGCTTTTGAAATGTGCTACTGTAGGAAGATACAAAGAATAAGTTAGACCGAAAAAGTTTTGAATGAATAAGTTCTCCAAAGAATTTACGAAAAACGGACCTTATTACATTCGATAAAGAAAAGAAGATTAACCTGGATGGGGAATGTACTCCGACATGGTGGTCTGTTACGTGATGTAATAGAAGGACAGATTCCAGGGAAAAGAGATCGTGGCAGACCATGAAACACTTTCGTGACAACATTGTTGCATGATACCAGACCAATACTGGAAAATGAAAAGAGCTGCACAGAATCGGTTGGGCTGGAAGTTACTTACTATGGAATAAAATCAGTCTTAGGACTGCCTGATGATGATACATATATATATATATATATATATATATATATATATATATATATATATATATATCGTTCGCAACATCCGTCATCAAACTACGTTTATACACATAGGTAGGCTTATTCTTTTATATATATATATATGTGTGTGTGTGTGTGCATGTGCGTGTGCGAGTGCTTGTGTGTTTGTATATATACACGTGTAAAAATTTAAAAAAACTATCGAATTTAATTAAAATATCTTTAAGTTTCACTTCTTCCATGCGCTCCGAGGCACAGATGTTTTTTTATGTATTTATTTATTTATTCTGTTACGATATAAACGTATTTTTATTTTATTTCATTAAATTAACAATTATTTTAACGTTATAAACAACAAATCGTATTTTATTTCCGCGTCACCCCCCCCCGTATAACTTGTCTAATTTACTAGATTCTTTAAAAGAATGTCCAAATCGTTTTCATTTTTCTCCAAATGAATTACTCAATTTCCTAATTAATAATTTAAATAGTTCCGTGCAAGAATGTCGTATTCACATTAACGAAAGTGTATGTAATTAGGCCGGTTGTTTAAGAGCAGACATTTTAGTTACTTTCGCTAAATATATAATTCGAACATGAAATTAAAGAAGAGATGCAACTTTTTAAGAACAATGAGTTAACAAAAAATGTACAATCGATATATATATATATGATATTAATGCTTTTCGTCAGTGGGTCAATATGGAGGGGGAAAACAAATGATTTAGGGACGTAAATAACATGTATATATATATTTTTCATAAAAAAAAACGTGTCCTAATTTTTGTCGTGAGAATAGACGCGAATAAATTTTCTGACCCGCTGTCTACTAGCTCGACTAATATATTCCGGTATAATAAAGGAGAAGGAATTATTATTATTAAGGAAACATCTTCAGCGAACTCCAACCGACAGTAACTGGCGCTAATCGTAATTCGGTCTCCATTACTAGCAAACAACCGGAGTGCTTAGATCTATGAATGAGACTTCGTAAAACGAACCCGTTCACCGAGTATGGTAAACTATTGTTATTTATTCGTATCGTGCATTATAATGTATATTTCATTAAAGACCTGTTTCTCGAACTACCCGTTTATTACTGTCTTATCCATGGGCCTGGAGGGTGTTCGCTAATAGGGCCGCAACTTTTTCAACTGCCGACTTTTTCGCGTTGTTTCGCATCTAAGTATTGTCTACGCGTCGTGATGTACGTACCGTATTTTTCACACTGAAGTGTGTTAAGCGCTTAGCACGTATAAGAATTGTCGGATATTCGACCGAAGTATAGAATACTATTTACCTCATTTATGAGTAATGGCGGTGCGTCGTTGTTAATAATGAAAAAGGAGGGAAAAAATGATATATACTATATATATTATATATATACATATATATATATATATATATATATATATATATATATATATATATATATATATATATATATAATGCAGGTTTCAGAATTCAACGCATATTCCGAACGGCAAGTGTTGGTTAATAACGTATATAAACGTTATATGGATATATAGGCGAATGCGTATGAATACATTAGTAGGCAGCTTGTCAATGAACCTATTATTATTATCTGTCCTGGGAAATGGGAGATTTTTGTAGGTCAATATATTTGCAACTGCTAAAGATTTAACTCGCACAACCTGTTATCGGAACTGTGAAGTTTATTTAAACGTTTCGTCTAAATGAGTAATAGGGACTTCTCTCTTCCACTACGCATCACACTTGTTTTCGTGTTCTGTGTGTTTTTGTGTGTTTTCTCGCGTGTGTGTTTGTATATATATATAATGGTATATACATGTGTTATGTGTGTTTGTATGCGAAAGAAAGATAGTGAAAAAGAATAATGTTCGAGAACTAGTAATTTCATCCTTGAAAGAAATTGCGCGCACGTCGTTGATGGAAATCATTGAATTGTTAATTAAACGGGTATTAATAATAATAAAACTGGAGGTTATAACGAAAATAGCGCGGGTGAGGTTAACCTACATTTTATTTTAATAGCGGATTCTCTTTCCTGTTTCAAAGCAAAATATGCAAAATTTAATGACACACACGTAGCGATAGCCATCAGGAGCGAATTTAAAATCCGTAATAATCCGAATTGGCTTACGCAATCACTTCAACCGTTAATCCGACGTATACGTGCCTACATATTATTTGGTTACTGATTTTCCTGTTTGCTGCTACCCGAGGAGTTCTGGTGCTTACGTAATTTAATCATTTTCTTTTATTTATTCCTTCATCGCGGATAATCGCTAATATTTATAAACTGTTTAAATTTGGTCATTTTATTTTAATTTTTTTTTTGTTTACTTTTTTTATTTTTCATTGCTAACTACTGATTCGATTAACGTATTTTTATTTTTGGGTCACTAACATCGATATTTGTATATATGTTATACTATACACGCGTATACACAATAATATACATTTAATTTACGTAACTATGGCACAAGCTTAATCTGGAATGGGTAACAAAAGAAAAATCCGATTAATAGCTTAGTAGTAAAAGTAAAAGAACATAACAGCAGAACAAACTCCAGTTGTTAAATACCTCGGTGTACATCATCTCGAACATTCGTTAATAATGGCTACGCCAAGAAAATGAAACTAGATATAAAAACGAGAAACCTTCGTCTGGCTGACCTCGTTAAACATGAAAAATGAATTGCTGCTCTATTAGATAGTATGGCTTTATGCTATCGAGTTATGAGTGATGTGCTTCGAACAGAAACGTAAAAGAAATTCAGACATATCAGAACGAAGTATTACGAATGATAGCTCTATGTCTTCAACGGCATTCTACACCGGGACTTCAACATCAAATATATAAACGGAGAACTTCTTCAAACGATAATCAATCCAAGCTAAAAACTTATAATAACCGTTGGTAATCAGAATTCTTAAAAAAAAAAAAACAGATAATGGCAGAAAACTTAAATACGCAAAACGATCATAAAACTATACATAAATTCTTTCTAAATTAGCTATTTCATGATTCTGCTGATGGGTAGATCTCTGATTTTAAAGTATCTTCACCCCTATATAGTTGATGATAAACATGTTATCAGTTCTACATTTGACGGAAAGAAAATAAAAGTTAGTTTAAAACGAACGTATAAAAATATTTTTAATATTATAATTCGGAGAATTTATATTTTTGATGGTAACGATGTCGTACACGTCTACGGATAAACTATTCACGTCCGAATTTCGTAACCGCATTATAGTCGCGTATGGTCTAATATTCTCTCATCTGTCTTTAAGGGTTCCGCGTGAGCACGCTTTGAGAATATGATCTATTGTCTGATCTAGTTAAATTTTTGAAAGTTCACTTTGCGTCCTTATCACCATTACGCCCATAGTTTGGACGTGGTTCAGACGCATCCAGATTTTTCGCTGTAGGTCTAAATTATTTTACGCTCTATATACGAATTACATATATGCTGTAATGATTTATATTAATAAAAAAACCTGATGACTGATTTATTCAAATATATATTTTTTTTAATGAACATTTCGAAATTTCACTAATTGAAATAAATTCTTTTCACTAATTTGCAAATAAAATGCCGTTTTATTAAAAAGTTTATAAAGCCAATTTGGACATACAGTATTCAGCTATAGAGGTATCCCATTAAATTCCGGTATAGGTAGAATTGATGCAAGTAAAAAATTCTACGCAACCTTTGAGGCTAATAATGTAAATTTATAATCTGAACAGTCCACTTAAACTGGCCGAATAATGAAAACTGGATTATATATATATATATATATATATAAATTATATATATATATATAATTTATATATACCCGTAGCATAATGAATTAATAAATCAAATGTGTACTTCGTTTGGTTTAGTATAGAACCTGTATTTATGTGGGTTTTTTTCTAGTCTTGTTTCCATTATTTATGTTTTGTTTTTATATTTTGCAAATTTAATACCGACGGGCTATTGCATATTATTCGATCATTATACAATTTTTATTTTTTTTTTAGAAAATTATTTAATATAGTTAAAATATATCTTTCAGACGAACTTAAATAAATTTCGCCGAAATATATTAAATCGCAAAATGCCTGTTAGTAGTTTAATGTTCGAATTTTTAGTCGATTTATTGTTTGATTTTTCTCAAAATAAATTATTATTTTTTTCTTTTTGTCATTACGAATTGCGATTAGAGTGGACACGCGTATTTTTCGGCTCGTTACCAGTTTCCGTGTGATTCGATGAAATTATAGTTGTGATTTATAAGTGGGTCTTATACTCTGGGATAATAATAATAATAAAAAAGATAATTTACGTGTACGAGACATATCTCGCCTTATAAGTAACAGAACGTCCACATAATAATATATATTATGTAAGTCGGTAGATATGAATTATCACCCGATTTAATTGTATAAAAGAAAATTTTAATAACTATATTATTAAAAATATTAATAATTTATATCGAATTCCCAAGATATTTATTTTTATTTTTTTTATTTTTTTGGTGGAATATATATATAAAAAAAATAAAGCTATTAGCCGGACATCACTGTTTTACTAAGTATTATTCGTTATATTATTGAAGAGTGTCATCGTAATTCTTGTAGAATACGTCGATTATTATCGAAGCGTTCTACGTAATGCGTCATTTTATCTTTTATTATCCTTTTAATCCGGATATGTTAGAAATCTATCGTGCGAAAGAAAAAAAACGGTCATTAAAAATAATAATCCAATTTTATTTATGGACCGGTATTTCATTTATTCTTATTTAAATAGCGACCAAAGTAAATCCTCGTAATTACAGATATAATCGCTTTTCCAGCTGATTGTCTAAAAATCCATTACTTAGTCAGATTCAACAGATCATGATTAATCTCACAAAAGACAACTACGGGGTAAGTTACTTATGTATGGATACCTGGACAGAGAGTAGATGTGGTAGCGCGGGCAATTTACCATCCTGCGAGACCAGATGCTCCCTACCACCGTTAATAAAGAGACTATTCTAGCGCAAATCCAAACAAAAATGGGCACACTGATCTTTTTAACAAGCCTTTTTAACATCCACTGAGCCGTGACGGCCACCGGATGGTATGACTCGAAACGACTTAACATTAATTAACAGTCTGAGAATTGAGCACATTTCATTGCCCCATGATTACATCTTCCACACAGAACTTCGTTTCCCTCAATTTCTGTTAACAATCATGTTATCCTTTCTTTCATAATATACTCTTTTAATATGCATCAAATTTATAATATCTACTCGTCTCTCAACAAATTTTCCTCTACAAAAGATTCTCGCCAACAACAGTCGCCCGAAGTTTGACCCACGTGAAAATAATTAAATCGTCTCTGCCATCTGACCAACAGTAATTGTTATGCCGTAATAACGTATGTAGTTATCACGGTTCGTAGTAATTTAAATAAATAAAACAAAATTGGTCTTCATATTAAACTTAAATATGCCGAATAGTGTCAAATTTATTACTTTTTAATAATGTACAAAATATATTCTTTTTCATTAATATGCTGTAGTCTTTAAAGTCAATACTACTCTGTGCACTCGGTAATTTTCTAAACTTTAAATAGATATATATATATATATATATATATATATATATATATATATATATATATATATATATATATAATAAATAAAATAACGCTTTTATATCGTATCACAGTATACATAGTCTATTAGTTTCAGTTGGCTATACGGCATAATTATTTTATTTTATTTAAATACGTATCACTAAGGAAGCGCTACAGGAATATTTTTGATATATGCATATAGTATATTACCCTGATTTCTTTTAGACTTTTTCATTTCTAGCAGACAAATTTTTATTTTTGATAGATAAAGAAACATATAAATATAAAAATTATTCCGATAAAATTTTAGAAACGAATTTTCTTAATTGAAACATCTATCGAATTTTAAAACAAATATTTTAAATAATTTGTTTGATAATAATAATAATAATAATATAAAACAATTTCTGAAAACTAATTAATTAAATTTATAACGGTTTTCTATTAATATCAAAACGACGTGTACGAGTAAGTGAAAATTTAGATTTTGCTTTCTTCGAATAATTATTCTCTGTTGACAATAATTACGAAGAAATGCAACGTGCTTTAAACAGAGTTTCTACGTGGACTTTTAAATCAAATGAAGCTAAATCTCAACATGAGGACGGAACAACACACTTTATGTATACTGCAGACCCATTCTTTATCAGCAGATAATGAAACTCATTTGGACATACTGAATTGCATTGTGGGGATGCACTAAAAATTCTAATAGCAACAATATACAGGCACAACAAAGCATTATACTCCGAACTATTGTTGATGTATATCGTTATTCTCGTAATAATGATATTCATCGAAAAATGGGAGTAAATGTGATTAATCAGATGATTAGAGGCTATTCCCATCAAAATAGACTTCATTTACATATCAACGTTCAAGCTCTTGAACACTGGCGATGATATACGCCGTTTAAAGTGTTCTAAATCTCAGCACCTTGCATTGTAGCTGCTTTCATTTATAGATTAGCTATTGGAACAAATGACCTCCCACATGTTTTACTTTGCAGATTGTGAATAAATAATGTCAATAATAATAATAATAATAAAATTATTCTTTGTTGACGTGTTTAGTACAATTTATTACTTCTTTTTATTCATTATTTACTTTTATTTGTTATTTTATTTATGAAAGTACTAACTATGGAATAAACATAAGAGCAGAAAAATTGAAACTATAAAACTTGCTAATGACCAGGTGATACTCGTAGGAACTGCGGATATCCATCCAAAGATGATATAGCGTTTAAATAAAGATGGAACCTACTAGATATGGTAATAAATGCGAAAAAGAAAGTTATGATGATTGGAAGGAAACCGCGTCCATTTTGCATAAAAATTTACGGAGAAATAGTTGAACAAATTTAAAGGTTTACATATCTCGGTCAGATTATAACAGAATATCTCTATTGCGATGGTGAAATTAATTAAAGAATCGGACTAGCAAAATGTAGAAAAACAAGGCACGTATTAAGACAAAAGTCAATACCTTTGAAGCTCTGAAAAAGAATATTGAAGATGTATGTGTGATCCATGTAATGCTGAAACCTGAACGTTAAATAAAGAGAATATAAAAATAAGTTACAAGCATTCCAGATTGTGAGCTTGGAGATAAATGAATAAGCTGGGTAAAGAAAAAATCCAAAATGAACAGGTACTACGATAAATTAAAGAGAAAAGGGGTTTATTCCGTATAAGGAAAAACGATTATCTTAGATGGGTCGTGTACTTCGGCATGGGTTATTACTTCTAAATGTTTTTGAAGGTAAAATCCAATGAAAAAAAACCGACTGGAGATCAAAAAAACACATTTATATCACCTCCATTACACCAGGTTAAAGAACTGTGGAAGACCGGGAAAGATGGAAGCTTACTATCATTGCAATGGACTAGACTTTGGACTGTACTGATGATTATAATTTTTTGTATTTATTATTTATTTTTATTTATTGTTTATTTTTATTTATCGTTTATTTTTATTTTTATTTATTTTTATGTATTATTTATTTATATTTGTTTATTATTATTTTGCATACTAAACAAAACAAAATTTGAAATGTAGGAATGAATGCAAATTTTTTAAAGTAGTTATTTGATGTAGAAGAATTATGTGCTTTAGTATTTCCTCCTATGTAGGATGTTGAACTATATCGCTTAATATTAAATCAGTCTTAATTTTACCAAATTGGGATTAAAGAAAACTTCGATCCATATGAAGTTTATATTGATTTAATTAAACCCCTTAATATTAATAACCCGTTTACATAATTATTAATAACTTAAATGAACCATCGCCATGAAATGATATCCATCAACGAGATTATTTCTGACTTTGTACTTAGCTTGTAGCACTAGAGTTGTATACTTTACGTTTTTTGTGTAGGCTATATAAATTTATTTTCATTATCTCACTCAATGTTGCATTTAAGGGCATAACTACGGTGATTCTATTTCATCGTTACAGATTTATTTATACATTTAAAAGTTAATCGTGAAGTCTTTATTACATTTCGTTTTAAAATTTAAAAACATATTCTACGTTTTATACCTACTTTTTTTTTTTTAATATTACATATTATAATCATCATTGTATTTTTCTTATACTTATAGATGGAGGGGTACCACCACCATCTAGACAAGCGAATGGTATTTGCAATCGTCCGGAAGAAAAATTGTCTACAATTTCGAGGTAAGTTTTTTGTTTTATTCGAACGATTGATTATTTTTTGTAATTTTTTAAACTTTTTTTTCGATGTCCACATCGAAATCGTATCATTTTAACTGATACTGCATCAAATAACACCCACTTTATGTGGACGGCTACCACATGTTTCTTACCCATCGTGCAGGAATTATTACACCCATTGTTATTGTCCACAATAATCATCATGTACAGATCAGGTTCCAATCTTTCGCTATTAATGTATATATATATATATATATCTTCCTTTTCTTCTTCCTTAGCCATTATTAGTCCACTACTAGATGAAGGGCTCCCACAATTAAACATCGCGATCTTGCGCTCTTTCTCGTCAATTTGCCATAAACTTTTGAATTTCATGTTTACAATCATAATAATAGTAATCATCATCATCATCTCTATAATTACATCATCGTAATATTAATAAATATAAAAAAATGTAATTGCAATTTCATTAGTTTATTTTAAAACAAAACGTAAGTAGTTATTTAATCGAAGATTATCTTTTACTTAAAAATAAACGAATGAAATTGCAATTACTTTTTTTCATTTGATGATGTGATTGCGGTAATGATGATGATAATAATTATTATTCGTTACCATGCTCGTGTAGTGTGGTAGAAGTATAGGTTCTTTCGGAAAACAATTTCTATCGTGATGTTTACATCATTTTTAACCTGAATGAATCTTTAAAATTATGAATGACTTACGTTGACTACGTGCTAGTAATCTTAACGAATAAGTTTATATAAATACTGCTAGTAGGTACTACTATTGACCGAAACTCACTCGACATTCGTATATTTACTCTGTTATATACATTTGTACATTTTTTTCTTAACATTGCATACACAGTAGCGGAACGTGAAATATATATATATATATATATATGTATTTACGTACGTTTGTAAATATAATGTATATTGTATTTGTGTTTTGGTGTCCTGAAACATGTCGTTTCTTTAACTGGACTAAGCGTTAAGAGGACTATTTCTCTAAATCACGATTAACTGAACGAATTCTGATCCCTTTCATCATGCTAAATTTGTAGACCTCGCCGTCACGAATTACAATAATCGTTCGGTATTGTCACGTTTGTTGTTATGTACACACTAACTGTGATAGAGATTTGTTTGTTACAACAGTCTCACCGTTCGAATCTCGTCTTCAAGCACTTTTCTTCCAATTGTAAAGGTCCAAAACTTTACATTTTATCGCGGAATAATTTTTTTTTATATACAGTATATTCTAACTTGTATTCCAGGTATTACTGACAAAGAACATTCTTTTAAAATATTTCCTGTAGACCTTTCGGGTGTATTATGGAACAATACAAATACACACACACATATATATATATATATATTACGGCTATGTATACGTAAATGATTACAATGAAATAGTTTAAATATACCGATTTTCAAGTAGAAGAAATAATTTCCTTAAATTTTTTATATTGCATTATTATTATTATTGTTATTCACGTTCTAGCCGACTATAAATTAAATTAAAACTAGATTAAATTTATTAATCTAAGACTAGTACTCAGTCAGATTTAAGTTATTTTCCGTTCGCATCTATAACACTCCTCATCGTGGATCACGAACATGCGTTCAAGTACGTGCGTCCTTCTGTATATCTCGCCTCAGTCGCATTGTCCGACAGCATGCGAATTCATCGCCGAAATTTTGCGCTGGTTTTTCCTTCGACATTAAATCTTTTGAGTGCGCCATATTGTATACCACTGTATATTTTCTATAGTATTTAATGATACGCTACAAAGTAAGAAAAATTTTTCGACATTCTAGCTGTCTAGTTGCTGCACCATAAAACAATACAGATATATTACAGTGCGTACATGTATGCCGACGATGAAATTCTATTAACAGGATCGTGTGAAGCAAATTCAGACAATGTTAAATAAACTAAATAAGTCAGGTGAAAGGATATTATTGTAAACGTTGATAAAACTAAGACGACGAAGTTCACGAGATCCAGTAATAAAACTGCAGTCTTGAAAATCGGAGAAAAAGTTGTAGCAAATGTAGATCGGTTTCGTTATCTAGGAACTTTGATGTCTAACGATGAAAGAGATACAATGAAAATTAAAAGAAGAATCGCCATGGCCAAACAAGCTTCTTTTGAAAATCTCGTATACATAGTTAAGGATAGGAAATTAAGTATTAGATTAAAACTTCGGCCGATTCAGTGCTATGTTACGTCTATGTTAAAATATGCGTGTGAAATAATGAACGCGGTTCGAAATGCGAATCGTGAGAAGGATATGGCGTATAGCTTGGGCAGAAAAATGAACGAATAAATATGTTTTGGAAAGATTATGTGGCTTCAAATCATCGATAATAGTTCAGGACATCATTGCTAGGAAACAAAAATATCTGGCGCATAAGATCGGGGAAAATTGTATCTTTCTCCGGGCTTTACTGGAGGCGAAGGAGACGATTAGAAATAGTAACCGCCGGTTTCGGAGATAATGAAGTAGTCGATATAATGAAGGATGCCAGGAATAGGAAATACTAGATCATGATGTAGGTTATCTCCTGTCAAGGAGATGCCATTAGAAGAAGAAGGACACGACCAATATTATATTTACATACTTGTACCTTGTAATTTCAATTTTGTCATAAATGTTGTCCTCCTATACGCTCAGAATCATTAAATTAAATAGGAATATTAAATTATTTACCTACCCTTCATTTGAACGTTAAATGAAAATTGGCGTGTTTCGTAACGCGACTTAAAATTTTTTAATACTTGGGGGGGTCAATTGTTTTCTCATTAAATATTTCCGAATTTAGCTGATTGATCAGACAATATAACAACGAGCGTATAAGACGTCATAAACAGCCTTAAACTCGTTACCGGTACGTTATCTTCCGTTTACGTTAGTCCGCGAATAAGTCATACTTTTCGATAACCACTTTTTATGCGACAGTTATTAGAAGTGAATGACACCGGTGGATAAATTTAATTTCCGCGCGCAATTTAGTAATAAAAACTTAGAAATTCGTTAGCCTATTTTGAAGGACTGTCTGTTATCGTCTAAGAAAGTTTCTTTAAAGCTAAATTTTTTATCGATTTCAAACCTCGCTCTCGTCTAAATCGATGTTTTATATATATATATATAATAAACTAGGTTGTTTCGGAATTAGGTATATCGTAAAATGTTCTAGAGCGATTAAAAGAATATATTAAATTGATTAAAACTGGAACTACAAATCTATGCTGTCGAGATTGGATAGGGAGCCATTATAAACATTACGATCTGTTCACGATCAGAGTTTGACGGAGTTCAATCCGAAAAGATTCTTCCCGACCTTGGTCATTTTAACGATGCGTAATATTGAATTATTTTAATATGAATATATATCTATATCCGACTATATATATATATAAAATATAATGTATATGTATTTTAAATTTTATATATATATATATATATAATGAGTTCAAATCTCAACCAATGGTACTGTAGAATATTTATAATGTACGCCTTATATATATATATATATATATATATATATATATATATATATATATATGTATATATATATATATATATTATATATTATATATATATATATATATATATATATATATATATATATATTTATACACACACACATATATATATATATATATATATATATATATATATATATATATATATATATATATATATATATATATAGTTATATTCTCATTAAAAAAATTCAGCGAACATTCCAAATTTTATAACGTAGTTTAGCTTATCACTACAAGGCGGGACTACAACTAAAATATTCTAGGGTCAGTTTTTACATTAGGAATAATTAAGTTTCCGTGTCTTCCGTATTTGGTCGTCATTACTCTTGTTGAATTTATGTTTTTGTTAATTTTTGTTTTGGTTTCGTTTTATGAGCAATCCTATTTAATATATACACTCCGAAAAAATGTTTGATGAAGTACTGAATAAATTTAAAGGAAGTGTTTAGGTAAATGGACATAATATAAATAATATTGGATATGCGGATGATACGATCATAATAGGAAATAATTTAAAAGAATTAGAACGATTAGTAGATGTAGTTACCACCGTGTTAATTACGGATTACGGTCAAATATTAAAATATACGGTAATTGGAAAGGCAAACACGAAGTCATACAGGGCCACTCGTGGCTTACGGTACGGTTGCAACATAATAAATGATGATTGGGACACGCAAAGAAAGATAAAAATTCGAATTGGAAGAGCTAGAAGCGCATTTTTCCTAAAACTAAAGCAAATATTACGTATTATATATATAATAAAATTAGATTCGAAAATGATCCTTAAATGAATGAAAACATTTTTATTTACTTTTTTTCCGCGTATTTTTTTTTTGTTTCTTTATATCATTTAAAAGCAGTTTTGAAGTTAGTAATGCCTTATTTTAAGTGGCTAGTGACCAAATGTAAACGTAGCTTATAGGCTACACTATGCAGTTACCGGGATAATTGTGTTCAAAGAAGACGGCTGGCCTATTTCGTTTTATAAACGCGATGTTTACTAGTATGTACGTTCATAGTAATTTATTTATTTCTAAAAATTATATATATATATATATATATATATATATATATATATATATATATATATATATATATGGGTGTGTATATTATATATATATAATTTTCCTATTATTTTCGTTTTATTTATTTCAACAATGATATTATTTGCTGTGCAATTACAAAAGGCAAGAAAATGTGTAAAATGCTTATTACAATGAATTACTGAGTATGGAAATTTAGAAAAAAATTTCGTTCTTTGACTAAACAAAGACCAACGTTGCACTTTCTACATACGATCAAAGTAGATTTTCCGCATTGTGGATATCGACATATTTTTTTCGTTTCGGACTACATCGAAAAATGACCAATTTGATCCTGACGAATATCTACCTGTTTGTTTTTTCGTTGCAAAAATTTTTCAACTGCCGATAGTCGCCCTTTTTTATTATTTAATCCAATCTGACATAATATAACCGCCAATTCTCCCCTGAACTGAGCTAAACGGTAGGATCCTTTTACTGAAGGATTGTTACGTTTTTTCAGAAGATAAGCATTCACAATAGTGGCATCCAATAAGTGAAAAAAAATCCGTAAGCACCATTTTCTAGATTTTATTTTAATTTGGTATCTGCCTAAATGAACGTCTAATAGATCAATATCCCACGTGATGATTATATTGTCGAATAATGTCGGGACTGTTTACTTCAATTTGTTTTTTTAGTTTTCTTCTCTGTTTTTTCGATAGTTGTTAATGGATTAGCACCAGCAAACGTCGATGCAACATTAAATCAAGAAATTATCGTCACTTCTTCCTGACTAATTTTTGCTGTAAATTCTTCAAAAGAACCACGGGCATTTTTCTTTAAATTATATTCTTTTGAGAACTTACTGTTTTTTATTCTATTTCGTTTCATCGTCCCTACAGATAAAATACTTCTTTTTCTTAAACATATAAATAACGGTATTGTTGCGAAAAAATTGTCGAAGTAAAGCTTGTATCGGACAGCAATCTGGTATTTTGCGTGCCAGCTGCACATCTACATTAGCGCATGCTCCTAAAACAGGTTCTTTCACATCAGAATCATATTGCCCAGAATAAACTTCCAAATCATAAGCAAACCCAGAGGTTCCACATAAATATAATAATTTGTAACCCTACTTTCATAGAACATACTGTTTCAGATAGTGTACTTTTTCTGTTGCATAAATTTGTTCGTCTACACTGAGGCACTCCTCCAGTAGGATAGAAATAATTTTTTTTCTTAATGTTTCAATGAGAGATTTTATATAATCTGTGCAAACCAAAATTTAATGTAAAAAATGTTTGATTTTTTCAAATCTATTAACAGTCATTGCATTTTTTATTACATGGTTGCCTATATTATTAGACCAGTACCTTCTAACATTGGGTAAATGAACCACTGACATCATTATACAGATACCCAAGAAACGTTCCACTTCTGATCGCGTGATAACAAATGGATTGTTCAGATTCATCTGAATAACATAATGTTCGCAAATATGATCTAACAAATCATTGTCAAAAAAATATTTGAAAAACTGAATAGGGGATACACTGCACCTCGGATGGCATTGAATTGGTTTCAATAAAAGTCACATCAAATGGTGTTAAAGATTTTTTAGGCCATCTAATCCTGTCACAATGTCTAACAATTAACGATTTTTTTTTTCCGAACGTGACAAAACCAATTCTATATTACAAATTTGAGTACCCTCATTGCAATTTAGGAACAATTCGTCATTCTCGATTATTTTATTTATGACATTATGTAAGACCATATTGCTATCCTCGTCACTAAATTCTTAATCGTCCTTACTTTCAAATGGTATCTGGAATGTCTGTATAATCTCTTCATCTTTAAAAGCAGACTTATTCATTCCGATAATCATATATATATATATATATATATATATATATATATATATATATATATAAAAGAAAACAACACGCAAAAAGATAGAAATAATAACAGTAACAACCAACCACGCTGTATTACAGTCCAAGTAGAATACGAAAACTTGATTCACAGAAGTGCATGATTATTTTCTGCCTCTCAATAATCAGAAATAATAATAAATAAGCAAATCATGCATACCATTCCATTCAGATGGCATTCTAGACTATTAAACACATTTTTTTTGTTGGGACATAAGGTAGTCGAGGTTAACATCCGGTCAATAAAAAATTGCTATATCAGTGAGAAATTATTCCGTCAGTTGGTCGCTGATTAATCGAATTGCACGGATATGTCTATAAACTAAAATAGGTTAAAACAAAAAATGAAAAGTAACGGAGGAACATATAATCTAAATGATTCGTAACATTTTTAAACAATATCCTCACAAATAACTCGGATAAAGTTAATTTTTTTAAAAATGTAGCCTATAGGCTACACTATGCATTTAAGGGTTATACGTATTCTCGGTATTATTGTGCTGTTCTGAAATCTGGATAATTATAAAAGCGATGAAACAAAAATTGAATGCCTTTGAAATACGGTTATACCGTAGAATACTTCGCGTAAAGTGGACGGATAAATTACCTAACACGGAAGTACCCGCGACGTATGATTAAATGGGCGAAAGATATAGAAGAAGTCGAGTATCGTAAACTGTAGTATTTTGGTCATACAATGCGATACAACCTGCTCTGTGAGTTAATGCAAGGAAGAATTACAAGAAGAATACCACGGGAAAGAAAAAAGATAAGCCGGTTAACAGAATCTGTCGGATTGGTGTAATTTACCACAGTGATAAGTTTGTTCCGAAGCAGTTTGTATGGTGTTCTGCCAGCAAAACAAATATACTGAAACTACAAAAAATACAAAATCACTGTTTAAGAATAATACTAAATAAACCGAGATATACTCGAATATCAATGCATATCTTAAACCTTCCCTACATTCAAGAAGAGATTTTAGGAAGATCTAAACAATTTCACGAAACACTCATAAATAACATAGGCGATTATGATTATGAGTCGCTAGGGCTTAGGTATCAAAAATATAAACACCGGCGACTAAATACTCATCATTTGATGAATCTATCATTTATGATCAGATGCTGCTAAGTACTTATGTGTGTCTTCATATTGTATATATTGTATATGTGAATACATGTGTATACATATATATAGTTATATGTGTTTTATAGTATATGTATGTTGAATATTTGTTTCTTTTTTATACACATGTTATTTCCATAATGAAATATATGCATAGGTTTTCTTTTTTTTGGGGGGGGGGGTTTCTCTGTATTAAATATTATTTTTTTTACTTTTATATAATTTATTTTATGTTCTCATAATTTTATTTTAAGGTTAAGGGCGATTTTTTACGCACTTTCCGGAACGTTCACACTGTTATATATATATGTACCATGTTTGTAAATATGTTTATTATTTATGAATAAAGTTCTTCTTCTTCTTCGAAGCAGTTTTAGACCGATGTAGGACTGTCAGCATGTTAGCTAATGTTCGATAACGGACACGGCACTATAGTGACGATGATGATAAAGTCTTATCGTCTGGATTGTTTCTTTTTATATTTTCGCTCTTATCTGAAATCGGTTATCGAAATTTATGCGAAATTTTTTAATACACGCTAAATCTTTGTATAATTTTACGTCTAAATAAAGCACGACAAATACTTTCCATTAATTTAGTCTGTTTGAAACGTACTTAACGACATTCCCCCTTCTACTAATTAATATTTTATTCTTTATTTACGAAGGAAAATTTGTTAGGACTAATAATTTTTCGTTCGAATCGTCGTACAAAAAAATAAAATAAAATAATAAATCGAAATTGACTATAAATTAAATCGAATATTTATTAAATGCGAATGAAATTTCGAATCGTTAATCGTTTTAGTCGCACATTATCATCAATGTTTGACACAAAATTACAAATTTAACGCGGGATGTTCGATTTTTAGACGAATCTAAATAATTTTCAACGTATTTATATAAATATTAATTAAATTGAGACATTTTTGTGTCGACCGGAAAATATATAATTTTATTAGCATTAAAATTTCACGTACCATATAGTGGACATCGCGATTGAAAGGTTTTGAACTGACGGTGATTAAATCGTACTGGAATTTTTTTTAAATACAAGTACTGACGGAACGCAGAAAAATTTTAATTAGAAAATCGTAATAATATTTTCGGAATAATTTAAATTTTGAAATGTCTTTGTTATTATTATTATTTAATATTTACGATGCTATTTAGAAAATTATTATTATTATTATTATTTAATGGTTACATCCAATCGGATATTATTAAATTACGCCGTAATTTATACTATACGCTTATGTGTATATTATATATATATATATATATATATATATATATATATATATTTACTCAGATAATTCTCGAATAAAAATGTGTTACGAGTCCCACAAGAAACTTTTTTAATACCTGTTCCTAATATTACTAAACTATATACCAAAGATACCATTTATACATGCCGCATTATATGCTGATGACTTAGCTTTATACCACACTTCATATAGAACAGATACCATTTATAAGAAGTTTTTATATTTTATCAAACCTGGAAATTAAACCTCAATGCTGGGAAAAAGTAGGCTATATTTTCTTCTCGAGAGGAAGACCATCTCACCTTTATCTGACATTGTAGCGAAATCCAAGTAAGTTTCGTTTGTTAAAGAAGTGAAGAATTTATAGAAGTGGTCTATCGTTTAATAACCACGTTAAATACGCTGTTGACAGAGCTCATAAAGCTATCCGTATTCTATAGCCCATACTTAATAGAAATTCCGATCTTGATATATTAAATAAAAAATTGATCTACACTACCGTCATCCAATCAAGATTTACATATACATATTCTGTTGTGTGGTCGTACGTATTTTACAGTACTTACAAAAAAAATTACAGATAATGCAAAATCATTGGTGTAAAATTTCGCCGATTGGTGCGCGATGCCAAAAAAAAATCACAATTACGTAATCGGTCAAAACTTCGGCATATTTTTACATATATTAGCGAAATATCTCGGAAATTTTATAAAAAGTGTGAAAAGCACGATACCAACGACAACAATATATTTGCATAAGTTATAAACATGAAAGAAAAATATGAGTTACATCGTGTTCCGGGAGCAATAATATAAATAATAAAACAAAACAAAACGTTAAAAACTGCAGGAAACAAACAAATAAAAACCTGCTACTACAAAATAAACAAGTTTTCTAAATACTAACAATACAAGGTTAATATAGGAACTTAATGAGCTAATTAAAAGTATAGGCAGTTACGATATGTTACATCTACGCGAAAGTTAAAGTATAACGATCGTAAACTTAAGCGTAAATTTTTATAAGTAATTTAATTTTAAATGCAACTTAAGTTGTTATTATTATAACTATTTCGTGTAGTTTTTTTGCTTCAATTTTTCGTACGTAATATATTTATTAGAAAAATTTAATTTTATTTTTTTTTTTATATTTCTTAATTATTTGTTAAGGCTAGAGTACTTAGTCGAATGAATTTAGATGTTACACTGTATATATATTATTTATTCTGTATGCTTGAAAATGACGTAACTGTCGAAAAGCTTTACAATAAAAACTTTTAGTAATTAAACTATGTTATGATTTTATTTTGTTTATTTTATATATATATATATATATATATATATATATATATATATATATAGTTTGTTCCTAGTTAGAGTATTTTGTGGAAAGGATTTTGAAATATTTATTTTTTCATATAATGAATTATTATCCATACCACATAAATTATTCTACGTTATGTTTTACATATAAAAGACGGAAAATGTCCAAGTTAAATTTAATATATACCTTGTGCAGCGGTCACGTTAATGACGAATATTTGACTTCGCTAACTAGTTAGGTAGTAGGTCCATAGGGTGAATACCAAAATGAATACTAATCTCGTTTCAATTCACCGTCAGTGTCTACGTTCAGTCGTACGCTACGAAATTTTGACACAAAATTATACATTTCCATACAAGTGTTTATTATACATAATACCGCTTCATTAACTGTAGACAGTTTTCAATGTATTTCTATAAATATTTCTAAAACTGAATCATTTTACGTCAACCAAAAAATAAATAATGTTGTTAGCGTTAAAATTTCATCTACCTTATAGTGGACATCGTGACTGAAAGGATTAATCTATGTTTGGATACACATTTTCAACACAGGTTTCTTTGGTTTAGTGAAATTCCAGTTTTACGCACTTGTTATTACTGCGAGAAAGATGTTGAAATTGGCGGTTCGTGGACAGCTTCTTTGGGGTTATTGAGTTTATAATTTGAAATTATCGTTATATCCTTTTTCTACACGTATACACAAATATGTTCGATTATTTTTTAAATGTATACTAATGTACACATGTATCTGTGTTCGTGTGCGGGATTATGGAAGTACTTTCCATGTGTGGGCAATTGTACTTTTTTTTTTATTAAATGTGTACATTCTAATTGCACGTGACTGTGTTTACGGATGCATGTATTTGCAGTTGAGTAAGTGTTTTTTTGTTTACTTTAATAATTTAATTACATTTTTTCTATTTTTTTTCCAATTTTTTTATGATTTAATTCAGTTGTATATTTGTATTGAATTATTTATTTCTTAATTGGCATTAGCTATTACGCGAACCGTATATAAATAAATAAATAAATATATATATATATATATATATATATATATATATATATATATATATTTCAATATTTCATTTACAGTGGCCCTCGAATTATAACATGTATTCCGGATAAATTGGGTATGCGAACACGTAATTAATATAAAAGCGCGTTTAGATAACGCTATATAAATATATCGAGGGAATAGAAATAAAAACCTTGTATAGCGTGTATTTTATGTAATATATATCGTTTTCGTTTTTTTAGATGGACACTAAATAATTTTTAAAGAGTTATTTAAATATTTTTGAAATTCAAACATTCCAGATCGACCAAACGTCGTTAATTATAGAAATATATGTATTTATGTACATCGGTTATTTATTTTGTCGGGTACTGACTTATAACAAAAAAAAAAAAAAATTTCAACGATGCTGCTAAAAGATATTTACCTGGATGAGATTTTAATGTTTACAGAAATTCCCAAATGTGTAGTTTCGTCCTTATCGAGAGTATTTAATCGATTTAGGGTCGTATCTGGCCTACAGCGATTTAGCGAAAAATACCTGAGGTCTCATAAAAATTTAAAACGCTAAATATTACTAAACACATTTTTACGAATTTACTTAACCATTTGTCAATTATGTATTTTATTTATTATTTATTATATTTTATGTTATATAAGCCGTCGCCACTAATAAGGATAAATTTAAGTTTATATAAATAAAATATTTTAAGATAGAAAAAGATAAATTTTACGTTGCAAACGATCTTCGTCGTTCTTCGCGTGTTAATATGTACCCGAAGAACAGAACCTTCAAGCGGTATTCTTTTTCAATTATAAAATGGTTTTATCCTGAAATATATTTAGATAACAATCGGAATATTTTTAACAACCCGTAACATACGTAACTATAACTATTTTAATCGTGTCGAATTTCGCTTCATTAATTTTCGGAATTACAAACAAAAATTTTAGTTTGAACAGATATCAGGAGACTACCGTGAATGTTTTTTTTTTTTTTTAATAAATTTCGGAATTTTCGATCGGATTTTTCCTTTATAATTCTTTCGGAGAATAAAAAATATTTCGCGAATATCCCAGTTTAATTATATTTATTAACAGATATAAAAAGCAAATTTCTAAGATTATCACATTCAAAAGGTTAATAATGCGATCGAACAGAATTTTTAACGTAAATCTTCGATAAGTATCGAGAAAAAGTCGAAATTTCCAAAAGTCTATGGCGTGTACTCGAAGTCGGGGTTCAACATTTCATTTCCACGCAAACCGTTTTTAATTATACATAAATTACTAGTATGTATAAAATTTAACCCGGCTGTAGAACAGTTCCGCGCATAGCAGGAGAAAATATAACAGTTGCGCGCCAAATGCTTTTTAATCAGATAGCAGTTCCGCGCGGATGGTTTTTAGGCTACAGAGCAATTCCGCGCAGAAGGTATTCCATTAAAAAATACAGTTCCGCGTTTGAAATTATTTATTTTACATCAGAGCATATAAGTATTGAATAAAATACATAAATAATTTTTTTTTGAATGCAATAAGTAAATGAATTGAAAAAATTAATTTATATGAGGTTATTAATAATTAAAAAAAAAAACAAATTGAAAAATTATGCAGCATAATGGTGACGCAATTGTTCCACTAGTCTCAATGCTGATATCTGCCCATTATTATACATCCCCAAACAGGTTTCCAAGAGGTTTTTGTGTTGAATTTCTTTTTTTGATTTTCTAACTTTCTTCGGGATTTCAAGGCTGTTGAGAATTGCTTCAGTGCTCACCTGAGTATTTTTGATAGCTTCTAAAAATGAGAACAAATTGGGATGGGCAGAATAAAAATTCTTGCTGAAAGCAAGGTGGAATGCTTCGCACGCATTAGTTGTCCTCTGAGACTCTGCAGTAGCTGCTGCCCATTGAGATGGTGGAAAAGTACTGCTGTCAAAAATATAGTATTCTAGTAGATACTCAGAAAAATCAAAAACATGCAAATCTATTGGCATAGCAGGCAGGATATCGAGTACAAAGCAATCAGCAACCTCTTCAGGATTCAGGAAAGGGAGTCCAAAAATTAAACGTAGCCATTTACTAATGTCATTCTCTTTCTCTTTGTATTTGCTACTCAAACCTAAACTCTGGATATGACGATACCATGCTTGAGTGAGGTGAAAACGGCAACCAACTATTTGAATATTTGACCATATTGATTTTGAAGCATTTCGAATGGCTATTTCAAAGTCAGCAACAAGAGTTGAAGGCTGAAAGTTTAAATTTTCTGCAGCACAGGCATCTACAAGATGGCGAAACAGTTGTACATATATTGCTTCCTTTTTGGAAGGCAGTAATGCCCACACTAAAGGAACGTAGTGGCCATTTTTCACAATATGAAGGGTGAATAGTTGACAAAAAAATTTAGTACAACTATCAAAAGTTCCATCGACAAGAATAGTATCACCAGAACAGAGGTATTTCAAATTACTTTTTGGCGCAAAACACACTATATTATGTACTTCGTCATTAATGAGTAATAAAGGTTGGTCATTGTGGGTAAGTACATTCATGCTATTGAGTGCTACATGAACTTCAGCAATATTCTTTGGCAGGGTTGGTAAAATGGAACGCCTTTTGCGATATATACTAACACGAATACTGTCAATATCATTACCGTTCATTTCAGCAGTGGCATTTTGCTTGACAATTTCTTCTCTTATTAGCTCGAGTGGTCGTCTGGAAATGTCATCCAAAGCCTTCATTTTCACAGCATTCGAAATTTGTTGCCTGGATGTAATAACAGGTTCTTCATGATTATGAAGCACTGGTCCACCTTCAAGAACAATTTGACCATTCACATCAGTATAAATACGAGCACGACACTTTTTAAAGGTACATCTCCAAGATATTCCTGCTTTAACAACACGATCTTTTCGAAATTTAAAGCCATTATAAACTTTTAATGTTTTACCTTTTTCACTGATTGCTGACGCAGCTTCCATAATGAAACGTTTACCAAATACACGTCAAGAATAAAACTAAACAACTTGACACTGGCACGAAACTATTTTATCTTGATATAGGCTGATTTTTACTGCGCGCAACTGTCTTATCTTGTTGAGATATGCTGCGCGGAACTGTCATATGGGGAATTTACGCATGGCGCGGAACTATCTTATTAATAAATTAGCTGATAAGAGTTCGCGCGGAACTGGTGTAATGCGTTTAACCCATATCGTTAGAGCCATTTCCAAGATAAGCCTATATATATATATAACACACAAGAATTGCTCGTTTAATAACAACACACACAAGCATATATATATATATATAAAGATCATTTCTTAAGAGAGAACACAATAATATAATAAATAAAGAATATTTTAAACAACTTGATTCACAGATTTTTAATAAATTCAAAACAAAATACGATGCACAAACTAATGGTAAATTAATTAATAATTTTTTTTCGGATGTAATTAAACGTTTAAAAAATGTAACTGTGTAACTAATGAAATAGAGGGTGTTCAGCGTGTAATATACACTTGTAGTAAATATAGCCATCTGAGAAAATTTGTATGATATCGATTGCTCACTTAATCCTAGTGAAATTATTCTATTAGAATAATTTTCTATATTTATCTCGGAATTATGTAAGATTAAACATAGATATTAACATTCACTACCGGCAACCATAAGTTATTTTTGCAGGCTACTCTATATTTATTATTTCATATAAATGGAGTATATGCATATGAATAAAATATACGTTCTGTATCGTAAAAGGGAAGATATGGTTAGTACTCGAGTAAATAACATCCGAATTAATAAATTTAACTATGTGTGTACACGCAGACACATACGCGCACAAAGAATAAAATAAAATAGAAATGATAATAATAAAAAGGGAAAAATAAATTTAAAAAATTGTATGTATATACGTAAATAAAAGTATGTGTATGTAAATTAATAGTCCGATGTGTTGTTATATAGATGTTTTATTAATTGCGTGTAAATATTAATTTAAATCTACCTTTTGTTCGTTTATCGCCGTGTTAAATATAATTAAACTCACTAATGCACATATTTTGTTTTATCAACGTATTTAAACGAAATTGCTTATATTCATTATATGTCGAATGATTTGTTTTGTTCGTGTATTATTTTTTAATTTTACTTTAACCGTTAAACTTTTCGACTATTTTTATTCGTTTAAATTATTCAAATTAATAAATGCGATGAAATCAATTTTTTCGTATGACCAATACGGAGACGTGCAACTTTATGTATTATAGTGATGTATTTGTAAGAAAATTTTTATACAATACAATCCTGTGTTTTTAGCTGTAGGTTTTTTTTATCATTATTATGCGCGTTTATATATTAAAAATCAACGTTCTTTTTTCATTTGTATACTATTTAATGCATAATGTTGTATACATACAATAACATAAAGTTTTTTATCTTCCTGAATATTAGATTGGATATATGATTGCATAATTTTAGTTTTCGATTATTGTACGACAATTAAAATATTTTTTTTTTAATAAAAAAGTAGTTAAAATCGATAATTTTTGTATTAATAAACACGAAGTTTTTCAACTATTAAGCCATTTTCATATGTACACAAATAATAAAATAATAATAATAATAAATACGATGTAAGAAAATACTTAATCTAAATGTACAATATTACAAAGAAAAGTTATACGAAATGACAAATTTTATAATAAACTAACCTGACGGTGAATGTTAGACAATCAACCAATCAGCAAAATACATAATAATCTATACATAACCACATATACCAATCAGCCATAAAAATCCGAACTTTATGTCTAGTATAAAAAATGATTAAAAAGTGCCGTCTTGTATCGGAAGTAGGACTTACTTATGCATATTTTCTTGTACAGAGTAACTAGTGTACAGGTAATCATAATATGGCATTAGCGCAGATAGACACACACACCCGGGAGAACTGATTGTAATCGGTTCCTTGTCAGGATACAATGCAGCCCCTCGTATTTCTTTTTGTTTAGAAACTATATTATTACTAGCCCGGACATGGTGTTGTGCGTGGTGGTTTGCCATGTTATTTATATTTTTATTTATTCGAACTCGGTACCTCCCGTATAGGAAGTTCATGATCTAGCCACTGGGCTACTTCGACGACTTTAAATTTATAATATACTTCTTAAAACTAATTCTTCATCAAAATTTGGCATTGAATTAATAAATTATTCGATTTTTCATCATTGTTCATGTACGAATTGAAATGTTCTATTCAGAATTGTCTGCCTGTTTCTCCGATGTATTCTTTCGCAATTTAATATATATATACTCCTAAATTTGTTACTATACTATACCTCTATATTCAATTTTGATGTTACTAACCGATTTCAATAATGTTATGTTAAATATTTTTATTATTTTATAAGTATGACTTTCTACACCCTTTATCGAATCTAAATAATTTTTTTTATCCTTTTCTTATTGCGAGACTTTTTCCACATTGTTAAACTATAGTATAATTATATTTATTATTCTGGGTGGAATCACAAAAGCCCATTTAAAGAAATTTAAAAAAAATTATTGATTGCTATTTGTTTTATTATATTTTTTCTTTGTTTACTATATTACTATCAGTTAAAACTGCTTTTACTCTATTAATAACACTCATTAAATCGGCTAATTTATGAATTTTTGCCTAGAGTGAATTTTTAGGTATCAGGGCGTCTGTGTGTGTGTGTCAGTTTCCTATACGCATCTATATATATATTTTTTGGTTAATAGTGCTGATTTTTTTATTGTATTTCCTTCTATTTCTCGAAAAGCTTTGTGTCATTTAATAGGAAATTTAACTATTTTAACTATTGGTTGTTTATTTTATATTTTTTTAATCAGCACATTCAACACGGGGATAGTTTAAAATATCGATAAAATTATTATTAAACGATTCGGTTAGAGATTAATTCCGATTCGATATTACACCGTATTTAAGTAAGACTATTTTATTCGAATATATTTTCTTTTTTTCCTCTGTGTGAGAGTGTGTTCTATTTTTTTTTTTTTTTAAAGTTCTCGAACGAGCGTATATACAGTCGGCTACTATATACTTATAAGAAAGAATTCGGTCGGTCTTAATTACCCTTCTCGAAGTGTATGTGAACAAAAATCATCCGGTGAGAATGCAAGCAGAGACGACGGCGATTTGTACCTCTAAACGTATGATAAGGAAGGTTTAATTAGGAACGGAATAAGAGTGTCAAGAATTTGAGAAAGGAACATAACAGTAACAGACGGAAGATGAACTAACCAGGTCGTAGTAGATGAAAATAAAAAACATAACAGAAGTATAGTGAAATATAAATCGCGGTGAGAACTGAAATATAAATTTAATTACAGAAGTCCGGATTTTTACACTGTCTTTATTTATATATATATATATATATATATATATATATATGTTAAGCACGTGGGCGTGTACATGACAATTTATGTTATTAATAACAAACGTTTTTTGTTCTTCGCATATTGTTAAAGTTAAATAGCTATTATAATCCTTAAACGGATTATTGTCGTACCGTGTTCATGACCTGTGTATTAACTTTTGGTCATGACCAAGATATATATATATATAATTAATAAAAATAAAATAAACAACAAAGGAACGACCACAATTTTCAGGCTAATACGAAAAATGTAGAAAGAGAAAAACGATATGCGTCCGTCCGTTTAATAACAGGTGACCATTATTATCGTTCCCGTTATTTAACTATCAAAATAAAAATAACGAATTCATTTATTGCGGGTAGATTATAAGGAATACGTTTCTTGTAAGCACATCCTCCTATACGCGATGTAATTTGTACGACGGTTAATTATTTATTTGTATTATATATTTTTCGTTTACTTCGCATCGAAAATTTACTGTTTTATAACGCGTTATCCCATTTTTTATATATATATGTGTGTGTGTGTGAAAAAATCACATTAGTTTCACACGTACGTCCTAATGTATAAAAGTTATTTCGCTTACTTCCTAGTGAACTTCGGACTCTTTTGAAATTAGTATAAAGATGGAAGTTTACGTAAAATAAAAATTCTCGTTTTAGATATAACTAGAGGAGGGAATATTTTCGAATTTCGAGTAAAACAAATAAAAGTTTAATCATAATTAGATTATTTTTCACGTTTAAAATACCGCTGTGTAAATATGTACGCGATTTTGCATATTCACTTATCAGCGGTTTTTCTTTTTTTGGCGATAAATTTACATTTCAATATTTCTGATGAAAAAAAAAATGATGTTTATGTTGAGATGCGTATAACAAATCTCGTATTTTTAAAGACAATCTCCAGACTTATATGTATTCAGTGATTGTTTATTAACCAAACAAACTGTTATTAATATTTTAATATGAATATATTAAATATCATTTAGAAGGAATTAATTCCTATATTAACGAAATTTGGAAAAACAAAGTTAAATTATAATTTTTAGAGGTCATTCGATTAAAATTATTAATAAATGGTGCAAAATGAATCAAAAGTATACATTTTCCATATATACGATTACATTTATTATGTAGGTGTTTATATATATATATATATATATATATATATATATATATATATATATAAATAATTTTATTTGTATATTATTCCTTTTACAGTTACGTTATATTTTATTATCTTGCTTCTGCAGTTCGTTATCGACAATATTTGTAAAGTAATATTCAAAAATTAAGTTCGTTAGCCTAATTAATTTATTAACTGGTTAAATTATATTAATTCGTCGATTTATTATTTCGTTAATTTATCAATTCGTTTATTTATTAACTTATTAAATTATTGCTCGATTTTATTTTTTTATATCTTTTTAATTTTATTAAGTCGATTTTTAATCTAGATGTTCCACTTTAATGACGAACCAGTCGTTTTAACCTTGGTCTAATTCTTTCTTTCTATGAGAAATTATCCTGGCACCAAAACACTACTGCGTCATGAGACATCTCTCTTTTTTGTTTTGTCACGAATCATTTCCGGTTTTTTGTTACTGTCGCTTTTTCAAATTAAATCGTTAATGTTATTTAATTTTTTTTATTTTGTTTTTCTTTAAAAGTCTCATCAATCATTTTTCAACACCCCCGTATACATACACTCACACACACACACACACACACACGCATATATATATATTAGTTGTAGGAAACTGGTGGAGAACCCAAAGAGCTGGAATATGACCGCCCCCTATAATAATATCCGTTTTATCGTGAAAGCACATATTCATTTTTAAAAACTATTTGTACGACTTTTATGGGTTGTAGAAAATCATGTTAAATTTAAAAAATTCGAAAAGGGAAAAATGCTAAAAAATTAACGATTTGATACTTTGTGGCGGTAGATAATCCATGTCGAAAAATCGTAAACGACAAACGGTGTGATATACTCGTATATATATATATATATATATATTCATACACATGAATTTATCCAGTTATGAAATTAAAGAAGACTATTGAAAACTATTTTTTTTTATAAATATATATATTATAATATGATTAGGCACATCGGCTGTAACGAAAGTATGGGAAATTAGTAAGAGAACCGTTATCTTCAACAAACGACCGAAATATATATATATATATCTGTGTACCGTTTCATATTCATTAATTTGCTTTTCCTGTTCTGGTAAGTTACTGCGATCTACCACCATTAATTTAGTTTTATTTATTTCCAGTACATATTCAATGCTTATTTTATGCAGTCGTTCCAATAATATTTTCATATCGTCTATAGAGGTAGTTATCAGCGTAGTATCGTCTGCAAATCACAAATTATTAATAGTTCTTCCGCCAATAGATATACCAATGTCTGAACCATCAATTGGACCTTCCGTAACTTGCCTCATGATATATTCACCGTATAGGTTGAACAGCAATGGAGACAAGACACATCCTAGTCTCATTCCCTTACCCGTCTTAAATTCAGCTGACTATACCACCTTCAACACACACTGTGTTGGCATTGTGCATATTCAACTGTTCAATTAAGTGCACTAGGTGCCTCGGCACTCCTATTTCAACGAGCACTAGCCACAGTGCCTTTGAGAAGTCTATGACACACAACACTACTGGGATATGCTTTTTTTATATTATCTGGCGAATGCTTAGTATTTGTTCCCTAGCGCCTCTTCTACTGACAAAGCCCGCTTGTTCTCTGGAATTTGTTTGGATGCAAATTCTACTGTTCTATTCAGGATTCGAAGCATTACTTTGCTAATATATGGTATTAATGCAATCGTTCTATAATTTTCTCACTTTATAGCCTTCCCGTTTTTAAGAAGAGATTTATAGACTGTCTTGCACCACTCTTTTGCCAGTTCCCGGTTTTCCAAATTTCTTCACAGATCTCATGTATTCTTTCGACTACCTCCTTTTTGAGGTGTTTAATTATTTCTGCCGTTATTCCATCGTATCCGGCAGATTTATTTTGTTCTAAAAACTTTATGGCTTCTTCCACTTCCGATTTAAGTATATTCCGTTTGCTATTCAATAGCGGGGTTGATATTCTTTCTTCTGTGGTTCTGCTACTGTATAGCCTTTGAAAATATTTTCTCCACACCTCCACTATTTCTGGTTTTTCCGTTACGATGCTTGTTTGATCGTTCTGAATTGCCCAAGTCCTCATCTTGAATTCTCTAGCAATTAATCTAATCTGTTTATATAAGTCCCTGGGCTCATTTTTCTCTGCATGTTCTTGAATATTTCGTGGTCTTATGTGTTCTTATTCTTACAGCAAAATTTATGAATTTTTGAAGATAAATGGACTATTTCCTTCTCGTTTGTACCAGTATTATTACTAAATTTTCTCCTTTCCATAATTAGCTGCATTGTCTCGGACGATATCCATGGTTTTCGTTTTCTCTCCTTTTTCTGTGGTTGAGTATCTCGTATAGCTAAAGTAATTCTGCTTCCAAATTTATGCCAAAGATGATTAGCATATTGATCACCTCGCTGCGCCTGTGTATTCTTCACTTCATATTGTTTAAATTTTTCCTTAAACTCCTGTAGGTATGCAATTTCCATTATCCTTTTTTTTGTTTTTGATGAGGCGGTCAGTTTACATTTCAATCTCACCCGAACGGTCATAACTAGTGGTCCGTGACCTGACCCGCACTCGGTTCCAGGATAAGCCACCACATTGTTGCACGATGATTTCCATCTTTCTTGCATTAGAATGTAATCTGATTCCTGTATCTATCACCGGGAGCTTTCCATGTGCACAGACGTCATATATCATGTTTAAACATCGTGTTCATTATTCTGAATTTGTTTTCCAATGCGAATTGCAGTAACCTTTCATCTCTTTCATTCCTCCTGCCTACTCAAAACTTCCCGATTATTCTCCTTAATTTGGTGTCAGCTTCGCTTCTAATTTTAGCATTCATGTCACCCGTGATGATGGTAATTTCTCTGCTCGATGTGTCTTCCATAATTTCTTCAATATCTTTATAGAATAGTTCGATTTCTTCATCATGCTTCGCACAGGTAGGAGCATATGCTTGAATAATGTTGATAGGAACCGGTTTGACTTCTACCCTGATCGCCATCACCCTGTCGCTCTTGTTCTTATAAACCATAATCGCTCTATTAAATTTTTTTGACACCCATATAGCAACGCCACTATAACTTGATGTATCCGAACTGGAACCGTAGAGTGTTCCTTCTTCCGTGTGAAAATGCCCGGACTGATTATAATGCGTCTCTGAGAGCCCACATACTCCATTTCCACTATATCTTAAGCGCTATTCGGAGTTATACGAGAATTCCTTGGCTTTTTCTATATAATAAATTCGGTTTTAGCGGACGAACTGCGTTATTTCTAGTTTTTTATTTCAGTCTGTTTTACATTTCATTTCGTTTTACGGCAACTATTTTCTCTACGACACTTCTAACTTTTTTTTGTTTTTTCTTTGGCTTCCCACTCTCCGAGCAATATCATCGTCAAAACTCATCCTACACATTCCTTCAGTCTTGTGAATCATTTATGTCATTCTGATGTAACGTTTTAAACACTGGCGCAGGTAGCCAAGTAACCTTGTCTTATCGCCTTTCTAATTTTGATGTACCTTTCACGTCCGACCATGGCCATTTTAATTTTCATGACATTTCAGTAACTCATTATCCTACTGTTGAAACGGTTTTTGAACATTTTCATCCAATTTATTACATGATTACTTTTTCTCCCATTTCTATGAATGCTGCTTTTAAAGTGTTTATTTTTACTTACACTTTTTTTTATTTATATTTTACGGTGCTAAAGTTGCATCTCTGTAATATATATAAATTTAATTTACTTAAATAAAAAATAATACTTCTAAATATAACTAATCCGAAGCGTGACTCGTCGCGTAACTTTCGCTATAATTATTAAAAATATATCTAACAGTTATCTCAAGGACAATCTACAGATTATTAAAAATTACTTTTATCATTAAAATGTAATGTATATATATGGATACCTGGGCGACCGAGCTTTGCTCGATATATTTTTTTTTTAAATCGTGTTTTTTGGAAAATATATTTATATACAAATCACATACAACTATAACTATTTTTAATCGTGTTGAATTTCGTTTCATAAATTTCTGGTATTATAACCAAAAATGTCAGTTTCGACAAACTTTTTTTCCTTTTTCGAATGAATTTTGTTTTATGAGATTTTTCTTTCAAATAATTCTATCGATTAAAAAATAATTTTCCGAATATCCGATAACTTAAATCGAAATGGTATCCGTGATATAAAATTTTAATTATGTTTACTAATAAATATGCTGTTAAAAGGCAAATTTCTAAGCCTAAAAATTCGGCCAACACGATCGAGCGAAATTTTCAACGTATGTTTAGATAAGTATCGAGAAATAGAAGATGGGGGAAGAAATCAAATTTCCCGAAATTTTATGCAGGAAGTATTTCAAAACTCGTAATTTACATCATTTCCATACCAGCCATTACAATTCATCTAAAAGTGTGTATCTATCTATCTATCTATCTATCTATTCATATATATATATATATATATATATATATATATATATATATATATATGACGACGACGATCGTCGTATGTTCGCGTCGAAATAAAAATGACTATAAAGTCAGGAAATAAAAATTATATACATATATTAATAGATTATTCAAATAAATATATATGACTTAGAGAGATCGCTCGATACAAACTTTATATTAATTAGCAACACATAAAAAAAGTAATAATATTTAATCCTAATGTTGATATAATAACAGACAAAATATTTAATTTATTTATTAGTTTAAGATCGAAGTCTAATTGGACGATCAAACGTTACATACGTTACTAAATTATTATGATTATTATTGTCGAAACCTGGTTTGAGATGAGCGAGCTATTGTCACGCAATAATAAATTTAAGCTGAAACGACCCGAACTTGCTCTACTTCGTGAGTTTTATCCCGCATAAAAGTTAACGAACGAGCTTCCATGACAAGTGAACTGATTATGATTCACGAGTTGGAAATGGTGAAATTCGAATTGAAACAAACAAACAGAAATTACTTATTTTTTAAAGTTATATAGGTCTCCTACGTACATAATTACATATTTACATACTATGTATATAAATAACATAAGCGTATGTAAGTTAAAAATAAATTAAATCGCGCATCTTATGATTTATTTTTAGTGGATTTTCAAGTAAAATTTTCTTTATAAATATTATTTATAACTTCATTATATATCGACTTACGATATAATAAACTTATAGTATTAGCCTTAATAAAATAGTATAATTTACGAGCATCCAATGAGTTAGATCCGTAGTAAGCTCTTCAAGTTGTATTGCTAGCGTATTCCGTGTCGATAGAAATTCAGACAGAAATCTCTCTCTATTTTCATATTTGGAGCCGGACCAAGTCTGATTTTCGATGTTATCTTCAATATTACATACCTCACAAATTATACTTCCGATGATCCCTAATTTAGAAAGATTACTAGGGATACAGTTATGATCACTATTAAGTCTAACAAACACAGACAAAATCTTTATCGAAGAGATCCCCATGTTTAAACCAGGGCTCTTTTGGAGTTATCTTTTGAAAAGTGGCACATTTTTTATCTTTTAACAAGCTTTTGAATTCGAAGTGTGACTGAAAAGAATGATAAAATATTTCGTTAAGGTTTGGTATTAACTGTCCCCATTGTAGTTTAATATGCTTCTCAATGGCCGGAGTTAATAATTGTATTCATCTCATTTCCACGGACGCCACAGTGGGGAGGGATGAGTTGCCAAACCATTTATCGTATTGAGAGTTCTAATACGCTCATTGTAAATTCTAGGAATGTAGACAGTTGTAAAAGAACACTTATGGAGTCAGTGAGTATTAGGTTATAGCAGCCTAGTATATGGCGTACATTTCCATAAAAAATGATGAGCTTTCATATGTAATGCGGAACAACTTACCTATGTTGCGGACACCCTCCTACAACGAACATTTCCTTTGGTCAAATGGGTGTCCGTTATACATTGGTTTCAATGTATATATATATATATATATATATATATATATATATATATATATATATATATAATGTTATGGTTATATCAAACGCGTAACAGTAAACTTGATAATCATAAAATGACCGTTTCCATAATTTTCTCGGTATATAGAACAAATTGACGTGATAGCATCTTTCTTACCGACACAGATGCTTCGGTGAAGATAGAACAAATAAGGTATTTTCCGGTTTTTGCGTAATAGAAGCTGTTATTATTACTAACCCGTAACGCTGTTATTAAATGTTGCTCTTGATGTTTTACACTTCCGAAGATGCTTTGTCAACTACACATGTACAGAAACGAATACTGCATTACTGGTAATGCGGAATTGAAATTCTTTATATGTATATATGATAAATACATACACACACACACACACATGCGTATACATTTTTTTACGTATATAAATATGTAGGTGTCTGAAAGATGAATGTATTGATATATGATAGAAATGCGCGTATAAATATAGACTACTCTTTCTCATTCGATTGAACTAAACCGCTAAAAAACATCAGCATCCTGATCATAAGATTTAACCCAGTTCGTTTCGCTGCAGTAATGACGTATTAACGCAAATAGACTGACAAATACACATGCCTAGGTATATATATATATATATATATATATATATATATATATATATATATATGTATATGTATATGTATGTATATTCACATATGCAAAAGACAGAAACATTTGAGACTTTCAAGAAATGAAAAAGAATCCATCCTGTCGGTTTGTTACAAATAGAGGTTTTTTATCTATCGGTATCACCGTTATTGTTACTTGCCGACTATTCAGTAAAATATGTATAATTTGTTTTCTCCGGTTAAACTTAGTGAAAGGTAAAATGCGTCGGTTTTACTCTAACTTCCTGCATGCTAAAGATATAAAACTTTATATCCATATACTCGCATATAATCCACATATATGTACATACTTTTTGTTTTATATGTGTATAATGCAAATATATATATATATATATATATATATATATATATATATATATAATATACATAAAACAAAAACGATAAGGATAAAACTATATATACGTGTGCATTAAAATGTATATGACACAGTGATTCGCACAATAACGTCGATCTATTCACTGTTGTGATATATACCAGAAAATGTTGACAGTTTTATGGAGAATGAGGCTGTAAACGTGAGAGATCATAATAATCATAATACCGCTGTAATGATCTTACCTATGAGAATAATAACGCGACTTCGACAACAGTTCGCATTAAAGTCGCAATATTAAACGGCATATTTCACGGTAGTGCGAGTACATCTTTTGTTTTTATCATCGTACCCGGCATATATATTGTCACATACCGCAGTCAATCTCCGTTTTTGTTACCGTTAGTATTTACACAATTTAATTATTATTATGATTATTGTCATTATACTTCCGCGTGCAAAAATTACGGCTAAGAGATATTTTCGGATTTGAAAATGTAGTTTAATGAACGATAAACTGACCTTCTTTATTGTATTCTCGAGAAACTGCTTTCAGATGCTATAATATATTGAACGGTTTACAAGCGAAATATATATAGTCTTGAAGGAGTAAAATGAACGAACTACATTAGCTGATCACCAACTATCACTTACACTCCATGTTGAATACATAAAAAAAAAAAAATACTGCGACATCATCTATGGCAAACTAAGAAAACGTCAACCAATACCTTTGGAATGATATATCATGAGGGGGTTATCCTGTATAAATAGCCTAATGCAGCCCCTGTACAGGCATGGCTCCTCTATTTATATCACCAATAAAACTTTAAATGCCGCAACCCGACATCGGAGAAGATTCCTTCTATAAATTTCTTCTTTATACAGAACCTGTACCACGTATAAATTTCTAACATAACAGCCTGTATCATCTTAGAATATAGGGTTGTTAGGGACTTCTCCTGTGTCAGAAGCATCCAGTTCCTTAATGCTGACTATAGTCGCCTGTGCACTTGCCCGAGCATCAAAACAGTCAAAAACTTCATCAATGGTACACTAATTGCGACTTGGCAGCAGATGTGGGATAGCTGTCAGACTGGAAGGAAAACTTATATGTTTTTCCCAGGGTCTTTCGAAGAGTCAAAATGAAAAACTTAAATATAAACTTTTATAATGCACAAGCGCTTTTAGGGCATGGTAAGTTTGGCTCCTATTTACCCAGGTTTCATCTTATCAGTGACCTCTACTGCAAGCTGCGCGCAGCACTGGTGTTGAAGTCAATACTGAACACTCCTTGTTTCAATGTTTGTAATTCTCAGATCTCCGCTTACATTTCAACATCAATACCACACACCACTTCACACCTATAACAACAAAAACTAGTTCTAAAAATCTTCTGCTGTTTATGAAACTGGCATTCTTAGGAAATTTAAGACCAGCAACTAATCTTTCCCTGCACCTTTATACTCACAAATTACCAAATACATTTGCCCCACTAACTTAGTGCGGAATGGGAAGCAAAAAAAAAACAGCCGCTTGAACGATTTACGACAAATAAATCGAATTTTAACGAGTTAACCGAATTAAAAATATATTTTTTTTTTTTTATTATCAAATATTGACACAACCGTTTATTTACGCGTGTCCGTTATCAATACACTCAGTTATCCCGTTACATTTTGATCAATTTAAGTTTACATAAATTATTTAATGATTTCGGATTTATACAGTCGGTCAGTTATAAAAATAACACGCGTATTAAGACGACGATGATTCCTGTATTTGAATCCGAGTTTTTCCGGTAGTGTTAGAGCAAAACATCACGATTAAAATATGATCGAATGATCCAGTATATTTCTGAAAAATTTTGGAAGAAATTACCACCAATGCAATTTAAAACTATCCACGATAGCAGCCTGTATTTAAGTGAATCGGCAATCTTATTTTCACGAACGTCCTAGTTAGTGAAGTTACAGTCAAAGTATTTCCGTAGTCCCACGATTATCTAGTTGTTGTAACTCACCGTTAGACTGGGATTTCTAATATCCTTTCGTTTAATGTTTAAGCGGCAATAAAACCATACCCAAAATTCGGTAAGAAACTACGTATTTTACCTATCACCGGACTTAAAACGAAGCTTTGCGCACTGCATATATTTATGTGTTAAAAGTAATGAGCTCGCGTGAACACGCTATATAGAAATATTTCGGTTTGTATAGAAAAATGCCGTTGAATATTTGTTGCACGAAAGTTCGATTGAGCATAATTTCGAAACATGTTGCAAAAATAATTTAACTAAATAAATAAATAAATAAATAAAGGTGTATTTATAAATTTTTAAAAACATAATAGTTACACTGCTACAAAATATATCACGGATAAACATGATTCTTACTCCGTATAATATAAAGGCTAGAATATAAAGTCAGATATAATAAAGAACAAGATAAAATCACAGGAAAAACCACCACCAAAACCTGCATGCTAATAACAAAGCTAAAACATTAAAATTAAAAGATTATACATATTTTAACATGTAGTACTACTAGTAATCAATAATTTTATATGTAATACCTAGTACATAATAGTTTAGCTAATAAAAAGCCGATGACACATTACAACAACGTATGTTTAATCCGTTTATGCTTATAACGCTTATATTTTAATTGTAAACTAGTTCTAGTATAATCACCTATATCATTAATTATTTTAAATTTACTCAATCTACAGGAGTCAAAAAATTTTTTTGTATGGCGCTTAATTACATCATCTATACCTGGTAAATGTAAAATACGATGCATGCGGTCAGTCCTTGTAAAAATAGGGAGACTAAGTATTATCCTACAGCCACTTGTTCTGCAGTCGCTGCAAGCATGACGTGTTAGATCTGGAAGTGTACGACCAGATTGGGCAAGCATATAGCATAATGGGCCTTACAAAAGACTTATATATTAATAATTTATTAGCAGAATTAACCTGGCAACGTTTATTAAAAACCGGAAATAGTTTAAAAAGTGATGCATGTACTTTGTTAGATATGTATTCAATATGTTTGGTGAAAGTAAGACCTTTATCCAGTATAATACCTAGATATTTAATGTGCGTTTTCCAGTCAAGAGATGTGTTGTTAACCACTATGGGTGGTAAACAAGCAGGACGTCTTTTAGTGAATAAAATCGATTGAGTTTTCTCAGAATTGATTTTGATTTTCCATTTATTGAAATAAGTATTTAACTTCATATAACCATTAATTAATCTTCTTTTTATTGTGTCAGGTCTAGATTCTGAGCAATAAATTGCCGTATCATCCGCATATAAAGCCAACTCTAGCTCACGAATTTTGGGAATATCATTAATATAGAGAAGGAACAAGAAGGGACCTAGTAAACTGCCTTGGGGTACTCCAGCTAGTATCGGTCTAACATCCGACTTAACATTATTTACTTTGACAACAAAATATCTATCAGCTAAATAACTACGAATAAGATGGACTAAATACGCGGGAAATTTATATTGGATAATTTTATATATTAGACCAAGATGCCAGGTATATCTAAAAGGAGTAACCCTGTGTGCTTATTATTATTGAACCTATCGGTGATAAAATCGGTGACACGCGCTAATTGCATAACAGTTGATAAATTTTGTCGAAAGGCAAATTGTTGTTCTAGAAAAGAATTATTAAATTAGGTAGGAAGAATTATAATGTTTTTCGTGAAAAAAATTAACTGAAAACTATTCAGACAAAGTTAATTTTATATAGTTTGTTGTTATTGGCGAAGGGGTGAAGTAGATTTTTGTGATATTAATACTTATTGTTAGGACGTTTTGAGATGTATATTTGTTTATTGATTACATGACAGTCTCTTGACTCTAATACAAAATTTATTTGTTATAAATTTCTTTCGTTTAAACATTTTTTTTTATATTTACAATGTTAAAAATAAATGGTTTTAACATGTATAATGTACGCTTGATTAAATTTTTATTATTCAGGTTCCTATTAATAAAAATACAAATTAATACCGGGAAGTAAGTTCTTGGTACACTATATCTACTGAACATAATTGTTGAAAGAGTAAACTAATCTTTAAAAAGATTTCATTTGTAACGTAACATTAAACAATTATGTTCTATTTTTCTATCTCAATCATTCTTCATCTATATTATATGTGTATATATATATGTATGTGTGTGTATGTGTGCATAAATAGAAGGAAATAGATAGATCCTGGATGAGAGGGAAAGAGACAAAGGGAAGAGTAAAAACAGAGAAAGATAAAGTTATGATACATCGTAAATATATATATGTATGTATATATACATATATATTTAATGTAGATATATTTATAAATTTATGTTTATCAATATGTAAATTTTGTCTACACACTGATAGAATAGGGACAAGATATATTCAAGTAGTTTTCCCTTTTCATGTAATATTTACTCATTTGTGCTTGATTTTTTCATCGATAGTTATTTTTGTTATGTGTCAAAAATAGCTGAGAAAAATCCTCCAGGTTGGTAAATGAGTTTAATATATATATATGTACTAGCTGTGGTTGCTATAATAGTTTAAAAAATATTAACATTAAAATTTAAATTTTAAATAAATAGTGAATGAATGTAAATAGGAAGGTTATATGATAATAAAAAAAAAATATAATTGTAACAAAATTTACAAAATTAAGGAAGATTGTAACATTTGATATCAACCTTCCACAAAAAAATAGAATATAATACAAAATTAACGAGAATAGAGAAAATATTACATAACGCTATGATAATAAATAAATTAATATTATATTAATAAAAAGTAAATGAACTCTTCTATAGCGTATATACGTATAACACATGTGAATAAACGTAAATAAATTAACACGTGTAAAATAAGTTGTAGCATCACGGTTAGAAATTCAAACACAGTGATCTACGGTGTGTTACCTACAGATTTACCAACACCGCCATCTGTTGGAAACTTATAACATTAATCAATATTATAATGAGTTGTGATATAAAAAAAAAAAAGTCACGGTAATTAATCAAAATAAAATGTACCCTATATTTTAAGTTCGACAAAGTTACCTATTTGTGTCAAATTTCATTGAAATCAATCCAGTGGAAATTACCCCCAGACAAATATCGTGATATGATATTATATATATATATACATATATATATATCCATTTACAATATATTCTTACGTTATCATTAATAAGGTATATATATAGTATAATTATTGTAACAACATTAAAACTTAAGTACATTAGTGGGTAAAAAAAAAAACGAAAAAGGCAATGACATTGTTTAATATTTTATAAACCGACTAACTATAAATTCTGATATTTATTAAATTAAAGAACGGAAAAATTTAATAACCCGTCTCTTAAAATATAATTCTATATATTATTTAAATAATTATTAATTTATCCCGTAAAAGTAGATATAAAGTTTCTTCGTTAACATTTTTTCATATAATACATATTAAAATATATTTCTAAATGTATCGTATAAGGAAAAATTTATTTCGGTTTTCCGGTAAGAATTACTATTGTAATTAAGAAAAATTCGACTTTATTTATTCTATTTTCTATACATATTACTTGGTGCCACTTTAACATGCAATATCTTAATACACCATCTCTATATCGCGGAATATAAAATAAATAGTAAATGGTGAATAAATTTTCAGCACATTTCTTATGTTCTAATTCCCGAAAATATTTCGTTGTATAAAAAACTGTAACGATATAATATTAAAGGGTTATGTCGGGAAGACTAACAATAGACAAATGAAAACCTTAAAAAATAAAATTTAAGGTTGTCGTTTATATAATGTTACAATCATTATATTTACTATTTCTGTAATTATAATAACGTGTAAATGCGTAACGCTAACAACAACATTATAATTTAAAATAAAACCGATTATAAAACGGATGCTGACTAGAAGGTTATTATGAGTATGTTACGAATTTAAAAGAAGGTACGTAAAATTCAAAAATGACTAATTCACCACCAAGTACCCGCAGACACGAGGAACAACACATATACAAACACACATGTACATATCATTCGTATTACACCATTTCATACTTATACAAATATAGGTGTTTAAAAATTACGAATAATTACGTCGCGTGATTAAGTACATGTGCAAATTAAATCCTTAATTTACTAAAAGAAATAAAAAAAAATAGCAATAATCGCATTGCACGCTCAAATATAAAACTATACACAACTTTTACACTTAATAAACTCAAATATAAACTCATACTAAAATAAATATGCTGTCTGAACAGTAGTTATACATGCGGTGACTATTCGCTTTACTGAAAATGTTGATTAAGTCGAATACTTAACAAGTCTTTAGTAACATTTTCCGAGATAAGTTTTAATTGGTTTTTTGTACAGTAGACATTTTTTCAAAGACTTTCTTCCGCATCATTTACACAGGTTATGGATATTGAAATACATTTTAGATACATGATCACGCACATTACGAATTTAATATAATTCCGTTTATAAAAAAATTGGAAACCAGTCGATTTTTCTAGACAAGTTAAAATATATATAAAAAAAAATTATCAAAAATCACATGATGGATAGTTAGTTGGATCGTGTTAAAAACGAATTCCTTTTGTGCGTACTCGCGTAAGATGGCATACAGACAGCGTCCACTTTAGGTGTAAGTATAGTCGGGAATTAACTAACTATTCACTATTGCCACGATTTCATTTCTTTATATCCACGATAATTTAACACACATACAATGATAAAACAAATTGGCAATCAATAATAAATGTAATCTTCCTATATAGTTGAAAAAATGTGGAAAAAGTCTCGCAATAAAAATATAGAAAAGGATAAAATGAATTATTTAGGCTCAGTGCATCGTGCAGGAAGTCATAAAATAATAAAAATATTTAACATAACATTATTGGAATCGGTTAGTAACATCAAAATGGAATATAGAGGTATAGTATACTAACAAATTTAGGAGTATATAAATTAAATTGCGATTAACGTGAAAAAGAATACATCGGAGAAACAGGTAGACAATTCTGAATAGAACATTTCAATTCGTACATGAAAAATCGAATCATTTATTAAATTCAATGACAAATTATGATGAATTAGTTTTAAGAAGTATCTTAAACATTTAAAGGGAGGGTACCCAGTTCGAATACGATCGGCGACGCAAAAATTATTATCAGAAAATAACAATATAAATAATCCTAATATTATTATCGCGTGGAATAGCAAACCACCACGCTCAACACCACATATGCACTAGTAATAATATAGCACTCTACATAAACAAGGGGGGCTGCATTGTTAAGTGAAAATAAATCGATTGCGATAAGCGTTCTTTACGCTAATACCGTATTATGATTAATTTTTTATAATGTGGAATGTAGTGATTTTTTTACAAAAAATAAATTAGTTAAATCACTAACATTTATTTTCTTTTGAAAAACACAAAGCATTTCGGCATTTACGCCATTATCAAATGAACATTTTTTTTTTTTAAATCGTAATTTTAAAAGTATAAATTTAAAATAATTACTTCAAAATATTTGATGGTGACGGTGAAACTATGTTCCATAAAATTTTATTCTGCTTGTCTGTTCTGTTTATTTTTTGAATTGTTGAAATTGAATATATTAACATCAATATATTTGTTTACTGATTTTGTTTTTTTATTAAATTTTTTTTCTCTTTCGATATTGTTTTCTGGATTCTGAAAAAGTTGTATACTGATGGAATTTTACATTTTCATTTACTGTCGCAATGTATGATATCCAAAAGTAAAATATAAAATATAAAAATATACGAACACAACAGTTTTTTAAAAAACACAATTTTCCAAGTAAAATGAAAAATAAGTATTTGAACAAAATCAGTAAACAAATATATCAATGTTAATATATTCAATGTCAACAATTCAAAAAATAAACAGAACAGACAAGCAGAATAAAATTTTATGTAATATAGTTTCACCGTCACCAACAAATATTTTTAAGTAATTATTTTAAATTTACACTTTTAAAATTATGATTTTTTTAAAAAATTTTGTTTGTTCACTTGATAATGGCGTAAATGTCGAAATGCTTTGTGTTTTTCAAAAGAAAATAAATGTTAGTGATTTAACTAATTTTTCAGTTGATTTTGTATATTATGATTAGACTGTACAACAAAATATTCATATGTAAGTAGTCACCTTCCGATATAGAGACGGCACTTAATTATGAATATATAACCGCTAATTATTTCCTCGTCAAAAAAGCATAAAACTTTTAACCCGGTTATCGACGACCATACCCGAATAATTATTATTAAAATTGCCTTTATAGTTGCGATCTAAGAAAATGTTCATAATTTTCAAAAAATACATTTTTTTGAATCACCCGATAATAATGTAGGCGTAATTATGATAAATACGTCTACTGTATAAATGCTCATCCGATCTTTTTTGTTTGTATCGATAAACGAACTTGTTAGTAAACTTTTAATCCTGGAAAGTGTCTAAGCCAGTTTGTAACTTCTTCTGTGCTACAGCAAAATCATGAGAAGTATATTTTGTTAGCGACACATCCAGCTCATTCGATATACTAAAATATCGTGTGAGTGAATGCTAGAATTAATTCTTGACTCCTTTTTTATCGTTTATTTTTTTTTTTATAAAAAATCACTACATTCCAAACTTTTCAAATTATCTTTCTACGTTTACCTGATATTACACCTTCCTATAATCCCTCCACCATCCAGGTAATCAACAATTATTCCCTCACGTAGCAACGTTAGTCTTTCACGCATCGGTAATTTTTAAAAAATAATTTGTTCTTCATCCGAATTGCTGACCGAAAATGAGATACGAGGTGTGGATTATACGGTTGCGTATAATCGTTTACTAGAACCTTCCCGAAAAGAGCGTTCTTAATTAAAATTTATCGAGAGAGTTTAACATATTGCTGAGAGAATAAGCGTCCTCAAAAGTAAATAATTCCAGCGTTATAATATTTGGAATTGATTTTGAAAGTTCAGAATTTTATATAAATTCGTAATTTAGGGATGTGGTTCCTAATAAGCTGATAGATAAAAAATAGACGAGTATTATCGCGAAAAGAAAGTATGCATATATATATATATGAAAGAGAGAGAGGGACAAATAAAGAAAAAGTTGACAACATTAACCTATCTATTTAGCTTTAAACCCCCCTTTAACGTTAGTATATGTATATGAAAGAGAGAGACAGAGGGAGAGATAAATAATCAGACAGACAGAAAAAAAGTTGACAACTTTAACCTATCTATTCAACTCTGAACCCCCCTATAACCGTATATATATATATATATATATATATATATGATGTAATAGTTGAAATTTCATTATACAATGAATTCATATTGTTATATACATCGTAAAGTATATATATTACTACAGGTGGTAAGTATTTACATGTATTATGCGTAAGAGTAGGCTTAGGCCAGTTTCTCGACCGAATTTTTCTACCGATCGTATTAGATATAACCGGTTCCTAGTTAAATAGTGAAAACTTTTTAAAGAAACCATAAAATCTCGTTTAATTAAGCATTTTACTCTTAAATTCCGATATGATCTCCGACGACCAGTTTGAACAGAACCTCGTTAATAAACTTGTACGGAATTTTATCTGGCAAGCTTAAATCTTACTTTCGTATGTAATTAACCGCTATTTTACCCACAGACGAAAGTTATTTCTCTCAGCCCCTAAACTTGATATACGTATTTTTAGTATTTTGTAAAAGTTCGTCTGACGTATTGTGTAATTTCGAAATTTTCGTTTTAAAAGTATATAACGAATCAACATACGTGACGTTTATTAATATGGGGAAGGCGTTGGACTGGATGAAGGCTATAAAGATAAAAGGATAATAAAAAGATTATGTGAAACAGAAAAGCCGATATTAAGAATCGGGGGAAAAGACAAAGAAGAAATAAAAATAGGGAAAGGAATAAGAGGAGAATGTTGTATATCACTGGGAATTTTTATTATAGACACAAGAAAAATAATACAAGATTTTAAAGAAAAACGTATAACTGGGGTGTCAAAGTGGGGGTTCAAAGATGTTCATATTCAATTTTACAGACGACAGCAATCGTTGGAAGTAATGAAAATGAACTTGAAGAAATGGTAAAACAGCTAACGATTACACCCAAAAAGTATATAATATGTCAATAAATAAAGAAAAACGGTAATTACGACGAGATATAATAGATGTAAAAATTAACCGGAAAAGATTTAAATAAGTAATTCGGTATACCTGGGTAGCATAATCACTCACGATGGAAGAAGTGAAAAAGAGATCGACTAGAATTAGTCTAGGAAAAATAACTTTCGATAAAAAGAAATCTTTAAAAAACGTCGAAAAAGTTGGACAGAAAAGGTGACAAACGAAAAAGTTTTCGAAAACCTAAATGAATCAGGGAGCTTCATTCGGAAGCTAAATGGATAGGCCACTTATATCGACACAATCCGAGTTTCGTACAACTAATTAAAGGAAAAATGGAAGGAAAATGATACACAGGAATGCTAAGGAGTAAATATATAGATCAAATAATAGAAGAAGCGACGAATTACCAACCTTAAAATAAGGACAGAAAAAATAGAATTTTAGTCGAACTCACTAGGATGGTTAGTCGTAAAAGTTATCCATCAGTCAACAGATGGAAGAGAAGAAGATGAAGAATGGACGAATCGGAAAAAATAAAAATATTACTGTGTTTACAAAATGATACGAACGATCGTTTAAATACACGTGTACTAAAAATGTACGTAGTAAAATCGCATTCGTGTATTTAAGAAAGCAAGTTAATACATATGAATAACATCGTCACTGAAAATATGAAGCGGCGAAACGGGTGTAAGACTATAGGAAACGTGAACTAAAAGTCGAATATATTATGTTACGGAGCGAACATTTTTTTATTAAAAACTTATTTAATAACTAGTACAGGATCACTTAGACGACTTGGAGAAGTGTTTTAAATTTTGGAAAATTACAATTAACCAATCGAAGCGTGCACAAGTAAGAAAATGGATCATCAAGTAGTAAAGTTAAATAAAAAAACGATCCCTACCTCGAATAGCGTTAAATCCCTCGGCTTATGATGAAAGAGACTAACTTGGAGAAAACACGTAGAAAATAAACGAAAACAGATTAATATTAAATTTCGAAAAATGTATCGGTTACTTGGAAAAAATTCACCACTATCCTTGGAAAACAACGTACTACTTTACAAAGCAATGTTGAAGCCTAGTGGTGTCCTATCGAATTCTACTCGGGGGGAATCGCAAGAAAATCCTATACAGCGATCATCCAAAGAGCCCAATCAAAAATACTACGATCGATAGTCGGTGCACCTTGGTACGTGCGCAATGACGAAATACATAAAGATGTGCAAGTATCGATGGTTAAAATAGAAGCAGTCAACGTACGATATTATATAAAACGACTACAAAATCATTGTGATCAGCGATTTAGACGATTAAAACGATCGAATATGATTAACTAACCAAATATTGTATCAACAGTAAGGAATGACGACCATTAGAAAGCATTCCATTAATTAATATGTAAACTGATTTTATTATCACTACCGCTTATTGGCTTTTACTAGACAGATTTTGTGCAAAAATTAATATTAATAATAATAACTAGAATATAAAAACTGATTTTAAAATTTGATTATTTTTACGTGTTTCCTTTCTTTTTTTAATACTGCGCTATTTTACAGCTAGTTTCCTAAACTATTTAGTAATCGATGTCATTTAAGTTAAAATATCATGAATAAGCTACACACCCACGCCCATAATTGACACGCACACATATATTCATATAAGGTCTTGGAAACGTTTTCTCTTAAGCCTACGGGCTTCGTTTTGGCCATTTAACAATTCCTTCACCGTATTATTTCGATGGCTTTCCAATCTGGCAGCATGTGAAACCTCAGTTATTTCTTCTTTCACAGATTTTATTCAAAGATCTCCATGAATTTTTGCGTAATATTTTATTTTTCATTCTTTGTACTATTGAAGTATTCCTTTTTCTGGCACCGCTCCATAATTGACAGCTATATTGTCAAACCGGCTTTAACACTTGTTTATGTAGTAGCAACTTGTTTTCAAGGGATAGACCCGCTACCTAGCAGCCAATATAGTTGCTTTAACTTAACATTTAATCGGTTTCTCTTTGTTATTATATGCTTGCTCCAAGTTAACCGTTTGTCGAGGTGTATAACCAGATATTTTGCATCTTCATTCTGTGGGATCTGAGTACCATTCATGAGTATATTCTCGGTCGAAATAATTCCGCGATTAGTAAAAATCACTCGAGATGACTTATCCTCGTTGATTTTTATCTTCCGTGACCACGCTGATATTTCGTTAATGCAATCTGCGAGTTTTTACTCGCATTTTTGGTACATTTGTCTGAGCAAGGATCGCTGTGTCATTAGCAAAGGTCGCTGAACATGTGACGGTGTAAAGGTATCCGCTATATTCATTGTACGTATTAACGTCTTTCCCCTGTAGCAATAGAAACGTCATACCAATATGGTCAAGATGTACAACCTATAAGAGCGACTAGACCAATCAAGGAAAATCCACGAGACAACTGCATACGAATCTGGTCTCTTCGACATATCTTTTATCTATCGTTAATTAGGTATATCAAAAATTCTCCTTTAGTCGATAGGTACGATATATATTTCCCTACTTAATATTGACTGGTACATAACGGTATAATCATGTTCTTTACTACTTCTATCTTATTCTAAAATTTACAAATCTCGGCTCTATATCGATTTCGTCGATTATCCGTTATCGAAGGACAACGACGAATCACACTAACACGCAATAAGATTATTATATATATTACAGTTTTCATATATATATAAATTTAATTTTTTTAGAATGCTTAAAAATTGAACTATTTAATTTCCGCTAGGAGTGAATACCGATAATGACTGTTCTCGTCTAATTCTTCAATGGAGGAACATTCGATTTATGACCGGACGATTTGAAATGTCATTATAGATCGTCTTACATAGTCGACTGCTAGATATAAATTATATTTATCGACGACACGTTCTCGATAGTTATTGCAGTTCAAGTTCAATCTTTTTCTTTTTCTTATTCCAGAGGAAATAGGTTAGTCCTCATCCAGATCTAGTAATCCTTTTGTCGTTAATGCCGTAGTACTACGAAATTGAAAGAGAATGGTTTTATTCGGTTGATGGTTACAGATCAATTAGTAGGCGCTACAACTTCTTACCGTTGCTTTTGTAGACGAGACAGAAGAACTGAAATGGAAAATAAAGTTTTCTCACGACTACGCTTGTCTAGCCTACGTATATGAGGTTGTCCTTTCTGCTAAGTGTACTCCCTCAAAAATGATCAATCCGCATAGTTGATTACAACAGGAAACTCATTAAGAGTTATAGTTACAGACTTTTTATATATCCGGAATACTAAGAATATATACGTATATAACACACATGCGCATATCGCATTATGGTTCAATGGTTAGTTAAAATCGGTTCTTCAGAGACAAAACTAAAGGTAAGCATCGGTAATTGCCAGGTCGCTAATTTCGCTATAAATTGGTAGTAGCCGACGAAGACACTATTGCCAGAACGGTATATACACAGTTGTAATCCAGTCTTGTATAACCGGTATGAATTTCCGCCGCAACTGTATTGACGGTGGATGGTATTTGGCATTGACGATGTATTCCGTAATTACGATATTACCTACTGCCGACTGAGAACACTCCCCAAACCTTCGCTTTTTTTACTTTCTTTATTACTTGAAAAATGAACTGATCAAGTTGTTTTTTTCTGTTATCGATTCGATTTGTTTAGTTTTTATTACAATGCTCATACGGCGTATTTTATTTCATTTTTTTTTTACTAAACCATTTAATGTTATTATATATATATATATATATATATATATATATATATATATATATATATATATAATTTTATTAGTGCACACATCATTATAATCTTTAAACATTGTCCTACGGAAGAACGTGGTGACATCATGTATTATTATAAATGTTACATTGCAATTCTTCTCACTAATTTTCTTATTATTTGCCGTTTGAAACGCCTTTGACATAAGATATCATGTTAACGTCTTCATTTAATCAATCTAACGTGTATAACTGTAGACGTTTCACTACACATGGAATTATTGTTCGTTTTATCGAATTGATGTCTGAAATATCTTACCTAGAGTCCAATCACTCTACAACTCATCAAATTTCAAGAATATGTGAAGATATTTCAGATAATTTAAACCGTAATGAGCATATAGGTATGTTACTACGAGACGTCGCTAAAGCCTTCGACATAACGTGGCAGGATTGTATTATTTATAAAATGATTGAAACAAGATTTCCAGACTATCTAATTACTTTTATTAAAAATTATTTGAACAATATATCATTCAATGTATGTATTTCTGGTAAATCCTCCACTATGAAATCCTGCGCACCTGGTATCCCACAAGGAAGCGTGCTCGATCCATTTCTGTTCACTTTATTTTTATACGACTTTCCTAAATGATCTTCAGTTAATTCCGCCTTATTTGCGGACGATACTGCATTATTCTGTAGTTCATTCAGGCCCGGTGCAAATTAAAAAGGGTTCAAATCGTACGATTCACTATTTTAAAAACTGGCGAATTAATATTAATCCAAACAAAACTAAAGCTACCTTTTCTAACAGAATTCTCATAGCGAATAAACCTATTAATTGGGCTAATGAAATATGCCATTTTCATGTATTTCTCGATCCCCGACTAAATTTTACTCGGCACGTATCTCGTATTAACATTAAAGCGAATAAGGCAATTTCCGTAATGTACTCTATCTTTAATCAAAAATCCTTCCGATACTCTCATAACAAAATGATTCTTTATAAAACTCTTATGCGTCTACTAATAACTTAGGCGTGCTCAACATGGTCTTCTATTTCAAATTCGACATGTAAACAACTCCAAACTATACAAAACAGGTGCCTTCGATGCATATTTGATAAGCCAAAATACGAAAGAATCTCTTTTATACATGAAATTACTGTCCTACCCTATCTTAAGGATTATCTGTATTATTGTATGTAAATTTTACTATGCAAATATACCGTTGTTTTCTTTTGTTGTTACCATGTTTTTTCTAATTCTCGTTAAAATCCATATGAATGACTTATTAATTCGATGATGTACCGCCTATGGTACACGTACAAGTTATATATATATATATATATATATATATATATATATATATATATATATGCATGTATGTGCGTCATTATAAAAGATAGTCTTCGTATCGAATCTAGAACACCCTACAGTTTTTTCCCCTGACAAAACATTTATCAGCTTGATGACATTATTAGTTAGTTGCTGAAGCCCAGAAAATGCATTTTTTTTTTTTTATTAAAACCTGATAAGGGACATTTAAAAAGTTGTTTGCGCTATCTTTGCATTTTTGCGTTCGTACCTTAGCTGGATCTTTACTTTTTTAAAGTTCCTCTTATACTTTCCAATTATTTCCTTAAAGCGCGGTAAGAGATTTTCATTTTCACCTATGTCCAATTCAGTTTCATGGCTCAATCTAGAAATGCGCTATTTTCTACATTCTCTACGGATTGCTTTTATCGACAATTTATGAATAGTTTCTACGAATTCGTTAAGCAGTTTTTTATATTTATACCTACTTGTCCTTAATAATGATGTCTAATTTTTATCCAACCGTACAATCAGCCTTATTCGTTATTTGTTGAAGGTTTTCTTATGTATAATCTATCAACGTATACGATCAAAATGCGAGACCGAACTATCTGACACCCAATTTAGATTCGGACAATGTACAATAATTCGAGAAGCTATCACAACAGTGGATATTTTACTCAAAATCTATAGAAATGAACAAGAATTTTTTTATCCGTGTCTTCGTCTACGAGAAATCCTTCGACAATATCCACCATGAAAAACCGTTGGAGATCCTTGAGACAACTGGAATCGACAAAAACGACTTAAATGAAGAACGTGAGTTGATTAGGAACCCACATGAATAATATAAAGTTGGAGATACAGCGAGATGTTGAGACACTGGTGCATACTTTCCTTCTGCTATGCGGAATAAGTCTTCAGAAAAGCAATTTCCAATGTAAGATATGGAATTAAAAATAACGAGAGAATAATTAGTCGATATACAAGTAATGATGTTATTCTATCAGATGATCTGCATAGGCTTCGGTATTTTGCTTAATAAACTGAATTCTATCGGGAAGTCATACAACGTACATATTAACGTGAAAAAGACAAAATTGATGATAGTTAGCAAGCAGAAAATCGATCAGGCTTCAATTACAATTAAAAATAAAATAGCGAAGGGGCTGGATACATTTAAATATCTTTTTATTACATCATAACATACCAGCTACACTACATATCGAAGTTAAAACAGATGTGTACAAGTCCGATAAGTATTTAAGAATTTACCGTACGATAGATGGCCAGTGTTGTTACTGTACGGTATAGGAGCAGCCACACTTAGTAAACGACAAGTTGAACGATATGAAGTAACAGAAATGGGACTAAAGTCTTATACCTAAGTTCAATAGAATGTTGAAAAAACGGATAAGAGAGAAGATAATATTTTGGACACATTATTAGAGAACAGCGATACAAGCTCTTACAACTTATAATCCGAGGAGGGAAAATTAAGGAGAAAAGAAGCGCAGGAATGCGAGAACAATGTTACCTGAGTCCAGAAGTTCATGAAGTGGATATCATTACAATTGTGATCGCCTACACTCCTGAAGGATACAGCACAAAGAAGAAGCCTTTAATAAAGTATCAATTTTTTTATATAGAATTCGTCGGCTGTAATTACGGTATTTATTTTAAGCCGACTACGTCTACTTCTAATCATCGTCGTAGTAATAAAAAAAATGATTTTATTTTTCTAGGTATTTATCGGTAGAACGACCTCGACAACCGATCACTTATCAAGTGCTTAAAAGACTGCATCGTGAAAAAGGCGAACTATATCATGACGAAGAATTTCCAGCTTCCACTAAGTCATTATACGTTAATAAAAAATTGCCGTTACAACCGATCGTCTGGATGAGACCGCATGTAATTATATCGAATTTTATTTATTTTTAAAGAAATTCTATTTTTTTTTTTTAATTTAAACTTTTTCCTCCTTCATAATAACGGGAATTTGAACGTATATAAAAAAAATCAATATCTCGGTTACTTGCGAAAAAGTAAAGTTAGCTGTTCAAATGGAAATATGTGAAAGATCGAATAACGTTAGTCAGAGATGGACGTGTAAAATAGGAGTAGGTTCCCGAATATATTCGGATATAACAACGTTCGTAGGAAATCGATAGAAATAAAAAAATCACGTTAGGTAATAGAATTACTATTTTTGTTTATTCTATTCCGGACGAGCTGTTGTCTATATTTGGTGAACAACTAGTAGGGTGAAAAAGAACGAATCTTTAAACTTAAAATATTCTAAAACGAAGAGTCCGGGTGTACTTTTCAATCGGATATGAAAGAACGGAAATGAAATTCCGTATATTACAGAAGTTTGACTCGATTTTAAAGTGGTGTCCCCTATAATGGAGGAACCGGTTGCCTAAGGATGTCGCGTGCTGCTTTACAACCTACATGTGTCAACGTTATCCACCTCGGAAAACCAGCTCAACTGTAGAAGAGATTGTCGGGATGAAAAATAAATGATCCGATTGAAAAGGTAAGTTAAAATGAAAAAAAATAAAAAAAAGACGCATAGTGGAAACTGGTTAAAGTTTTCAAGATGGAACAGGAGAACTTGCGTTGTCGATCGACAGTTGTTACTTAAACGTGTCTGTAAACAAGCTGTAATACGCATATCTCAGGTGACAACGAGATATCTGCATTGTTCTTTCACCTGTATATCTCGTACAATCATTTATATATACATATATATACATACATATATATGTATGTATATATATGTATGTATATATATACATACATATATATATGTATGTATATATGTATATATATATATATATACACGTTGAAAAATACAATATGTATATAATCTGTTTAACTATTCGGTCAACAAGTAAAGATGATAACATCTCGACTTCCATCGGGGGAGAGAATTTATCTAGGTGTGTTACCTCTTCCGGGCACTGTTCACGATCTATTCGGACGTATTTAAGAAATAGTTTTTGTTAGAACATTATTAGGCAAGTTTTTGTTTTATCGATGAATATATGACGATAATAGTAGTTCTAGACGAGTGTAAAATATTAAATAAATAATAAAAACACGAGATATTAAGCTGTAAAGAAGGGGCTATTTGAACTTTCTAACTAGACTCCGTAAACTTGATATTTTCGTTTAGCGCTCTGTTTATATGGAGTTGTTTTAAAAAGTTTATTAAAAACAGCTTCGAATTAAAAATTACGCTCGTATGTTTTTCAATTAGAAAACAGCCTACCCGGCTGTTAGAATAAAAATCTATAAAATCCGAGGAAAAAAATAATAATAACGAATTTCAGAAATGACGTCATACACTGCGCGAACACGGTAACATCTCGCCGAGTATGTTCGCAGATTTTTTTAAAGGGAAACCTGCGAAAATTTGACGTAGTTAATTTTTCATCTAAATAATAGGATCACATGTTGGAAAGTTTCAAACTTTCGCATATACTGTAGATTTCAAAAAACTCAAATTCTTTCTACAGTAATACAATGTGGGGTAATGAGCGAGTACTCTGTATATTCTATTCCGATGCATATGTGTGTTACAGAATCTGAGCACTAATTTCGTGTAAATATATACTTATTCCGCGTAAAAATATTTAAACTTGTCAGGTATTCTTCTTCTTCTAAATGCTGTAAACCGCGCGTAGCGATCACATAAGGCAAAGCTCATATTTCTAGATTTTTGGCAGCACAAAATAATCCACTTATTGAAAATATTTCAGTCCATTTCCGAATTTTTTGTGTCCATGAGAGTCTTCTATGACCGATACCTCTTTTTCCTTCTATTTTACTTTGAAGAATTAGCCGTATCATCTCGTATCTTTCTCCTCTGATTTCGGCGGATCATTCTTTCTTCTTTAATAGTTTTCAGTACCGTCTCGTTTTTCATGTGCGCCGTCCAAGGAATCTTGAGCTAACCACATTTCGCATGATTATAAATATTTAAATGTTCTGACAAAACATTTTGTTGTTTCGGCACCATATAGTATAATAGGCCAAATACAGCATTTTAACAATCTTTTTCGAATTTTTAGGTTTAATGATTTGTCTGTTAAAAGCTTCTTCATTTTTTCAAAGGCGGTGCGTGCGTATTGGCATCTTTGTTTTACTTCTGTTTCTAAATTTAAATTTTCTGTAATGTAGTGTAATTTTGTGTTATAGTTTTTGCTTACTACCAATACAGTTTGTTTTAGAGACGTTTACCTGGATACATTTATTATGGTCCGATTTTTTCTTTTAATTAAGTTGCATCGGCCTTTGTTAGAAGTGAGAAATTTTTAATATTTGTACTCGACTATCAGTTTAACTTCTATGTTTCATCCAGTCTTCTAGTAGGTTTCAAACAAATGTAATACTAACATCAAAAAGGAAATTTAAATAGAGCTTTGAAAATAATTCAAACGCGAATTCTTTTGTGGGGATATCTTAAGAGCCGCGTTTAATGTCCGCAAGATCTGAAAGACCTCAAAACTCGGATGTTTGAAGACATTTCAAAAATTCATCGACTATGCTCAAAAAATCTTCAAAAATGTTGAAAGACCGAATGAATGTAGTTCTGCAAATGGCAGCCACTTAAACGACATTATGTTCCAGAAATGATTGTAAGCTGATGTCTCAATTTTCTATTTTTTAAATAAAATTTTATTCAAAAATTTTGGTCAAGTAGTTTTTGAGTTATTCAAAAAACAACAAAACCGCCCGTGTTCTCTGGGTCACCCTATATGTACGATAAACAGGTCAATCCGAGTTTGAAATGTTTAGTCAAAAATTAGATGTAGTGCTAATTTTAGACACACACTTCATGTCAAAAATTATTATGCTTCGATAACTTTTATTGGGCTGATCACCCAAGTGGTAAACCTCGTGGAGGCATAGCAATTCTAGTACGTAGTAATATAAAACACTATGAATTCAGCTGTTTTCAATTACCACAACTTCAAGCGATAACTATAAAATTAATCAATAAGACTGTAAAAACTTAACAATCTCGTCCATATATTGTCCATCCAGATATAAAATTTCACAGGTCCAATTTCATGAATTTTTCAACTTATTAGGCAATAAATTCATCGTAGGCGGAGATTGTAATACTAAGCACACATTCTTTGGCTTGAGATTAACAACACCAAAAGGACGGGAATTATTTCAGTGTGTATCAAAGTAAAAATTGACAGTGCTCTCTAGTGGTCATCCTACATACTAGCCCTCAGACAGAAATAAAATACCAGATTTACTTGATTTCTTCATTTATAAAGTCGTTAGCACTTTATATTCTAATGTCCAAACATCATTTGACTCTTCATCGGATTACTCTCCTGTAATACTAGAATAAGTCAGTTAGTAATAATTAAGGAAACTAACTTTAAATGTTACAATAATAAAGATGACTGGTACTCTTATACATGGTGGATTGGATTGAATCTTGTTCTCAAAATTCTATTAAAAACAGGCGACGATGTTTATGAAACGATTGAATATTTTAATCATACAATGCTAAAAGCGGCATGGTTAAATACCCCAAAGAGCCTGCAACTCGCTTATTAGAGAAAAAGTAAATACCAAAAGAAAAATTAGAAAACAGTGGCAGATATCAAGGTACCCGGCTCACAAAAGTTATCTTAATAAAATAACCAAAGAATTAAGCACGTTACTGAAAATAATAAAAATGACACTTTTAAGCTCAATTCATTCCAACATGGGCACTAAAAATGACGATCATTCATTGTGGAAGGCCACTGAAGCTGTTAAGATAGCAAAGAAAGTGATTCGATCCCTGTGTTTACTCCACATCCACCCGATAACGAATCGGATTTTTTCGATAATCCAATTGAATTCGAGCAAACTGGCCCTTTCCAAATGTACCTTCCAACAAAACTATTTTCTCCGTCCCAGATTAAGAGAGTGATTATGGGTAATTTATCAACGCACAAAGTTCCAGGCTATGATCTAATCATTGGAAAGATGCTTAAATTCCTACCGCGAAAATAGTACTATTAACAACAATATCCAGCGCTATCATACGGTTGGCCTACTATCTATCACAATGAAGAATCGCTCAAGTAACTATGATACCAAAACCAGGCAAATCTAGTTGTGATGCTTCGTCATATCGACCTATTAGTCATCTACCAATTGTATCAAAAGTATTCGAAAAATTATTGCTGCCCGAACTAACAAAACAGCTACAGGGTACGAACTACCAGTTCGGGTTTTGTCCTGGGCATTCTACAATAGAACAAATTCATAGAGTGCAACAATACATCGGTAATTGTTTCGAAAAGCAGTAGTATTGTTCCGCAGCCTTTCTAGATGTCAGTCAGGCCTACGATCGTGTATAGCATGAAGGGTTACTTTCAAAAATAAAACGCACTCTGCCACATCTTTACTACACGCTATTGTCCTCATATCTCTCACATAGATTTTTTCAAATTAAATTCGTTAGTTATCCTGTCAAGTTTGGGGTTTCACAAGGTTCAGTTTTGGGGCCAATCCTTTTTCTCATATGTATGTTCGACCTTCCCGTAAATACAAATGTTGAGATGACGGCATTTGCCAGTGATGCAGCATGCGAGAGATAATGATCCGGTAGCGGCGTCAGGAAAATTACAGCGCGGTTTGATCGACCTGGACATCTGGGCACAATAAAGGGAGGTTAAAATTAACTCATCCAAGTCAATACATGTTACATTTACAACTAAACGGAACACATGTCCACCTACTGATCTTAATGGTCCGATTCCACAGGAACATTAAGTCCGATATCTGGGTATGTGGCTTGATCGCCGCTTAACGTGGAATGAACACATCAGGATCAAAGTTAAAGAAATAAAACTTAAACTTGTGAACATGTACTGGCTCCTGGAAAAAACTTCCGAATTACCTCTAAAATCGAAATTATTACTTTACACGGTAGTTATTAAACCGGTGTTGACATGTGGCATATCATTCTGTGGGACAGCATCAATATCGAATATCAAAATGATGCAGGGATCCCAATCAAAAATACTAAGGATAATAGCCGGTGCACCCTGGTATATACGAAACGAAAATTTGTATAAAGACCTAAAAGTACAAAATGTGCACGGAGTAGTTCGAGATAGCAGTAAAGGTTACTTGCACAGGTTAGAAGGTCATCCTAACCAGCTGGCGGTAGATTTATTAGATCATGTCAATGAACCTCGCAGATTAAACTACCGCACACCCATAGATCTTCCCCACCGGGTTGAATAATTGAAGAGGTAGTTCGGAGTGTCATTGTTGAATGACATCTTCCATCCTGTCATAACTCACATCTCAAATATATATATATATATTTATATATATATATATATATATAAAATTTATAGTCAGTAAAAATAATTAAAACATAGTTGGACAATAAAAACTTTATAAATAAACAAAAAACAAAATAGCCAGTAAAATAGAATAATAAAAAATTAAAAAATAGTTTTTCAATATAAAAATGAAAAATTTACGATATACTTCTTAGAATTAATTCTTCGTCGAATTTTTAATAAATTATTTTTATCTCTTTCTTTTATTATTTCTCTAATAGTTTTCTTTTTTAAAATGTTTTTCTGCGTGTAAAATTTTATAATTTCGATTAATATTATTTATTTCGTGTTTTAATTCTTTATAATGTTTTCCAAATAATAATTTTTCATCGTTGTTTGCGCATGAATTTAAATATCCTTTAAATCTTATGAATTGCCTTTCTCCTGCGTATTCTTTTACAAATTAATTACAATTTAATCAGGCAAAAGTTCAAAGCCTAAGGATAACATCAAGAACATCTATAATGAAATACGATCGTTTGGATATAAGTACAAGAACTTCGTTCACTGGCTACTAATAGGACACAATAGCTTTGTCTTTTTGAAAATGAACAATACGAAAGTTCAATAATCATCGATAAAACATTCTATTCGTCAATAGACCGGACATTCTAGTAATTATCGAAATAATACATAGAAAAAAAAAACACAAAAATCTATAAACAGACAGGTTCAATTTTTGAATGCGAATTAATTTACTAGAGGATTTATTACGCGTAATAATCCGTTCGAATGAAAATCGAGCGACGATATTAATAAACTGTAATTATATAGTCGTAAATTATCATCGTAAAAGTAGAAATATGCGTTACGTCGCCACAATTGAAATAACAGAATATAATGAACAAGGAAAAATGTAAATATAATTCATATAATTCGACTGATCGTGTCATTAGTCGTGACAAATACCGTTATAGCGACCAAAAAATTCGCTGAATATTCGTCGACTAGTAACGAACAACGACGACAATTAAAATACAGGATATTGTCCGAGAATTCCGCAGTACCAATTATATTGTAACAATCGGGTAACATTCTTCAAAGAAGAGATTTCGACAAATTCCGAAGCACAGACGGTAATAATTGAATAACGATATTAATAATAATAACAATAATATATTTTTCCTTCGATCAGATTAAATAAAGAAACGACTGAAAGAAATTAAAATTATTTTCCGCTATTGTCATTAACTGACTATTCCGTGCTTACATACTATCAATTGAGAAATAGGAAAAATGATAACCCACGCTATAACATAATTGAAGCGAAGAAGAATGTTAAGGCTATTATTTCATTAATTCGTTTTCAATTCTTTATAATTTATTTTATTGAGATATCTGCGTCTATTTGAGAATATCTCGTATAGGTTAAGTCGAGCTATTAGTAAAAACAAAATATGTTGTATATTATCTTTATTAAATATATCGTAAGATACCGGACGGTTGATCTTTCTGTGTCGGAGTTGATGCGATCTGGTAAAATGGAACGTAATAAGAAGATGGTAATATCGATTTTGATGTGGTTATTAGTTACAGTTTTCTTAAGCTCGTTCCACAGTATCATCTAATTGAAGTAAATAGTCTAAATAAACAAACTGTTTTGTTATAATATCGAAACTTCCATTTAATCGTAGCTCTGCACACTTCATTTGTAGTCGAGTTTATTCGGAATTTTTAGAAAATTATTCAATTTTAATTAGACATTTTTGTATTTAGTCACAGTGTGTGCGTGTGGTATTAGTTTAAACCTTGTTACGTAATGATAATTTAAACGAACGTTTAATTTATTTTTAAGGGGGATACACAGCAATAAATCGATGAAGTGCAATTTTCTTTTATAATTTTTGTGCAACAGAAAAATCATACTAAACCGTCTGATAGAAAAGCGTTTATAGTTAATTCAGATGTCGGAGGAGCACGTTTTGATAAGGCATCGACTGAAATCATATTTGAAATCGACCAGCAGAACTAAGACGTCTTCAAAATTCAATGCTTGTAATTTCCAAGAATGTGTTTTAACTGTTGGTACATCACCGTTGACAATAGCGCAGTTTCTACACTGTTTCAAATTTCCAATATTTGTATTTATTTTTAACCGCTGCAAATGCCGTGCTTTCATAATTTCTATTTTTTTCCTCCGCGATATATAAACACAATCGTTACAAAAAGTCTGACGAAGATTTATAATTTTCATTTATAATCAACGTTTACACTAAAAAATAATTCAATTTCTGTTTTTCGTGTTAAAATTCTATTACTTGATCAGATAATATTCGCACTTTTTTATAATCAACAACATTTTTAGCTATATAAACTACTTATTCATGAAACGTGCTCGGAAATCTACAATTTCAAAATTATATTCTATTACAGATATTCAATATAACAGAGGGGAGCAATTAATTTTGCCGGTGAAAAACGCTCACGAGTATCAGTTATTAGGTAAAAACTTCGACTATAAATATGATTGTAAAACTTATGGAAATTACACTGTATTTTAAGAGCTTCAATCGAGAGTACTTCGTTTCTGGATCAGTCAAAACTAGCGATTGATTAATTGGTTTTTAAACTTTATTCATCTTACGTAAATCGATAAAGAACTCTGTTTCATCAGCGTTTAAAATGTTACATTCCTCGTACCGTTCCAAAACGTCAGGTAGTTTTAATTTCCATTCATTAGTTACAGTAACCGATACCTGCTGATCAAATCGATTTGAAAATTTTGTCGTGTTCTAAACCGATCTAACCAACTATTTGATGCTTTAAATGTTCGAAAATCAACATTGTGAGCAATTTCCTGTGATTTTCTCTAAAACGTAACTCTTGAAACAGGGACATTCTTGTTTCCACTCGGTTGAACCATTCCAACAGAATAAGTTCACCTACACCGATCTTTTGAAATCGACATTGTTTTTCGTTTGTTGACGTCATAACTCATCTTTTCTTTTTTTTTCAAAAGTTCGGTAACTTCATTCGGAATCTTGAATTTTTCGAATAATAATTAGTGATAATTTACTGACAAGCGTTGTCATATTTGATGTGGCAATTACGTAAGTATACGGATTTTGAATATAAAATATATTGCATAGAATAATAATCATTCAACTCTTTAAGTTCTTAGTTAAACAGTAGTATATGATATAATACGGGCTAATGGTCGGGACTATGTTTTGTCATCCCGACTATTGCAGACAAATATGAGTACACTTGCAAATGTCTTCCTACATACAAAATTAAAATATTTATACACGTATATGTCGGTATGAGTATGTATCATTTTACTATTACTTTTATTTACTTGTACCATATTTTATTTTAACTTAGTCCTTTGTACCTTTATATGTTTAATGATATATTAAAAAAAAAAAGAATACATGACACATCAACAATGTTGTAAACTTATAAAATTAACGCATTTTTTTCATAAATAGTAATTAAAATTAAAGTTTCATAATATCGAAAAGATAGAAATATACTTTACAAACCGACTTGACCTAATGAGCCACGTTAGATTATAAATAATATATGGATGATGATCAAATTTAAAATTATATTATCGAAAAAGTTCATATACTATATTATAGCGCATGCTGTGATGAAAGACTTTTAGTGAAGAATTTTAAAATTTCCTAGAAAATTATCAATTATTTCCTGTATAATGAAGCCCAAGTTTAAGATATAAACACACGCATATATTACACACATATATATATATATATATGTATGTGCATATATATACATATAGCTAGACGTTGTTTTATGTTTAGATAATTTACATAATTCGCACTCTGTCATAATTTATGCTAAACCTCTAAACTATTTACTTCGTTCGGATATTAGCATATTTTAATGTGAAAAAAGTCACGTCGCTCAAAAATGAATTCTGGCAAATCTATTTTTTCTCGATAGACATAACTAACATCGATATATAATAAAAATAGGCGTCGTCTAAAACATATTCCTATTTCTGAAGGAAAATATCATTCCTGAAATTTTCCGTTAATGTCACGTAGGAAAGTAACGATTTAAAATAGCATATAATTGTATATTCGCAGTAAAATTTATATGTCGACCGTTGCGTGCGATTGGAAATATTTCATATCTCCTGGTTGACTGCCTAAGAATCTCCTTTCCGATCTCACCTACTCATATTTCCGAATATACTTAACGGTGTCTAAACATTTTTCATCTATGCTTCGGACTAACGCTTGCAGTACACATATGATTAGAAAAATCAGATAGGTCGTGTTTACAGTAAAGGAAAAATGTAGAAAAGTAAGTCGATTATAGCGAACTATTCTCGACTTAAATAGAAGATTCGAAAAGTTAGCATGTACGATGGAATTAGAATCGGCCGAAGCAGAAAGGAGAGGTAATAATGAAACATGTTAGAAGGGAGACGATTTCTGTCAAATCGAAGACGAGACATAGTGCGCTAACCTGAATTACGATATGGTAGGTAGAAATTTGAATAGTTGAACATCAGGGAACGAAAGGAATATCTGATTTAATTCATTTATAAGTAGAAAAGTTGAAGGGCTTGGTTAGATCAGACGATCTTCCAGTATTATTAGTGCGATGTTTTAATAATAGAAAAAGCAGAAGAATTTTACCTTTTTTAAGTTCAATTTCAAAACTTTTTCCCGTGATTAATACCATTGCGTTACAATTATTCGTCGTTATTAAGTATCTCTATCGTTGAACAAAGATCGAAGGTGCAGAAGGATTGGATTGACCTTTCTGAAGTTTAACTTCAAAATGTTTTCTTGACCTTTCTGAACTTCTCCTTTAAATTCTCGTGATTAGTACTTTTACGTTAATCGTTCCGATTATCGCATTTTCATGTTCGAGGTTTAGTAGATTCAAAGCTGTCGGAAAGAACATGTTTAAGAGGAACTATAAAACCTGCGATTCTATTTCATATTATTGTCCGATTGCGATTATTTCTGTTCGATTTTGATTTTCTTACGACTACATTGGAAAATAGCTTATCGGCCGATTCTCAGCAATTACATCGTCACGCAAAAAATTTCCCTAAAGCGAAGCCACTTTTTTTCCTTATTATTATTATTATTATTATTATCTTTTTTTTGTTAAATAATATATTAAAAACGATTTTTATAAAAAAACAAGGTACTAACGTTAAAACGGGAAATTTTAAATCTTTATAGTCAACTTATACGAAACACCATTATAAAACTTTAAAGAAACCTTATTATCAACAGTTTGCTTTTACCTATAATGGAATTTCTGCTTTCACCTTTTGATAATAAACAGTCTCTGATAATTGTACGTGAAGTGAAAAAAATAAAAGGAAACTTCTGTTAAACAATTTACGTAATTTAAGTGCGACCATTTTCGACAATTATCAGAAGTTTAACTTAAAGCTGTTCACAAAATTAGTAATTAACCGATTATCTTCATTCCAAGAAAGTATTTAAATATATATATGAACATGTATATATATATATATATATATGTGTGTTATATATACGCGCATTCTTCATTTCTCGATCAACAGTTAGATACACAGTGATGGTATCACCAACACCATCTTCTTAATTATTGTGATTGTCGTGTTCGATATTATTATTACCATTATTACTGCTGTTGTGTTATTATTACTATCCGAACTATGGCCATAATTATGTGTCTAAAATTATTATTCGGAAGTACACGTTATCTTCATTATATTCAATTCAAGCGCTATCTGAAAATCCATTTGTTTTGCCCATACGCGGTATCAAAGGTTAAAAGTATAAGAAAAGAGAAGACAATTATGCGTAATTTATACACTTGTTTAGCGTGCATATAGAAATATTTTATTTCAACCAGCATAATAGCCACGTAAATGACTTCGTGTTTCATTAATCTTCGGTATTTTATGACCTATTAACGAGCAATCGAAATGTTAATATTCAAATTTTTAGATTGTTTTTTTTTTAAGAGGCAACCAAAATTAATAAAATATCTATTTATAACGTAAACAACAAATTAGAGTTATTTTTTCCGCATTTTGCTGTAAGTAGTTTTTAGAAATTTGAAACTACGAATCTTTATTACGTGGTACTTAACGATATCACGATAGGCCTATATCAACCCACTGCTGGGTGTGTGCAGTTCCCAAACTTTTCCACAACTCCTATCTTATGCGGCAACATCATCTCGCCACCTAGCCATAGGTATCCCTCGCGGACGTTGACTGCCAATTAACTACAACTGTAATATTCGTTTAGTCCATCTTTCATTTGAGTTTTCCTAATACTTCTAGCTGTCCTCCTTAGTAATGCTCCACGTTTCAGCTTCGTATGTCAAAACTGACATCACACATTAATTATACAGCTTACTTTTAAGGTTATTTGGTATTTCTCTATTTTTAAAAATGTTTCCTAATTCCCCAAATGCAACCCAGGCGAGTGATATTCTTCTATTAGTTTCCAGCTGCATTATATTATTCATATCCATAGTAATTTCCTGTCACAGGTATACCGAATTACGGTTAATAAGTATATACCTATATGGTTTTGTCTTTCTTCGTCTGTGTCTGTTATTCTGCGCAAGGAACTGGTGACATCGTAAGATTCTACGAATGTGTTGCAACCTCCATCGTTCACATTTTTTTAGCAAACTGAAACGCTTCCGATCCACTAGTACAACGTATTAGGCGTTTTATCTGATCTGTCCAGCATACGGTACATCTTCAATTCGGACGTTTACCATTTATATTATTGTTCTTTCAATTCTATCTACTCGTCTTGTCGCGACTTTTCTAACGATGTTTCTGTTTATTTTCGTTAAACGTCTCACGCTTATTATCGTCTCATCGGTAATCTATTACCTGGACGTGCTGTTCGCTGTATTTTAAGTATTTTCCGATAAATTCCTATCTTCCAAGATATTTATCGCATTTGTCAATTTTAATTTTGCTTTTTTCGTTAATTTCGTTCAGTTTCATCCTAGATAGTCTGACTACTGTAATGCGCATTTTCAGGTCGCATCTTTTTGCATTTGTTAAAATCCAATCGAGATAGTTAAATTGGTGTACAACTTTGTAAGCGCCAATTTCCACACTAAAATGTACAAAATAGACTTCCGATATTATCGAAATAAAATTTCGGATATACTGTAGTGGAAAAGTTCATTAAGAAATTTTATTCGCAAATTCAGACGTACAATCGTTTCGTTTTACGTGATATTTTTTTTTAAACATAAATCTTACACTACTTCTTTCATAAGGCATCAAATGCATCTGCAAACGTATTAATAGTCTTTATGTGAAATTCCGATTTTATACGGTGGAAATTAACGCGGATTGTTAATTCTTGCACAATTCCATGTACCCCTGTAGTTTTAAATAACTCGTACGGTTTTTAAAATTTCAGGTGCCCAATACAGTTTACTGCACATAGTCATTATCCCAGAGAAGATTGACGGTTTTATTATTTTTTGAATAACTGAAAAACTATCCGACCAAAATTTTTGAATGAAAGTTTATTAAAAAGTAGGAAAACGAGAGATTAGCTTACAATCATTTATAGAACATAATATTGTTCGACGCCATTTGCAACAATACATTCATTCAGTCTTTTTATAAAATTTTCGAGCATAGGTCGCTGAATTTTTGAGATTTATTCAGAAATCCGAGTTTTAAGGTCTTCCAGATCACGTGGACGTGCTTCGTAAAAGGCGCGGCTTTTAAGGTATCCCCTCACATTAAACAAATCGCGTAACTTTGAATTATTTTCGAAACTCTCTTTGCACTGTCGTGATCGTCTTACGCCGAAAATAACGTTCCACGCAAAACGCACACTCCTCATTATAGGATCCCACGATAATTGAAACTAGACAAAAACGAAATCTCGTGTGTACACTAGACGTGAAGCACGCGGTTTGTGTTATAGCAGTGTTACCAATTACGTTATTTAAAAAGGCAAAACCGTCCGTCTTTTCTGGGTCTATATATATATATATATATATATATATATATATATATATATATATATATATATATCTAGGTTTGATTTTCGAATAAATGATGTTTCGAGGTTTCACTATAGAAAGTTAGCTTTATTTAATATAAACTTTATAAAATTATAATTAATACATTAAACGAATGGTAAGAGTTTAATACATACCTATAGAAAACTCGAAAAGATGTACATTTATCCGTATACGTAATATTACGCGATGATCAACAACATTTAGCGTTTTAACTGTTTACAATAATAAACCACGCGTATATGTAATATAACAGCGAGTATCTCTATTATTAACTTACGTACAATAAACGATAACGAGTATACGAGAGATAAGCGGACGAAATAATCGGTTGAACGGTTATCAGTACATAACCAATGTTACATCTTCCCTACCAAACCGAAAACTGGAGAACTTCAGTTTTCGGAAATAATTTGGATATGTGATAGAGCCCTTTATCTCTTCTTTTATTAGTTTGGATTTCGTAAATTGTGTTTGAACATTTATTTTTTATAATATAAGGACCTTCTCTTATTTCGTCTAATTTTTGTCTGTTAAGTCTGTTTCCTTTTTCGACATATACCTCATCTCCTACATTAAAGACGACGTCCTTTCTATTTTTATCATAATATCTCTTGTTCTTCATGTGAGAATACTCAGAGTTTTGGAATGCTTGTTTTCTATCTTCTACTAAATTGTTTATTTGCCGATTTAGGTCTGTTATTGGAGATGAGCTATCTCCTAACAGAAGATAATTTGGACGGAATTTTGTTGCATCATGTATTGTGTTATTATAGTCGTCTATACAGAGCTTAGCGATTGTTGTCCAATTGGTATTCATTTTTTTTTCTTTGCATTCATTGTATTTACAACGTATTCTATTGACAAGAGTCTGTCCTACCCGTTCATTTAATCCATTAGAACTTGGAGAATCGACTGCTGAAAATATAGTTGTAATATTATTTTCTTTTAATACATCTTGCAATTTTCGTGATGTAAGAGCCGCATATTGATCCAACATAATGATTTTGACCTGACCAATACTTAGCACTGGCTTCACCAGTTTGATGTAGTCGTGTGCTGATTGTGTTTTGGATGTTAACCCGAACACATAACGTGAAAAATGATCGATTAATATGTGCAAATATCTGTGTTTTGATGATTGCTCATGAAATCCTCCAATTGTATCAATAGACATGATTTCAAATGGATTCTGTGCTGGGCCTAGATGTGATAATAATCCTATCTTTCTCCCAATTCTTGTTTTATTTTTTTTGCATATTATACATGCTGAGCATATTTTTTTTGTTAATGTATACATGTCTTTGAAATAAAATTTTTGTTTTATTTCTCTTAATGTTTTATAGGTATTTATATGACCCAACCTAATATGAGTTTCCTGCACAATTCGCCTTCCTAACTCTTGAGATATTATTTGTTTTTTATCGGCGGTTCTATAGATTATATTTTGTTCATCTTTATTTTTGATTATATCTTTTATTTGAATTTTGTTGTCTTCTTGATCTTTAATAATATCTTGTGCTGTTATAAAATTCACAATTTCTATTTCATTATTAATTTCACATGAACTTTCCATAACTGGGTTTCTGGATAAAGCGTCTGCTTCTAAGTTTAATTTTCCTGCACTATATTTTACAATAAAGTTATATTGTGACAAATTCATAGTTATGTTACCCAATTCCTCATCGATACGTTGCTTGATATTAAGATTCTCAAGTGGTTTATGATCTGTGATTACAACAAATTTTTGATCTATCAACCAGTAATGCCAATATTTTATCGCCTCATAAATGGCTAAGCATTCTAAGTACACAGCTTTCTTTTTTTTTTGTGCTGATGTCAACTTTTTTGAGAAATAGGCTACAGGCAGAAGTTCATTATTCTCTTGCTTCTGTTTCAGGACAGCACCTATTCCTATTCCTGAGGCATCTGTAAATAAATATGTTTCTTTATCCGGAGAAAAGATTGCCAAAATAGGAGCCGAGCATAACAAATCTTTAACTTTCTGAAATGTACACTCGCATTTTTGTGACCATAAAAATTTTTGGTGTTTACGAAGTAAAGCATGTAATGGTTCCAAAAGTGTAACACTATCTGGAATGTATTTGTGATAAAAATTAATTTTCCCCAAGAATTGTCTTACGTGTTTTTGTGATTTTGGCGTGGGAAAATGTTTTATTGCTTCAAGATTATCACATAATGGCGATACAGTACCTTTATTAATGATATGACCTAAGTATTTAACCTTTGGTGTGGCAAAATTACATTTCTCCAGTTTTATTTTAAATCCTTCTTGTTTTATCGCTTCAAATAATTTTTCCAAACATTGTATATGATTGTCAAAGTTTTCTGAGATAATAAGGATGTCATCGATATAATTGATACAGGAACTGTCCAGGTTATACTTTCGCAGTATGCTTGACAAAATTCTTTGGAAAATAGCAGGGCTATTTTTCATTCCAAAAGGCAAACACGCCCATTGGTAGTGACCCTTCTGAGTTGTGAAAGCTGTTTTATATCTATCTTTCCTACGGATCGGGATTGACCAAAAGGCGGAATTTAAATCTATTACTGAGTATATTTTACTGTTCCGGCTTTTTATTAGAATATCTTCTATTCTAGGAAACGGTTGTGCTTCAGGTACAATTAATTTGTTCAATTCTCTATAGTCTATACACAGCCTTGTCTTTTTTTTTTCATCTTTTTTTAACACTAATGTAACCGGCGCTGCGAAAGGTGATTGGGATTCTTCTATTAATTCTTTTTGTAAGAGGGTTTTTACTTGTGAATCTATTTCTTCATTCTCTTTAGGTGAACAACGGTATGGTTTTTTGGCTATGTTCTTATATTCGCTAAGCTTAATCACCGCTTCGTAATTTTTTATTAATGTTACATCGAATTTATCTTTTGCGAATATACAGTCATATTTTTTTATTAAATCAATCATTTTCTCTTTATTATTTGGTTTTAAATGATCGAGTTCCGAAATAGTTGTGTATGATATTTCATTAAAAGGTTGATCAAGGTTTGTGGTGTTTGCCTCGACTTGGGTTATTTGGGTTTTTGATTTTTGCCAAATGTTACAGTTTTCATCTTGCGATAATTTAAATTTTTTTATTGTGTCGAGTCCTAGTAGTAAGTCTTTTTGTAAATTTTTTTCATTCACCACTATCGCCTCGCATCTGTGTGTTTTTCTTCCTATAGTTAGGTTTATTTGTATGGTTTTATCGGTTACAACGTCACCACTAATTGTTCTCAAAATTTTTTTATTTCTTGACAATTCGTATTTAATATTTTTTAATACTTTATTACTGATTAAGGTCGCATTCGCACCTGTATCATATACTCCGATTACTTTTTTATTGTCGATTTTAATCTTTAGCAAAATTAGTGGTGAGTTTATTCGTTTTTTGAATCAGTAGGTGTCTCTTTTTCATTTGATTTGATTAAATTTATTTCGATTCTTTTTTTTGTTTTGCATAAAGCTTCTGGATGAAATCTTCCTGGTTTACCTATCTTTTCACAAATTGTACATGGCTTATAGTTTTTTCCTACATTAGTTTTTAGTTGTTCTTGCTTTTGAGTTTTTTCTACACTTTGAAACTCTTTCTTTTTGGTGTAAGATTCGTGTACTCGTATGCTGCTTAAAAGATCTTGAATAGATTTAGTTTCATTCTTTTCGATTTTATCCTGAATGGGTATTGGTAGGCCAATAACGATAAGACTAATTCTTGTTTCCTCATTCATTTTAGGCTGCAGTTCCAGAAGCATACGTTCCTTTTCTAATGCATACTCAATTAAAGAGCCTCCGAGATACCTAAATGAAAAAGCTTGACGATCAGATTGCCAACTTTTGTCTGAGAATGTAGATAAAAACTCTTGTTTCCATATCTCAAAATTATCTTCATCCGAAAGTTTTAATATTGTGGTATTAAACCATTCTAACGCCGTATCTTCGACACTCAATTTTAATATTTGGATTTTTCGTTTAATATTTTCGACTTGGTTTTCCTTACATTCCTGTTCAAATTTCCGCCACCATTCCGGTGCGTTTTGGTTTTTTCCTTTAAAATTTTCTAGTACAAAATTTTTTTTTACATGATGAACAGATTCTTCTTTTTCTCTAGTACCCTGAGGTGATTTTTCTTTGATTTCAGTGAAAATCTTGACTAAACTTTCCAAGGTGATGGGGTCAGGGAAGGAAGTTTGAGGTATAATTTCTTCTTCTAGATAATGGTCTTTAAATACAGGGTTTAATTCATCATCAAAATATAAATTACTTAGCTCAGGAGGCATAGTAATTGTAAAACATCGAGTTTGACCGACTTTGGTCAGAGACTTGTTCGTTTTTGCAACAATGGGATGATTAAAAAGAGGTGTATGCATAGAATCGAGACACATATCATGTGGAAAAACATAAAAATTTACATCACCGAATTTTTTTATCGCGCGTACTACAGTTACCATATTTTTCGATGTCTTCGTCATGCACTTTTCCAATCGGATCTTGACACGAACATTCTCCAACACCTGGGTTGTATTTCCATCCGTCATGATATCAATGATGACTGATAAAAGTTCTTTTCGAGTTGTAGGTTTGATTTTCGAATAAATGATGTTTCGAGGTTTCACTATAGAAAGTTAGATTTATTTAATATAAACTTTATAAAATTATAATTAATACATTAAACGAATGGTAAGAGTTTAATACATACCTATAGAAAACTCGAAAAGATGTACATTTATCCGTATACGTAATATTACGCGATGATCAACAACATTTAGCGTTTTAACTGTTTACAATAATAAACCACGCGTATATGTAATATAACAGCGAGTATCTCTATTATTAACTTACGTACAATAAACGATAACGAGTATACGAGAGATAAGCGGACGAAATAATCGGTTGAACGGTTATCAGTACATAACCAATGTTACATATATATATATATATATATATATATATATATATATACGTAACGAAATTTTATTATATTTTTGGTCAGTTTAATTCGCAAATTTATATTGAAATTTTAGAAGTATTATTTAAAATTACGCGAAGTACTTAAATCCCACCTCGTGGTCGCCGATTTACAAGAAAATTATAAAAGTTTTAATATTGTTTAAATATTTATTATTATTTATTAAGTACTTGTTTATGATATTTATGTATTAAATTTATTTATAATTATTAGAATGATCGCGGTCGGCTTTTTAATTATTCGCATATAGATTAAGCCGGTCGTTACCTTTAATATACAACATTTAGAAAACAATACGCGAGTACCCGACATCTCGTTAGCCAACCTACATAATCTTAACGATATTGATTTCAGGAAATGAGAATTTAAATTTGTCATTATTATTAATAATATTAGTATCATTTTGTATATGGACATTTAAATAAATTCACAAAATTTTGATATATACGTATAACGAAAAACATGCACAAATAATATGAATAACATGGTTATTATATATATATATATATATATATATATATATATATATATATATATATATATATATATATATATATATATATATATATATATATAATACGTAAACCTAACGATGCACCGCAGTGGAAGGAACCGATGCGATGATTATAGAAGGATGCGAACGATATTATAGCGATATCTGCTGCATACCTGAACCTTCTGGTGTTAAGGTTTTTAATTATGATACTGTGACATTGATCGAGTTAACATTCGATTGATATTATTATTATTATTATTTTGATTTTATTATTTCTATAGTTTTCCAGATGTTCGCGGAAAATAATTTAATTAAAAATATATTTTAACTTTAGGTATAAAGTTTTTATATTGCATTACGTATCGTTAAATTCTATTTTCTATACTAGAATATGTAATATTTTTTATTAATTATAAATGTTCCGATTTGTAAAATCGACTATACAAACAACAACAAGAAAAATATACCACGTCAATGTGTTGTATACTATAGCGGCAACATCGAGGCGAGTTGTGCTAGCAATGGAGTTCTATCCGTTGTAATAGCCGACATGTAAACTAGCTAATATGTTTCCGTTTATATTTATACGTGTATATAGGCGACAAATTCTCCAGCAGTCAACGATAGATAAGATTTCTTATTCTAACTGTTGAAAAATACGCAGATGCATCGAACAAATTTCTATACATATTTTCGGATTACGTGTTTAATATTTTAATTTATTCATTTTATATTCCTAATGTACACTCACACGCTATAAAATATTATCATGATTATCATCGACATCGTGATTACGATCATTGTCGTTATCGAACAATGTACCCTGTCCGTTATGGGTTATTTTTAATATTCAAGACGCTAATTATACCCAACGCAGGTGTACACTCGTGTGATATTATACAGCGTGGGTAATTAAAATTCCACTGTCTGCACACGTGCGACGTTCGTTTTTCAAGTTCGCTATGTCAAGACAGAACTCGATCCGTTTTTAATTCACTAATACAGAACTTTTCAGACCTTTGTAAATAATCTAAATGAATACAACACGTATTTCATATTTGTATAGATGTTTTACATATTAGGTATAAAAATTTATTTTGGAACATGCGTCAAAACTGAAACTGAACAGTAAGAACCATACATATTTTAAGTATTTAGATAGTGTAATAGTTTACGATTTTTTCCGGTGTAATCCGTGTCAATATTTTTATCACGTAACTGGATATCAACCCTAAAAGTATAATTGTATTTATTTAGTTTACGAGAAATTATATATGCTTGTACTGACTCCGCGTTTTTTGAGGAGAGTTGTCCCGTCTGATCAAAACTTCGATCCAGCTGCATCGTATTGCGGAATTTTCAGGTTATTATTTAGAATACAGAATATTTAAAATTGATTTATAAATTTACTTTTAGAATCGATAACTTTTATATATATATATATATAAATTTGTTTTGTAGGAAATATGTCAAAGACCTAGGTTTATGATCGATGATTTGATTAACGATAGTGGTTCCGATAGAAAGTTCCAAGTGGAATGCGGCGAATACGGCGATCCGTCATTTTTAGCTGCACTTTCTTCGCTTGTACTGACTCCGCGTTTTTTGAGGAGAGTTGTCCCGTCTGATCAAAACTTCGATCCAGCTGCGTCGTATTGCGGAATTTTCAGGTTATTATTTAGAATACAGAATATTTAAAATTGATTTATAAATTTACTTTTAGAATCGATAACTTTTTTTTTTTTGAAAAATTTAAATATCGAATGTAAGAACCGGGATTTTTAATGTCTAAATGCGAGTTTTAAGCTTCGTTTTTTACTAAACAAACTTCTAGAATAAGAAATTTAAATTGTTTATTATTCAATTATCGACTGCCTACTTACGGTATCATTTAAGAATGTCGGTCTTATCATAAAATATATTCGTAAATCAGTTTCGAGTCATCGTCGAGTAGAATTTTTTCACAAAACAATGTTTCGCATTTTTACAAACCATAATCCACTACATTGTGGAGTAAACTGATAAAAACTCATCGTAAACCGAATTAAGTTCTAATCATGTCCTACATGTGCGAATTTATAGTTTGTTTTTTTTTTTTGTTTTAAGCGCACGATGACGAATTACGATCACGCGAAGGATTATTTTAGCACGAACACTTTATAACTGGATGACATACCGCGATTTAGGGTATCGTACTTAAAACGCGATTAAATTAAACGTATAAGAATTTTAGATAATCGAATAGGAATTAATGACGTAATCGTTTGATATTCGGAATAAGAACGAAGAAAAGCCAAATGATGGGATGAATAGTTTAATTCTGTAGGTCGTATCTTCACTAGCTGACTGTGAAGGATTACAACCAGACCTAGATAAGAGAATCAGTTTAATTATGATAACACACGCGTCTATTTGAGTTTTGTGTCCAAATTGAAATAGGTGCGCTTTTTCACTTATACCATGAATAGTAAGCGGATAAATAACAAATCTGCGGTGCGGGATATAGGGGTTTAGGTTTAATGTTTTCTATACAATGTTCTTAGTCGTTCTTATAAAATGGCTAGATTTTATTATGAGAAATTCGTACGTTTTTAAGAGAACGCTCTTGTCGCTTTGTAACGTACTAGTGCGTACTCCGTTAGAATACTGTTCAATTGCGTGGCATTCGTATTAGAATAAATACATTAGGTTAGTTTTCGGTGTAAATTTTTAAAATATCTACATAACCGTCCATCAGATACTTACCCCTATGTATGAGTTACTATTATCGCGAAATGTAATTGATATGAAATTTTTACACTACAGAAGGAATCAAATTAAGGTTTCTTGATGATATATAGAAGTGAATATTTAAGATGAACGATCTCCTACATAGTAGACCAAATAGACGGTCAAATCGATTTTTAGTGAACCGTGTGCACGAATAAACACCTTTGGTTATAAAATGGAGTTGGTTCCGCATTTATTATTCTTTCCTTGAACGTTACAAAAACCTTTAAACTATCTAAAATTTCTTCAATACTTACAGCTAAGTGCTTTGCTATTCTCAAAGCACTTTGATTTTACGCTTAATATCAGTCAGAATTCCACTTAACGCCCTCAAAGCTATTTTAAGTTCCTTATTTAATAGCCGCTGTTTTCCATCAATTTACTGTAACCGTTACAGTTTCATATCTAATTGTTTACGTTTCGTATTAGTACGCTTAGTTCAAGTTAATTTTTGGTCACAATGTATACTCAAATATTTTCTCTCCATTAATTTTAACGGGAGAACAGACTTCTTAAAATGTGATCTGAGCACATTTGTTCACAGTAACACGTCAACGTTTTATCAACCAAATTTCAATTTCAGTTAAAGCCATTTGCATTTTCGTTAAGATCTTAGTATGATATCTTTATCTACCGCTACAAGTACTGTGTTGTCAGCAAACATAGCAGTGCTGATGTCTGCCCCTCTCGAAAAAATGCAGTGAACAATATGTAAACTACAGGACCCATTATAGTGTGGTATATCAGCACATGTGGAATAAATATCAAAGCGTGTATGTTGAAATTTTACATGAAATATACGTTCTTCAAGGTAAGACTAGGAAGAGGTACATGAGAAGCTACCTCAATTTATATTAAAGACCGAGATGTCAGACTTTATCGAATGTCCGGTTCCTTAGCCTCAAGTCTATTTCGATAATTTGCACAACTCGGTGTACGTGTTCTATGATAGATTTTTTTCCAAACCCAAAATAATATCTTAACAGCTTTACTAACAGAGAAGTCGGTCCGGACTTTATTTAAACCGCTCATTTCGCTTCGAGTGAGCTGTGCTCTGTGGCGTATCTCGTTTTTACAGACGCCGCTGATTTCCGCTATAGAGCCTAAATCTTTAATTAGATTTACCACTTTAATTCACTTCCAACCGTAACGTGAGACATTTATTTTCTAGACTGTCAATGATCATCGTTATTTCATTTTTGACCTTGTTATAAGGCCATGTTTCGCACCATTGTTTGCTATTCGATTTAAAATATATAAACCGAGTTGTTTTTTTTTTTTTTGTTTTTTTTTTATTGTTTTTTTTTGTCACTAACGTGATAATCATCCGCATATCAAACGGTGAAAAATGTACACCCTCACCCAAAACAAGATAATACAGTAATAAAAAGAAGTGGGTGGAAATGATCTTTAATATTGTTATATTACACGCATTTACACACAAATACATACGTTGTATATATGCGTACGAATTACTATAATTACATTGAAAACGAATCTCCCATTTCAGCATCGGATTAGGCAACAACCGCTAATATGTATTCCGTATTTGTTTGTAATACAATCATAATTGCGGTTATCAATTCCAAGGGTAAATAAATAAATGAATATCGTAGTTAATATCGTTAATAACGCGAGAAATTTTATTAAATATTCTTCGTGAATAATAAAGTCGTAAGTCATTTATGACTAACAGATTGGATAACGACCAACTTTTGTCCGCTTAACGACTACTTCGTATTGCGGTTATATGATTAGTTTCTATAAAGAAGTCGTTTGAAATTTACGATAAAACAATTATCCTAGTAATAACCTCGAAAACATGTTGCATAACATAATATACGCGGGATTATTAACTTCTTTTAGCGAAAGAGAAAATATTTCGCCGTGTGGAATGACTGAAGTAGAATACAGAAAACTGGGTGTAAGTATTTTGCACAAAGCATAGATAAAACCACTTTAATATATATATATATATATATATATATATATAAAGCAAAAATGTGAAACTAGTTTTGTCATATGATTAATGATGATGATAATATCAACGATTAACAGTAACGATAAAGGGTCAAGAAGAAATTGTGGTCATGAATGAGAAACAAGTAAAATCTACTAAGAAATTTTATGGTGAATTTATACATATTATAAAATTAACATTAACCTATTTAGATTATTTAACGTCTGAAAATTATTTGTCAGGCTTTATTGCGATAGAGAGGTAAGCAACTAAATGATGAGTAGAAAATTATTGTCTAATCTAAGAGCTATTTTTCACTTTCTTTAAGATTATTGGAATATATATTAACTAGTTGACCCCTGACCCGCGGTTGGTATAGTAGTTTTAAAAAATATTACGTTAAAATTTGAATTTTAAAGAAATAATGAATGAACGGAAAAAAAAGAATTAAATAGATTTTCGACTTTACATTTTAATCATCCTATATTTAAGTATCTTATATAATTAATAAAAAATACAGAAAATTCTTAACTGATAAAATATAAAAATTACTTCAATGAATGAGGTATAAAATAGTTGATTTTTAATTGTGACTAATAACGTACGTATAACACGTGTGAATCAAATGTAAATAAATGAACACGTGCAAATTAAATTGTAGCATGCTGGTTAGAAATCGAAACGCAGCATGATCTATGTGAGGTACGCCATCTGTTGGAAACTTATAATATTAATCAATATTATAATGATTTGTCGTATGTAAGAAAAAAAAATATTTTGCAATGGCGGTCATTAATCTAAATCAAATATAGCCCTATATAAGTCGGACAAAGTTACATACGTGTGATATTTTGATTCGTCGTTAAAAACTATTTTGTGAATTTTACAATCATTCCGAACGTTTCGAATTAAATAATTTATGTTCGTTATTTTTTTAAATGGGTTTTAAATAATTTATTTATATTAACTCAAACAATAATATATTGCGCACATGAATACACAACATATTATGTATACGTACGCGATTAGCCGGTTGTTATATATATATATATAAGATAGGTTGTTATATATATATATATATATATATATATATATATATATTTATATGAAATCGTATCGCCCTGTGTACATTCAATATATATATTATCACATCCTCATGCTAAAAGCATTGTAGATCGCCGACCAAAAATCGGTTGTGAAATTTTTAAAAATCGAACTTTAAACTCGCGATTTTTTTCTACAAGTTAATTTTTATGAACTTTACCTCATTATATAAATGATAGATCTCTACGTCTACTTTCGTCTAACGCCAACCCCAATCCCCTATCTATTATAGGACACTTAAAAAAGACCCAAAATCGCTAAACCCTTTAACTCCAATTTGTCGATAGGTATTTGGTTTAAAAATACAACTATAACGTCATATGACGCGTATTTCAATGCGACTTAACTTTCGTATAAACAATTTTCCGCGATTTATCGTGAAAAAAATTTAATTTGAAAAAATGCACCCCTTTTGAAAAATGTTCGAGTTCGGTTTGATTTTTTTTCGCGGTTTTTCCGTTTCATACGATAGATCTTGTATAGAAACATAGATTTAAGCTGTCAAAAACATTTTAAAATGTTCACATCGCGTTCTATGCCCTGCCAAAGGAAGTCGGCAATTATTAAAAATTTGTATCTCGAAACCTAATTTAATTGTAATTTTTTATTTCGCACTTAACGTGTCGTTATCTATCCAATCGTTCTCACGAAATTTTACAAAAGTCGAAATTCAAAGGGCCTCCCCCAAACCTCCCAAAAATCGAAATAAAATATAGCCTGTATTTTAAGTTGGACGAAGTTACATATCTGTGCGAAATTTCATTAAAATCAATCTAGTAGACAAACATCGTGACATGAGATTTATATATATTGTATAGAATAACGTCCTGACTATAGAGCATTTCTTGAACGTCGTTCTCAATTCGATCTTCTTTTGAAATGAATCGAGCGTGTCCTAAGATACTCAGGTATGCTAGCGAGTATCCAAGAAGAGAAACACGAAGCAAAAAAAAAAAAACAGGAAAGATCAATAAAACTAGAAGCGGAATTACGAGTTTTGTTAGCACGAAAAAATCAGTCCATAGTAGAGAATGAATGGAGGATTATCTAGTGGCAACGAAATAGTCCACGACTGATAGACCAAAGAAGACGGTTTTGTTAAACTATAGCATAAATATGTAATATTTTACTCGCTCAAAGATTCGTCGGTTAATATAAATATTTTAGACGAGAACGCAATTTTCAGAAATCTCGAACTGTATGCGAATCGTGATTTCGAAAAAAGAAAATCGCTGATCAACCGTATAATCGATAAAATTGGTTCCTCTTTCCAACATAATCAGAATCGTTTCCATAACTAGACTAGAGAGCGCGTTATAATTTTTGATTTTAACATATGATATATGTCTATGCGGGCATCCAACATTAACTTTTCAAATTTTTTCACGAGTCGTAAGCGCGGGTTAGCTAACAATTTAGCAATTATAAATACTACGCAGGGAGGTCGAGATAAAGAACGGTATACGTAGATTTGAGATATGAAACAACAATAACCTAATAGTAAAAGCGAGCTTTAAAAATAAGATAACGAGTAATGTAACTTGTTCGGAGGCATATATATATATATATATATATATATATATATATATATATATATAAACATATATTTATTCCCATTACAACTAACCAACTTTAGCGGTCATTTAGAGATTAATTTAATGCGATGACGGATGTTTTATGGAGAGGTTATACTGGCTGGACAAAGTCTAAAAGCTTATTTCGTCATAGTCCGCGTATTTCACCAGAATCATTCCACACATTACTAACAAGTCGGGCGACGCTTGTGATCCTACGCAAACATATAAGGAATCTGAAATAATAGTTCCGTGATATCGCTGTATTTTTTGTAACTTAGATAGGTTAGTGTTAAAGCTATTTTATATAGTAGAGTTTTAAAATGAAAATATACGAACGTTGACATTGAATCATAATGGTATGAGGTCGTGTTAGTTTGTGGCTTAGTTCCATATACTTTAGGCGCATCGTTGCTAAGGGTGTACTGCGCGGGAGCGAAAATAATGTTCCTCGTCAGAATAGAATACAGAAAAATTAAATAACAATGATCTGTGAAAAAATGAAGAAACTGGGGTAATTTTTTTCTATTTCGCACTTTAGAGTGAAAAATTTTGATCGCACTCCATATATATCCAGTGGCGCACCTACGGGGGACTACTGGGCTTAAGTCCCCCACAGAGCTTAGAAAAGTAAAAAATACATATCAAGATGGCGCATAACTTGTAAGCGCTAAACAATTTCGAAATTAAAATGATAGTTGAAACAAAAGAGAATATTTGAAAGAGCTCGCGTTATCACTAATAAAACCTCATCTTGAAAAGCCTGCAAAACAGTTTAGATTGCAAAAAGTACTGTTAGAAAATATTCGTTTCATTCTGTCTGCTAATGACATTGAAAATCCAGCTGACTGTGCAACACAAAGGAAAAAATGGCCGTTTGGTTTGGACCTTTCGATATTCGAATCTGACCCAGGTCGTGAGCAGTGTTTCTTTTTTGTTGTTATTACTGTTTCGCTGTTGTTAATGATCGTTTATAGTTTGTTTTGCCTGTCAAATTTGATTACACATTTGACTGTGTGCATTTTATTCATTTTTATTATGAACTTTTTAAAAAACATTTTTGGGGGATCTTTGAGCCCACCCCAGATGCAAATTCTGGGTGCGCCACTATATATATAATATAGATACATATTGTCGTCATTTGAATTTTTTCAATTCGTCTAATTACTTGTTTAGATAAATTAAAATGGTGATCTTGTTTAGATAAATTAAAATGGTGATAGGCAGGACGTATTGACGATAATAAATGGACCAAGCGTTTACTATGACCGATTAATCATCGTCGTAGGCAAAGAAAACCCATGACTAGGTAGAGAGAGACGACATCGTGAAAACAGACGGAATCAATTGGATTCGGCTAGTACATGATAGACAACTTTGAAAACGCCTACATCCAAAAGTGGGTTGATATAGGCATAACGTGATATATATATATATGTATATACATATATTTATTGAATTATTTGTTCTTATCTTCGATTTCGTCGAGGTCGGAGCCAATTTTATAACGAATTATTTATGGTTATTTATTTACTGTTTTATTTAAATTTATATTTAATTTTTAATATATATGTATATATATATTCGTGGTCGCCTAATTTATTGAGATATTATTAAATGTACGAACTATTCTATTTCAAAATAAGTATATATTTATGCGTACTCCGCCAACGGCTTCCACTTAATTAAAACCCGGTCGTGGTTCTCGCCAATTTATAGTAAATTACCTGCCAATTTATTATAATGATTAGACAACATTATGCGAGTATCCGACGTTGTCGTCGTGTCAATCTATAAATTATTATTATTATTATGTAGATATTTGATATTATTTTTATTATTTATAAAATTATTCGAAATATGTGAAAACGAATGCAATTTGAATATATTTTACATGTTATAATGCACGATTATTCATGAACATAGTATATGTATAATCTCACACACACATTAACCATGCAAAGATATATGAATTAACAAATATTATAAACGTATGGTATCGATGCATCGATTCGAGATATTGCGATGAGGATTCTAACAACTATTACTAGTTGAATAATAATCCGTTTCTCGACTTGTAACTGTTTTCGTTATTACGTGTTCATTTATAATATTAGAGTATATTATTTTATTTCGTATCTTCGTCCTTTTAAAGTCTATAGTAACCGTTATTATAGATCGCTGTTATTTTGTAGTAACCGTTATTACTGATGACCAGATCGCTGTTATTTTAATAATTTAAGCGATTCAAGCGCGTAAATGTCTAATATTTTTAATGAGATTCTTTTTTATTTAATTCTATACAACTAGACACTGTCAGTATATATTCTATATTTTGAACATTTTACGTTTTTGTTTTATTACAAGCGTTACGCAAACGGTCAGCATGTACGACCTAGAGACGTAAGAGCCGCTTGACCAACACAACGATTTACGTAACGACGTCCTAGTTCGACATATCACTTATCCATCACTAGTTATATGTCAAAATTTACCACTAGTCGGCAGTATAGACATACACCTAAGATACGATGCATTGCTTTAGATTACTACATAATGATACAAATATTTCTGTTTTTTCTTTCTTATTATTTCTATATTATTCTAAAATTTTATAATCTTTGTCGATCGACCGTTGTCGAAAGACAAGATGAATTATACTAGCGCGGAACGAGATTATTTATATATTTTACGTCATTTATTTATAACCTACGTATATTTCTATCCTATTATTATATATTTTATTAATTTTTATATTTTACTTAATTTCTTACGTACTTCTCTGTCCGAAGTATACAATTTTATACATATACTAGAAGTTACCCATGGCTTTGCCTGTGTAATAATTTTTTTAATACAATATCGCTGTCTCTTTCTTTTAAATATATATATATATATATATATATATATATATATATATCTCCATCCGTTATTTCGGTCACGCCCCAAAGTCACAAAACGTGGTTTGTATCGCGGGTGTTGGTAGTGAAGGAACATTCGACCCGGAAAACGTGTTAAATTTTAAGCAATTTGACAAAGATATCGCTGTTTCACACTTTTCAAAACTTTAAATTATTGTAATTTCTGTCCTATTTGCGATATCAATCAATAATATAGGCTATAAGCTGTGCGATTTTCATCATTATTGCTTTAATAGTTTCTGAGTTAAATTGGAACAGATAGACAGGCAGACACAAAATTTATGATTATAATGAAAATATTCGCAAATCACAGACAGACACTACAGTTTTATATATTAGTATATGTATATATATATATATGTATGTATGTATATATATATAATTATAAAGAAAAATGATGTATATAAATAGATTAACAATAAAATAATCAAATACCATGTACCTGAAAGAAAAAAATAATTTTAAGCCATAATTAGGCTTCCCATGTGAATTACAATTAAAAGCGTTATTTGTTTCTTTTTTTTTTTCGAATAAAGTTCATCAGTTTAGATATAAACGTACACCGGTGTAATGAAATTAAATCCAGATTAAAGTGAATCCGCAGGAGTCGGACTCTTAATTATTAAAATAAAGAATGTAATGTACCGATCAATCCGCCTAAATAATTTTCTTTAACGGCATAATCGGCAGAGAACTGATAAGGCGACCTTTCTTGAGCAATCCATTACGAAGTGGTTTATTATTACGAAGTCTTTTCATTATTGTCTCTTCTTACTTCTAGCTAATCGACACTTTGTCGATCGATTAAGTGGGTAGTTTTCAGTTGACTTAAATCCTTCCCCTTGTTATTCTCCGTAAAACTTTCTGTGCTACGTCACGTTTCAACTGGAATCCGATTGGAGTGTATTATTTTCGAATCTCATCATCAGTAGTCGTCACCCTAATTAGGGTATCGTGATTAATCTTAGTCCGTCGTCGAAGCAATAAGTTTACGCCAATTACACCTATCTGCCAACAGTGGTACACATTAATTGAAAGTCCTGTAATTTGTCGAACAACATCTGTCCATCGTGTCGGTACACGCACCGGTGGTCGTTTACCATTAATAATCCCCATGATTATTAGCTTCTGCAAACCTTCTTGTCTCCGCATGACATGTCCAAAGAATTTCATCACTCTCGTAGAAACAATGGCCGATAGTCTTTGTGTGGTGCCAATTTCCTGTAAAACACTCATTCGTTCGTTTTACTGTCCACAGTATCCTGAAAACCTCATCGAACACCATAACTCAAAGGAGTCAAATCACTTTTTATCTTTCATTGTCCACGTTTCTGGTGCGTATAGTAGAATTGAAAATATGAGCGTTTAGACTAACTTAATTTTTACATATTTTGTAATAGAATTATCTTTTTTAGTTTTGTCATCGAATTTCTAGCTATTTCTATTCTGAGCCGCCCTTTGCTTCCATCCTACGTATAGAAAATTTGGAACGTTTTCGCAGCCGGCGGATGTTCCTCCGTCTTGTGGCATTAAATTCTTCCTATCTATGTACTGTTTGCTGACATCTTCCAAGCGTTTCAGTAGTTTATTCATTTCCTCCATATCTGCTGCTATTACGGTTGTGTCGTCAGCTTTGTTATCTTCCGTCCTCCTGTCAGTATACCCCTTTCCATCCTTCTAAGACTAGTCTAATTATATATTCAGCGTATAAGTTAAAGATGGAGGGTGATAGAACACAAACTTTTCTAACTCCTTTGTGCGTATAGAAACCTCTTGATGTTGCACTACCAATACGCACGATATTACTGTTATTATAAGGTATACAATGTGCCTTGTACACCCATTTCAAGCAACATAGTCCACAATTTGTCCCAACGAACATTATCAAACGTTTTTTTTATAATCTATAGAGCATAGTATTATAGTTGAATATATTAGAGAGTAATGATTTAATAAATTATAAACAAAACAAAATATAACACAGTTTAATCACTAATATTTTTTTTTATTTATTTTTTATTAGAAAGCCTTTCGATAGTTACGTCATTTTCAAGCATGCTTGAAAATGATGTAACTGTCGAAAGGCTTTCCAATAAAAAAAAAATTTACTAGTGATTAAACTGTGTTATATTTTGTTTTGTTCATAATAGTATTACAGGTGTATTGTATTCCCGTCCTTTTTCGATCAGTAATTTCATATTAAGAATTTGTTCTCGGGTGCCTCTTCCTTTCACAAAGCCAGCTTGTTCTTCGACTATTTTTTTAGACATCCGTGCATAAAGTCGATTATTAAGTCTCCGCAGTAAAATCTTACTTGCATGTGAGAGTAGGGTTACATTTCGTTTTCTGTCCTTTCTTATGTATAGGAATGTATGATTGGCTCCAGTCTTTTGGCCAGTCACCTGTTACCGTTACATATGGAGTAAATTCTCGCGATCCTTTCATTTCCGATCTGCTTTAATACCTCTGTAGGTATTTCATTAATTCCTACTGCTTTTTTATTTTTTAAATATTGGATAACTTCGTAAAATTTCACTCATTAGGATATCTGGCTCTGGTTCGTCAAAAGGGTTATCGATTTCAATCTATATTCTATTGATAGAGCCACGAGGTTGATTATGATCATAATGAGCTTGGCAATACTCATTCCATATGTCAACAACCTCGTTGAGGTTCATTTTTATATCACCATTTCTATCTTGCATTGTCCAATTCATTAAGTTTCACTTTTTGATGAAGATCATGTTGTTCATTTTTATCTGGGCGATTTTGTATTTCCTCGCAGATTTTATTCAAGAAAGTATTTTTATGTTTTCTGCAACTCCTTTTTATTTCTCGGTTTAATGTTTTCAATTTTATATCTTCTAGTGAGAATTCAGCATTCTTCCCTTTTCAATCAGTTCCATCGTTCTGTCAGATAACCATGGTTTGCTCTTTTTGCAATTCTTCTTTACCATTGATCTATTTGCCGCTGCTATAACGTCTGATTTAAGCTGCATCTACTGTTCTTCTACCGTTCTTCTACCGATACCGGTTCTATATAGCATCGTTGTGATTCTACCATGGTTTTTGTAAAAATTTGGCTGTTAACGTCTGCTAGTCTTTGACGAATTTTTGGTTTCACCTTTCATATACATAACTATCAGACTATGGTCAGATCCACATTCTGCTTCTGGGCGCACCACTACATTTTTGCAAGACCATTTCGAGCTTTGTTGAAGTAGGAAGTAATCTGATTCCTGTATTTATTATAATGAGATTTCTATGTACCTAGTCGCATGATGTTTGAATTTTGTGTTTGCTACCCTTAATCGGTTGTCAATAGCAAAGTTTATCAGTCGTTCTCCCCTTTCGTTGCGTTTACTAAGACCATATTTTCCTACGGCTTCTTTTATGTGATGGTTGTCTTCGCATCTTCCGGCCTTTGCATTCAGATAACCCATTATGATAAACATTTCTTGACTAGGGATTTCATCGATTTTCTTTTGTAGGTCATTGTAGAATATGTCTGTTTCGTCCTCTGATGCTGCATTGGTTGGCACATATACTTGGATCAAATTAATGGGTATCTGTTTTGTTCCTAATCGGATCTTTATTATTCTATCACTCTTTGATCTATAACCCATAATTAAATGATTTAAGCTTTTATTTACGACTATAGTTACTCCATTTATACTATCGTTTTCGTTACTGGAACAGTATACGATGTTGTTATTTGTTGAGAAGTGTCCTGATTGTCTGTAGTTCGTTTCACTTATACCCGCTATTTGGATCCCATATTTTTCTAGCTCCATTTGTACGATATTAAGCTTGCCTGGTTCACGAAGACCTCTGACATTCCATGTCCCAATAGCTTGGTTAGAATTAATAAATCTTCCCAGTCGCATATTTTCCATGTGATAACTGGGATCCCTACCTACATAGTGGGTCATCCATTTCACATTTCGACCCCGGTTGTCAGAACGTCGGTTGCTAGCCGGTTCACTTGGCACATAAATTACACCGTCGACAGACTGCATTAATTTTCTTGAGAAGTACAGTGGTGGATTCTCGTTGCCTTCCACCAGATTTTCTAGGGTTTACTCTCTTAGCCTTTCGTTAAAGACCCTAACCACAAGATAGCGGTTTGTTACTGGGAAGGTAACATTGTAAGGTTTTTACGGCGACCTAAACCCGCCGAGGGAAAGACAGTCATAAGATTTATACAGACTTTTACGGCCAGTTCCTAAAGCTGACCATCTGCATCCTCGTGTCTCTTACTTTATTTTCGAATCTATAAATACGAATTCGCCTATAAGTCATCTTTATATTTAAAAAAAAAATCTTTCACAGTCACGATGCCCACTATACGATAAATGAATTTTTAATGCTAACAAAATTTTGTATTTTCCGATTGATGTGAAATGTTTCAATTTTTGTTAAATGTTTATATTAATTTATAAAAATTATCTACGGTTCACCTAAGAAGCGATATTGCATATAATAAATACTTGCTGTATAAAATGTATAATTTCGTGTTAAAATTTTATAATGTATGACTGTTAGAATAAAATAGTAAGTAGGTTTTTAGATTTATTTTAGTTCTTTCTTCGTTTATTCGAAACAGGTTTCGATTTTGGCATTTCGGAGAATGGAGAGAAATACTGATAGACGATCGATTACCAACGTACAAAGGTCATTTAGTATTTAGTCATTCGACCAATGCTACCGAATTTTGGGCAGCTCTTCTGGAGAAAGCGTACGCCAAGTTAGTAGTTTTAAAGTCAGTTTTCGAATAATAATAATAATTATTATTATTATTATTAAGAGTTGCGTCAAATTAAATATTACTCGACGGTAAATTAACTCGTTACAAGCCACGATATTTGTACTGCCGGGAAATTAAGGTAATTTAATTATATATTTTTTTATTTAAAATAATTATTTTCCCGCTAACATTTATTACGGATTTATTTCGCTTTATCAACGTGTACTCGGTAAAAACCCGCTTTGAACTTCAAGAATTTTTACAAAATCCTTTAAATACATTATCGGCAATAAGCGACAGTTAAATAATTAATATCCTCCCTTAATTTGATAACAGATATTTCTTTAATAAGTTGCTTCCCGAACATATTTTGCGATTAGAACAGGAGTTTCGCTGTTGTCTATTCCAATGGTTCTAGATTGTTATTATGTGGTTGGTGTTTGGCATATGTGTTCCTTTACTAATGTACATGTAGTATATACGTTAAGGTTTATATTGTATTTATTAATTTGTTGAAGATTATTCGTACGTTTATTTCAAGTAAGATTGTGTGAATGGGGTGTGAATGATGTATGTTTTAATGAGTGTGAGACTTGTGAATGCGTGTAGTTTTTTCTTGTGTGTTTAATAGGTGTGAGGCTAGTGAATGTGTTCGATGTATTTTTCTTTGTATTTTATTTTTTTACTTTTAATTTTATAATTAAAAAAAAATTATTTATTGTATTATTTTATTTATAAGCCTACACTATAATTGGCTTTTAGCTGTTGTGTGGCTTCATTAAATTAATTAATTAATTAATTAATTAATTAATATTCACGAGCTATATGAACTGATTGGACTTGGTTTTTAAGAATAAATCTGTTTTGTTTTTTTTTGTTTTTAATTAAAAACTTCGCGATGATATAACCAGAATTAGGACTGAAGAAATATCTTTGATAAATCACAAAGAATACAGGATTTAGCGAAGTTTCCTAATGAAATCTCATCCGAACTGAAAAAAACGTTTAAAAAATTATAAATGCAAACCGTTAACGAAATAAATGTAATAAGTCGATATAATGTTATAATATGTCGTGGAATTTTACCTTATTTTATCGTTTTTATTTAATTAATTCGATAAATATACGAAAGGTAATGTTCTTTAATAAAATCATTTCTTTTTTTTTTCTATTATTTAACGCGGTATTTATTACGCAAGTTGTATTAATAATTTTTTTTTTTTATTATTTTTGAACTGTATTTGTTTTATTTACTTATTTATACGTAACAACTATTTTCGGATGTTTTTTCACGTTCTTTTAATCAGTCATCTGCATGAAAAAAAATATATATATTTATATAAAATTCGTTAAATTAATACTCAATCGCGATTCAGTTTTATTCGAGGTATTTTATTTCTGAATATTAATATTAGCAATTATAATATTTCGATACTTGTTATTTTATTTGTATTATTATTATTGCGTACAAACTTGTATCGAAATTTATTTCTATATTGCGCATTTTCGTAGTGATTTGATTTGATTTAAAAGATGTCGTTTCTTTTTCTCGTCATTTTTTAAATCGTGTCATTACGATATATATAAATTTAATAATTAATAATAATATTGATAATAAATCGTTATAATAACAATATAAAAAAAAAAGTAACCACGTTTATCGTACACACACCGATGTGAATTATTTGATCGCAATTCAAGTAACGACACTTACATACTCGTTCATTTAAATACGCTCGGCTATTACGTGCAGATGTCAACTTGTATTTTTTAACGAAATAACGTTAATAACAATAATAATAATAATATTAAACGGATGTGTTGTAGATTTTACGGCAGCTACGAGAATCTAAGTCAAGGCGGATCGACAACACGAGCTCTGCAAGATCTAACCGGTGGAATCGTGCAAAGTTTCGGATTAAGCAATCAGGATCGTTACCTCACTTATCAGGTGCTTAATAGCGCTGTACCTCGCTCTAGCCTGCTCATCGCCAGTATTAATCTGGTAAATCACATACTTTTTTTCAACATCATCGTCGTAGTAGCAATAGTAATCATTACGGTGATTGTTTTATTATTATTATCATTATAATTGTCGCGATGTTGCGATTATACCATCATTGATCATTGATCCTTTCTTTTTCTGCTACCTGTGTGTAATGGTTAAAAAAAAAAAATTCGCCTGCGGATTCACAACGTGAGTAATGGTCATCTTTTTTATGATATACACATATATATATATATATCGCACAATTGGAATGGAAATATTAATGAATGAGGATAAGTATTTTACGAGCTGTATAATATTATTATTATATGCCTGCGAACTAAATTTAATATAGTCACGATGTTTGAATAATCGAATTATAACTCGTGAGCACGTTGGTTATTTTTGTCTGTAATTTATTATATCTCTACTTTTCGTTTATATATATATATATATATATATATATATATATATATATATATATATATATATATATATATATATATATATATATATATATATATATAATCTAACATGTATGGTAACATATTAAATTAGACCGCAATTATGAAATTGAGGAAAAAAAACCTATTAAATGAAACATTACACTTTAACTGTTGAAAACGAGCTGTATATAGTTAAAATTTCAAATGTAACGCGATTTATATAAAAATATATTTTGATCATTTGTAATAAATCTTCAATTGCTTTTGAACTCTAAATAAATTGTAAGCAACGTGTGCAATATATTACATAAGCTGCGAATAAAGTAAATTATTTTACTTGTGTAAAGGAATAAATTAATGTTTCGGTAATTTGTAATAGACTTTCGGGTTTTTTTTTTTTACTTCTAATTCCAAATTATGTATGCAAAACGTCTAAAATATATTATATAAACTACGACAAACGTAAATTATTTCACCTTGCACGAGTGTGATATATTCATATAGTTTATGTGTAACATGGAATTTTTCATCCACGTGCGAGAAACCGTGTGCGTAGGTATATCAAATCGTTATCGCACAATCTCGTCTTTTTTCTGAATATCTTACGTTATCGCAGTTCATCTTACACCGGAACGTGCGGAATAAATAACGGAAATAATAAATAAAGGCAATAGCTCACTTCCTACGATTAGAAAATAAATAATCCGAACTATCGATAATATTCTCTTATTTATGCGACAACGTTTTATTTTTTTATTTTTATACGTTCGGCCAATTATTTTCTATTGATGTGATACGTTCGGTTCTAGAAAGATAACAAACGACAACTGCGATTAAGAAACGGATTAATGACTCAACACGCGTACAGTGTGACCGGTTTAGCCAGAGTACGAGGGCCGCTCGGTGAGACTCCGCTTGTTAGACTGAGAAATCCGTGGGGCCAAGGTGAATGGACCGGTCCTTGGAGTGAAAGAAGTTGGGAATGGGACGGATTATCTAACAGAGATAAAGAACTGCTCAGTATAAGGGTTAGAAACGACGGAGAATTCTGGTAATTTTATTTTGGATGATATCCTATATATATATATATATATATATATATATATATATATATATATATATATATATATATATATATATATATATAATATAAACTTATTATTATTATGAAAACGAAAACGAGCGTTTGAAATAAGTTAATCACATATATTTCATTCGGCGAGATATATACGTAACAGACACAATCTCACACGTATATGAAATATATTTTATATAATGAGATCTGTAAATGTTGCTGAAATATTTGATGATAGTTGATTATTTTATTTGAAAGTATAAAACCACTTTCCATTTCAATAAAAATGTGTTCAACTTAAGTCATTTTCTGGCAGCACGATTAATGTTTAAAAAATATTTTGACCGAAATAATGATTGGAAATTTTCGAATAATAACCGCGTAATGTTTGTCGCGAAATGTACTTATTTTTAAAATGAATACGAATGAGATTTTTTATGACGAATATTTCGGTATTATTTAAAAAAGAAAATTTTCAACTTATTAATAATAGTTGAGTAACGCTAAATAATAGAAACGCCGTTGATATTTTTATTGTAAAGTTGAAGAACAAATGATTAAAACGCGTCATTAATAACTTTCTTTCGAATTTCAAACGAATGCCCACATTGTTCTTACACGATAACTGCGCTATAAATGGTACTGTAAAATAATTACCAATTATACATAAGCATGAAACTTCGTCTTATTTTTTGGCGATGTTGAAAAGGAAAATTCTGCGGCAACGAAAAAATTCAAAGGAAGATGTTACAACGAACATAGAAATTTAAGAGCAGAATGCTTATTAACGATCGAAATCGAAGGTAATATAAAGTCATCAAAAATCTAGATTTTTAGGCTGGTGATAATAGATATTTTATTCGGACTCGGCTCTATTTTTCCTATGCATCTAACGCTATCGTTTCGAGTATACCTACTCGCTGGGATGGCTTACGAAATCAATTTGGTACGACAGCGACAGTATTTCGTTACAGTTCAGAACCAGAATTTATGGAGAGTACACGCAAGTCATAACGGTCAGAATTGACCGAATACAAAATGGATAGATTCGTTAATTGAGTTACATTCGGAATCTCCGTTTTACCGACAAGCTACTATCATACGACCTAAGCTATAATAAAGATATTAGTTCATTCGTTACTGCTGTCTAGGATAGAAATTTGTTTATGTATACGTACATTTATATTCATAATGCATAAACGCCAGTAAACCTTCTAGATATTCGATTAATATCTATTTAATGTCGATCGAATCGCTGTGCTTTAAATATAATAAATATTTGAAAATGGACTTCAGTGTGTTATTTACATATACACGGATTTCGTTGTGATTTATATCTATAACCTACGACCGGGTGAAAACGAATATTGTGGCGTTGATTTAATATATAACAATATAATCGTCTGAAACCATCATTACTTATTATTATTACTTGTTTTTGGGCCTCTCGGCACCATGTAAAATAATTTATGCACGAAATATTCCTCTCCACCCAATATTTCTTCACCCTCTTCCGTTGTTCTTTTCTTTCATCCGTTGTCCATAAGTTTAGAAGTTTTCTTTATTATTTTTTTTTATAACTACCAACATTTCTTTTCTCTGTATAAATATATTTCCTTCATTTCAGTTTGGTTTTTCTTAACTTCCTCACGAGGATTTTTCTTATTATCTTTCTTACTTTCTGTTTGTTCCAGTTAACAGTATTCGATGTATTCGTTGCGAGACATAAAGTCATACCGGTTTAATCACTACGTTATTGCATTTCTGGACATCGTTGTTTTTTACGTATACATTTTTTTCGTAAACGTATCCAACGATTTCTAAAGTACTGACAGCATTATGTGACGCTCCTTACTACGTCCGTAATGATACGTTACACAATGATCTGCAAGTGCTCACAGTCACACAGATTTATCAGAATAAATATCAAACATTTTTTAGCAAATGCTCTAACCATCCAAATCCTCAAATTCAACGAATCTACACGTCGACACTGACAGATAATCCGGTCCGAAGACTAAATCGACGAATGTTCCGAGACGTACTTACGAACTGTGCGTCTGCAGAATGACCTAAGGTCGTAAGTCACTGCTATTGTAGCATAATTCAAAACCGGCAGACTGTTTATTGAAACAGAGTCTATATATCGTCGTACTTTTACATGCGTTTAACTGAACTTACGTGCTTATTGTCTGTACAGGTGCACATTAAAAAAAAAAATAAAAAAAAAATTTTTTTTTCGTTAACTGAAATGCAGTTTTCATTTTTCTCGCTCATTCTATATTTGTATCCTCGTCCAGCACATTTGACTCTATCATTATATTTTAATTTCGATCGATTTCTGTATTATTTGTGTTCCTAGCCTAATATCCAGAATACATTTTTCCTTTGTTCTAATTCTTTTCTAGAACACAACGTCACTTATTATTGTTATATCTTTTATTTCTTTATATGGTTTACATTTCAATTGTACGGTCACTTTCCTATTTTATCAATCTTCGTCGTATATGTCGATATATATATTAATCGTTAGTATCGGCGTTAGTTTTCGTGCGAGATAACCTCCGTTCTAAATCCGTGTAGATTAAATCAACGCTGCTATTTGTTTCACATAACATTTTTTTTTCCTTTATATCGATAATTGTTTACAACGCGTACTGAATGCTAAAATTTTCTATGTCGCATTTCAGGATGTCATTTGAAGACTTCGCTAAACATTTTACGCAACTAGACATTGTCCACATAAGCCCGGATGATTGGATGACCGAACCAGCTATGCATTCTAAACAGCCTTGGAGAGCTGTATTAGCTAGAAGAAGATGGAGAACCGGTTACAATGCTGGTGGCGGACCCGTGCATGCAGGTAATTAAACGTTTCGGTAATTACAACTTAAATCGATAAATAAACGTCGAAAGTTTTTATTTCTTTTTTTAACAAATATTAAATATTTACTGGTTGTTGGTTTTTAATATAATTTTAAACAATAATCAACGTGTAAAATATTAGTTATTAGAAACAAGAGTAGACGGTTTTATTCAACTACGCGTTCTATTACACTACGTAGACTATTATTCACGTACGAAACGTGTTTACCCGATTTAGATACAACAGCGATGAATCCTCAATTTCATGTGGCCATTCCTCGTACGTCTAATAATAAGTGCCATGTAGTCGTATCAGTTACCCAACATTACGAAACGCAACCGGAAGCTAAAGCGAACAAACAATTATTCGCCATCGGATTCGCCGTTTACGAAGTTCCGCATAATATGTCCCGACTCACGACGCAGTTTGTTACCGATCAGGTAAATTAATTATCAGTTAGTATATAAAGATGTGGTCGCCAATTTATGATATATACGGATTATAATAGATAATAAATTTCTATCCAAACATTATGTGAAGTACTTAATCCCCAGTCGTGGTCTGCCATTCGTATACTTATAAATTTTCGCTTCATCAAATTCTACATTACTCGTAAATTTAATTTCATTTTCCCCGGGCAACCACACTTTATAACCCCTCGAATCCCTACGAAATAACCTCCTTCACTCTTTGCATCAAACTTTCCACGAAATTTTTTATCAACAAAGCTGTATGCCAAAAAACCAAAAATTATTCTTCTTAGTACTAGGACGTTTACTATAAAACAATTCAGCCAGAGTTCTGTTACTACTCGTTCCTCGTGTAATACTGCTATTCTCTATATAATTAGAATTAGCATATTCTATCACTTCCTTCTAAAATTCTTTCTGTAATCCACTCTCAATTAACATAGTACGAGCCTTTTCACAAATAGTCCTATTAAAACGCTCCACAACACCGTTTAGTTTATGCTGGAGTATAATTAATACTTAAAAAAAAAAAAACTTTATCAGGATACTCTTCTCCTTGTTCGTGTCGAATGTTACAAATTTTCTCATTCAGCCAAGTAGAAATCTACTTTTCATATTCTTGAAATTTTTCGAACATTTCACTCTTATTTTTCAAAAAATAGATTGCTTTGTATAATCGTCAATAAAAGATGCGAAATATCTAAACTCGTCTCTAGAAACTGGATTAATCGGATATCCGTATGTATTATTTCTAGTGGACGACAGCTACGAGAATTCACAGTTGTATTATATATTATATGGATGTTTAAACCACACGTGTCAAACTTTCCTACAACTATTAAATCATCTAAAATATCCTTAGTAATCACGATGCCATAAATCGAAATATTTATTATCAGTGGACGTATAACTACTGTAATTCGATTCGTATTGATTTAATAATAAAAATTTAATAATAAAAATTTAATAAAATATAAACCATTTTTCCTATATTCACTTGCATAGATTTCACATCGTTTTTGCAAATATCAATTTTTCCATCTCCGACCTTCGTGTTAAACCCTTTCATTTCAATTCGAGATATGGACAATAAACTAGGACGTAAACTTTTTAGATATAAAACATTAATTAACATTTCTTTCCCTGATTCAATACATTTACGTCACCATAAGAATCACTTCCTAATTCTCTACTTACATCCTTTATATCGTTATATTTAAAAGTATTCGGGTATTGAATCTCTTCATCATTCACGGTATTGTCGACATTCTTTTTTAGCAATATATATTAAAAGCATTTTTACGTAATTGTCTAGCATTCGAATAATTTACATCATTTCATTTTTATGACTAATTTTTCAATAGTGATATATTATATATACTTCAACGTATCGATTCTTTTCGATGCTGTTACTATAATAGTTATGTTAAAAAATTTTAATTGATACATTATATACATTTATAAATGTATGCATGTGTAGTGCAAATATATGTTCACATTAGAAAAGTCTTATTTTTTTCTTTTAGGTAATTATGTGTAGGTGTAAGAGTATATGCATAGTAATTTATTTAATTTTCAATTGTGAACGATATTTATATATAACATACACGCACACACACACACACACACACATATATATATATATATATATATATATATATATACTCCAATTACCTATTTTATCTCTGTACTGTGATTGCTGTGTTTACATGTGCGAACTACTAAAAATTATAAGAAAAAAAATCGTTTGATTGTTAATGTGAACGTATCATATATATGTATATATGTGTGTGTGTGTGTTTACACAATTCAAATACAATATCTTTATCAGTGTTGCTACTATAATTTCTCCTGTTCACAAAATTAAAAAATACGTACGAATTAATAAAATTCGAAAAGCTGAAATTAAATTTTATGTTTGAAATAAGTTTCTTTATGTCAAAATATTTTTAATTTGGAAATCGAAATATATTGGCCGTATGATACAACTTTTTTATATTTTCTTGCGCTTTATTTTTACAGAAACCATTAGACGTAACAAATCACTCTGTCGCCAGAGAAGTGGTTACATTCTTTACACTTCCACCCGGTGATTATATAGTCGTTCCTCAAACAAGCGCACCGAATTGCGATACAAAGTTCCTGTTACGTATATTGACCGACGAACAAAGTAATATCTGGTAAGTTTTGTAAAGTGTGCGACAATCGTGTAAGTTCTTTTTTGGATAAACTATTTTTTTTTTTCAATCGAAAAATCTATTGAACCGAATTCGTACGTTGTATTTTATTGTTTAAAGGGAAGTAAATGAAGATAATATGTTATTCCGAAATATTCCTGCCGAATTAATGGACGAGAATATAATAATGGTAATTTTATTCAGTTTTTAAATTATTTCCTTTTTTCAAACGACACTCGACGAATTAGTCAGTTTTGTCTTAATTAATTTCAACCGTATGGAATGTGCTGATTTTTAAAAATAAACGACAAAGAAGGAATTAAAATAGATAATTTTTTTATATATAAAAAAAAACACCTTATTTTCGGCTGTTAAACCATTACGAAGTGAACGTAAAAAAATAATATATGTAAATACATATAATTTATAAAAAATATAAGAGTGGAAAAACAAAAATAAAATGTAAAAAAATACTTAATTTAGACGTACAATATCTTCGCAAAAATAGAAAAATTAATAAAACATTTATAAAATAATTTGATTTATGGTTTTTTTATATGTAACAAATTTACTGATTTTAACTACTTTTTTATTTTTTTTTATTTTCTTAATTATGTCGTACTATTATACTTTTAAAAAATAAATCACGACAATATTATCGAATTAATTCTTTCAATCACAATCAATTTTTTACAGAAAATTTTACATTTTGGACTATTTTAGAAAATCACCCAAACAGGTGAATGTTTTATCCGTAGTGACGAGCTAAGGAAGTATTCTTGTATACAGTTAAAGAAATCTCACAATCTAGCTTTATTTTTTCAAAGAATGTAGTGATGTTTATTAAAATAAACAAAACGAAGTTTAAAATCACTATCTGACACATTCACTGTCAGATTGTTTTATTAATACTGTTCTTCAGTTTGCTAATTTTTTGTGAATCGTAATCTTAAATTTATATTTTTTTACTTTTTAAAAAATTTACTCGATAATAGCCTAGCAGCCGAAAAGCTTTGTGATTTTTCATAAAAAAAAAAAACTTTTAGTGATTTTAGCTCCTTTTTTTGTTGTTTAATCTAGCCTCTGCTTTATTAATTACGAACTCGGTTATACGTAGACTGACATGATTTCGTGTCTGAGATTTAAGCATTTCCCGAACAAAAGTTAAATAATCACTATTAAGTTATTATTTTATCGATATCTACGTGTTAATTATGTAAGGAATTGCGATGAAATGCCAATGTACGTCTTCTTGATACAAGTGTCATTACTTGCACTTATCGCAGCTCGTAATAAAAACAAACTTCACTTTTAGAAAAGATTTTCCTTCTATTACTTATATGAAAAATTTCGATACTGTCGATTGATTTTCTTGTAAATTATGTGGATTTCACGCGTTAAATCGTACGTTTTGCGTAGCGAAATGCTTATTATATTTTAGTGTACAAAATGTTTAACAGCCTGATGGTAAACCACTGCTCCCCAGATTAGTAACGAAATATCCGCCTGACATAGATGTCGTGCAACTGCAGAAAATATTGAAAAATTACTGGAAAGGTAATTTCTTAATGTTTTGTGTTTGTAAATAACTTTCGAAAATTCGACGTTACTGTTTAATGAAAATGTAAATTATTTATTTTTTAAATATATAATATTAAAATATAAATATTGTTAATATTATTATTTTTTTTTTTTAAATAAAAGCACTTAAAATTTTCCATATGTAAAAAATATATTCGATTAATTTTATTAAATCAACGATGTACCTATAACAATTTTTTCATCATTCGATGTTTTAGTTCATTAGTGTTAATGTATGGGAGAGTAGTGATTTTATGAATTAACAAAACAAAATGAAAACAATGTTAAAAAAACGTTCGATTTTGTATTGCTTGATAATGGCGTTAAAGTCGAAAAGCTTTGCAAATAAAAAAAATTTTTTAGTGATTAACATTGTTTTTATTTTGTTTTGTTAATTTTAGTTCATTAATTGATGTTTATTATCCGAGTCATTCGTGATGAACCATTTACAACTGACAATAGTATAAATTTGTACGAATTTTGAAACAGTTTAAAATATTTAACTTTTAATAACTAACGATTTTTTTTTCTTTAATTATAAGCATAAAATTTTATTTTATATTAGATCTCAAAATATTCAGAGTATACACAGTGTTGCTGATAAAATACCACTGTTATGTGAATCTATTTTAAAAAACATCATAAATTTAAAAAATTTATATGTAAAAATTGTAAATTTATAAAATGCACACACACATAACACAAATATGTATACAGTCAAAATAGTACGAAACTATATAAAAATGGAGCTTTATACTTACGCATAAGTCTTGTCGTAGATTATATAATTGACGTGCCATATTTCAACGAGAAATTTTTGTTGACCAGCGGTTTGAACGTTATTTTAATAATTTCGCGGGAAAAATAATTTTTCAAAGTTTTAATTTTTTTTTTATTCATTTCCCGTATGTAGTTCTAAATTGATGCTTTAAATAGAAAAAAAGTATTTATTAATATTAATTTATACACTGTATAAAACAGTGAAAATAGTTAGAACCAATTTATAGAAACGGGTGTTCGGACCTCGTTTTACGTATAGTATAAATGAAAATCTCCAAACATAATAAGAAATTATCGATCTAAAAATGATAATGAAATAAAAACCATTCGTTAAACATCAATAAGAAAAAGGTTAAAGCGAATATATTCAAAATTCGACGTATAAAAAAAATCTATAGCGTTCTCGAACGGATGTATAATTAACGTCATCTGTTTAGCCTGTTTATTAAATAGACCTAGCCTTGAACTATGCAAGACGCTAGTTATGTTACGAGATGTAAACATCAGCGGAAGAATTAATTTGACAGAAATTCCAGTTTTAATGCATATGTTGCAATTTTGGAGGGTAAGTACCCGTATTTTTCTAATTTATTGACGAATCTTTATGACACAAATATTGTTTTAAACTTTAATACACACGCGTTATATTAATAGATTTCGTAAGTCTGTAACAAACTTACGAAATGTAGAAATTCGGCAAAAGTTCTATAACGAACCTAGTGCAAATAATTTAATAGAAATGACGAGTACTGTTCTCGATGATGATTTGTGTTAGTCCATGGTGAGTTTAAGGTTTAAACTTCTTTAAGGTCTTTAAGGCCTCGATTTTATATTCACATCTCATGAACCTACTTTTAGTCTTGCTGACGGTATGCTGTATTTAAATTTCATAAAAATAGTGAATAAAAATAACGCGGCTCCGATTATCTGAGTCATTGTAAGTGAGAACAAAAATGCGCGCTAACCACGGAGTTGGTCGCAGAACGTGTTGACTGTCAAATTTATGCCAATGAATGAATTCCGCTAGAACAGAGGATTTGCTCCATTTAACGCGAGATCGGCAGTTACGGAAAAATATGTAGACGCCAATCTTCTAGAAGATTTTTATTTTATACTATTAGAATATTGTATTGTTTTCAATAAACTTTGATAGATACCAACTTTCTTCATTCAAACAGCCTATCCATTATATCAAAAGCTGAATGTAATATATATATGTTGTTTTCACCGCTTGTATATAATATCCAGAGTCTGCGTAGACTTTTATTCCCGCGCCTCACTTATTTCTAGTTCAGTGGTATTCTCTTTTAGACTTTTACCTTTATTTCACAAAACTTTTGTTTCAAGTTCGTATTATTTGCATTGCTAATTAATTCAGTAAATTTTTATTATTAGCAAATAAACCGATATTGATATTATTGTTTAAGTTTCATTATAATCGGTTGTAATAGTCTTTCGAATATTTTTCATTGTATTACACTGGAGTTATGCTTCATAATTTTCAAAGTATGCTTCATATTACCAAAGCTGTGTGAGGTTGAAATACATTTTCAAGGTATTTTGCGTAAGTATCCGCCTTTTAGTTTCCAGTCTTTGACCAGTTTCCGTCAGGTTTTTTGATGTGATAGGGTGTAATCGATTTTGTTTCATTACAGTCAATATTGTTTAACAATTTTTACTTTTAGCAGAAACTGTGTGAACACGCGAAGCAAGTTGCATTCGAAAATTGTATTTCAGAAATTTTCTACAAATAAAGTATTTAACATCGTTTCTGCTAAAAGTGCTGATTGATAGTTACCGATGATAAAAATTGAAAATTTTATTTGATATAATTCGAATTAAGGGATATATTAGTCATTAAATGAAGCGAAGACATTATTAATATTTTTATATTCATTTTTTATTTTTTTTTTCGCTTGATTTTTTAATCGTTTTTTCAGAAATATTAAAAATACTTACATTTTCTTTTATTTTAGATAGCTTTTCAGAAATTTGAGAAAAATGGTCATTGTGCAAAAACATCCAGCTATAATTTAAGGCCACTGCTGTGGGAGGCTGGTAGTACCGTTAGTAACAAAGTACTGGAATGTTTAGTACTTCGTTTTACCAAAAATACGATTCTTACGTCCGAGTGTTTCGTCATGGCGATGGTTAGATTACACTTAGCTCATGGTTTGTATCTTAAAGATTATTGTATATATAAGATAATGTTTAATTATATACGATAGGGATTGTTCGTAGGATGAACTTCAGTAGTTTATATATATGTTTTTCAATTCTTACTAAAAGATTTTATTTTTTATCTATCTAATTCCAATTTATGTTAGTTTAAATTCGAGGTTTTGTACACTAACGTATATATATTTACATATGTCTATTGATGAGAAGCGTCATCATATAGCTTTGGGATTAATGAAGTCCAAAACTTTTAGAGGATATCTATTAATTTACCACTGAGTAAACGCATACTGAGAAGTATCGTCATGTGCCTTGCAAAATTACTTGAGTCCAAATATTTTAGAAGATATTAATTAATTCACTACTCACTCAACACATATTCTTTATATATATATATATATATATATATATATATATATATATATATATATATATATATATATATATAAACTAGAGTCTACTAATACATCAAACAATATATCTTCTAGATTGCTATCAGCGCCTATTTGGAATTGTAGATTAAGCAAAAATAATTTCCAATGGCAATTTCTCCTATATCACAAATTTTTCTCACAACTTTACTTGCCATATAATAGCCAGACCACCAAACTAAATCACAGAATATATAGTCAGATTATAATGTATTAAACTATGTTCCCTCCCTAGCGGTAAACAAACTAGAAGTATTTTCTGTTATCAAAATTTCACATCGAGAAACGATTTAAAATTGAAAATTCAGGTATAAATGCTTGCGAGAATATTGATTTACATTATATAAATTTTGAATTATTACGTAGATAGATTAGCTGGTAAATAATAAAATTTACAAATCGACTGTAAATAACGCGTAAAAGTAGCAAGCGAAAGAAAAATGGCCATAATTAAAAATTATTCTTAAATAATTACGAAACATTTATTTCGAAAGTTATTTCTCAAAATTCGAATTAATCTTGTACCGCAATGTTTAATGGCCATTGCTATACTCGATCTACACTGCCGATATATCCACATCAAATCAAACAATCTGGGCGACATTTGCGGATGACATAGCCATTCTAGCTGCTAAATCCGCACTATGCTGATCTAGCGGTACAGAATCATATAAATAGAATAGTGGAATGTACGCAAAATTGGCGTATAACAATTTAAACCGATAAAATGCCAAAACATTTCGTTTACTACAAAACAAGTTACATAGATTAAAATTGCACGATACTGTAATACCGCAAACGGACTCGGTCAAGTACCTTGGTATGTACATGGATAGACGGCAGACATGGCGTTTTCATATAGCTCAAACTAGGAAAAATATAATATACTACACTACTGCATTCATTGTTGTCTGCAAAATCACCATTCAACTTAAAATCCAAACGAAACATCTATCTCTCAATCTGGAAATACGATATAGAATTATACGGAAGCACAAGTAAAAGTAATTTTCTACGGATTCAATAGCAACGGTCGAAGATATTACGTACTGTCGCATCTGCTCCGAAATACGTCACAAACCTGACGCTTCATTTCGATTTACAAATACCGTATGTAAACGATGTTTACGTACTGCGGTTCAAAAAATTTTTATCAGTCGAATGTATACGCTCAGTCTAACGGACAATCATCCTAAGCGATTCAAGAAATGTCGTGGATGCCTCGCCGATCACTTGAAGAAATAGTTCATTTTACTAAACGGCACTACATATGTATCAACCTAATTTAAATACAATAGATTTGATATATTTTTTTACCTCACCCTCGAACTAACTTATCTCACTGGAAATGTTAATCATCCTCCCTTTTCTCTTCCATGCCTCTTTATTTTTCTTATTTCTTCTATTCATCACGTTGGTTGTGGTATACAATTTTCGGTACAACGTAAAAAAAAAAAATCTAAATGAAATAAAACATATCAGCGTATGTTGATCGATATAGCTTCATATATAATTTATATGTTTTCGTTTATGTTTAATTATTCCAGCTCATTTATCTATCGTATAAATTCCTTTTTTTATTTTTATTTTTCCAGAAAGGTATCATAATCTGGACACTAAAATGAAAACAAATCCTTTAACACTGGAAGAGGTAAGTGTATATTAACGATATTTGTGTTTTATTGATTATCTTACCGGTTTAACACTGAAAATTAAACTTCTTAGTAATAGAAAAAAAGTTGACCGATTACTACCGAGTATTTATCGTTTTGTTCATTTTATTTTATCGGATTATTTAAGAAATTCATCTATCGTTTGCGCATCGCACGATAAATCGAATAAAATAAAATAAACCAGATACTTCGAACATAGTTTCCCTGTATCTGGTTATAATTATTAGTTATCGGGATAAATATTACCTATTTTGATAGATTAGCAGAATGCGTTAAACTAATAACCGCACTATTAATAAAAAATACCAATTATACATTAAAGTTAATTATTAGAGTAGTATTACCTATTTTAATGAATCGAATAACTAAAAACGCTGTATGAAACTAAATATGCAAATATTGACGCGAGCGATAAAATTTATTTTTAAGACAAAATTATACTGAATTCTCAGTATTTTCCGCAGAAAAAAATTAGGAATCAGATTAATTACCAATTGATTAATAATAACGTATATAAAATTCGACTACATTTCGTAAGTTCGGTCTACCCTGTGGTCTTCTTTTATTTATCTGCCACCATTGTATGACCCACTTTGACTTTTATATATATATATAGGGTGACCTAGAGAAGACGAAAGGCCTTGTTGTTTTTTGAATAACTCAAAAACTATTCTACCAAAATTTTTGAATGAAATTTTATTTAAAAATAAGAAAACGAGAGATTAGCTTACAATCATTTGTGGAACACGCTATTTTATTCAGATAACCGCCATTTGCAATATTACATTCATTCAGTCTTTACAAAATTTTCAAAAACTTTTTCAGCCATAGGTCTTGAATTTTTGAAATTTTTTCAGAAATCCGAGTTTTCAGGTCTTCCAGATAGGATCTTAAGGTATCCCCACACAAAACAAAATCAATTAATTTTAAATTCTTTTCGAAACTCTTTGTACTGTTTTGATCGATTCACGCCGAAAATAACGTTCCACACAGAACAATTGAAACTGGACAAAAACGAATATCTCGTGCGTGGGGCACGTGGATTCCTTTGTCGCAATGTTACCAACTGCGCTATTCAAAAAACAAAATCGTCCGTCTTCTCCGGATCACCCTAAGATCCAGCGGTTGGATAAATCAGATCGCTATTTTTTAATTTGAACCTCGAAATATAAGCTATGGGAGCGCCGTTTACATCGCATTTTGAATTAGAAACAAGTAAAACTAATGTAAAAGAATAGAGTAACACCTAATTTAGTTTTTTCCCTCGTGTAATTGACAGTCGTGCTGCTATCTTTCGTCTATATTTGTAATCATTAAATTACGGAAACTGAAAAAAGTACCGCGATAATTTTTTTTCATATATATATATTAATTATTAAACGTTATTGCAGATGATATTGATGACTATTTATTCCTGACGTCACTTGTACCTTTACTTAAAGGTAACACGAGAGTACGGGCGGCTTAATACAATTTTCAAAAGATCGCATAGTCAATTATTATAAGATTTTCCTCCTATTACATTCGTATCGGCGACTTTGTTCTTTTATTTAATTATTTCCTATTAAACAGAAAAAAATGTATTTATTTTTATTTATTTTTATTTAATTTTTTTCGGTTGTTTTCTTTTTATTCGTACAACGAATTATTTTTATACGATACCGATTTTTCCGTATACATAAGTGGCGTCGTTAATTTTGCACGCTATACATATATATATATATATATACACGCACACACACATACACACACGATAGATTACCTAGTCTTATTTTATAGCCTACGTTTGTAGTAGTACGTATTTCGAAGTAATGATCGATTCACTTTTTTTTTGTTGTTGTTTTTAATCATTCGTCGCAAAAATCTAATCCACCATTTCGAGATAATATATAAGGCGCGCGAATTCTTAACGAATTTTACAATTTGAGACATTTCTTAGTTAATTTTTTTTAAAGAATCAAAAAATGTTTGTTTTTTTTTTTAAAAATAAATTATGTATACGCCTAGTCGCACATTATCAGAATTTCACGACATAAAATTATAAATTCTATATGGTGTGTTTATTATACAATTACGATTTTTAAATGAATCTGAACAATTTTTAAACTTAAAATTGAAACATTTCGTGTCGACCAGAAAATATACAATTTTGTTATTAGTATACTACATCATCATGAGATAAAAAGTTAAAGCACTATATTACGTGTAACGCTCCGTGGTTATGCGCTACACTATGATATAAAAAAATATGTGAAAAATGTCATAAAAAAAAGCAGCAAGAAAGTGTGCTGATGAGATAAATCTACAAGAAAATTCATTGGAGATTAGATTTCCGGATATAGCCGATTCTTTCAACAACAGATCCTGCATCCGCTCGTCAGTAGATAGCGGAATTTCCACTCGATCACTGCTAATTAAGATCATCTATCAATAATTAGACAGACCAGGAATAAGATAGACGCGATTTATATATATATATATATATAGCGCGTCTAATTTCTCACATTTACACTCTAATCTTCGCGATAATTATTACATCTCATTAATTCTAAGAGAACGTCATGACCTATAGTGCAATTCTAAAAACAATTTTGTCATAAAATCTTTCGATTTTTCATCACACGTATAAGTTCTTCCAACGACAAGTTTGCTCCCCTCTTCATCTGGTCGCCATATCGATTCGAGCCAGGTCCTCAAGCTCTTTTCCGGTTTACTCGTAACATTTTCTCCCACCGAGTTGTTTCTGATCACGTGACAGAATAACCGCATCATCCGCTTACAAATCGATGGTGACCAGCGTTGTTGCTGTTGGAATTCCGAATTCACGAGGTAGAGAAGCTTCGGGAGTTTTCGTTGTCGGCTTATTAAAATCTTGATTTTAAACAAATCTTATGTAAAATTATTTCAATTCATCGACACCTCGCTATTAAATACAATTTACACATCGTCAATGCTGGTGGTAGAAACACGAAATTTTTTCCGACCATCGTTCATATATATATATATATATATATATAATATATCTTTTCAACTTAGTTCCGAGGTTAAATAAATAATTTATTTCTTATCACGATAACTTAAATATCCGTAGATCGACTGCTCTGCGAATAGTTTATTAATTTTTATTCTAATTTCATAGTAGTTCGATTAAAGAAACAAGATAGTCATGCTCGTGTATGTTCATAAGCATATAGTGTAGGTATTTATCTGCAGACATTTGTTTATACGTCTACATGTGTATGTGAAAATATAATTCCGTTGTAAGCGTAATTGAAATATTTCCGCTTTAATAATTGCGAATTGTTATATTTTAATATCTATCAAGTTGTTTGAAATTTCTGCGGGAAATTAAAATTTTACTTTAGTCTTTAATCTCTTACGGTTTGACAGTTTTTTCTCGCCAATGTCATCATGTGTTGTTTTCTAGTCTATGATATATATATATATATATATATATATATATATATATATATATATATATATATATATATATATATATATATATATATATATATTTAAATAATTTCGAACCAGATACACAATTTAAATACGACTAAGAATTTTTTACATACAATCTATTCTATATTTTATCGATAAATGATTAATTACGTATAATAATGATAAATGAATTCATACTTAGTATACGCTGTTAATAGTTGGTATAGTCATTATGCGCTGAAATTAGTTCATATGTTGATTTAATAATCTTTTCGATAATTTTATTTTAATGAATGGTTCTGTAAACATCAATTTGAAATAAATATATTCTCCGCATTTCTAGAAAATTATTGTTTTATTTTTTAATTTTATATCGGAATATTATTAAGAACAAGTGAAAGAATTAGCATGTGATCTGCGATGATGTTGACAAAATGGCGTACTTTATACTTGCAAATAGGTGCATACTTATGTATATATATATATTTAAAAGTTAACACACGTGCGCACACACACAACAAACAAAACAACGATATATTTGCATAGTAAAATTTGCATGCAATAATATAGATAACGGTAAAAATACCTTATCAACAGTGAACTGCTATAGTAATATATTTATCATCGTTAATTTATATTAAAATATATAATGAAGATTAACACGAGAAAAAATACCGTTAAAATCTGATTTAAAAGTATTTTAATTATCTAATACAGAGCAAAATTTATACTATGTAGTTATTAAAATTAATTGATCAGAAGTTTATATTTGTACTTGGTATACATAGTTTTTAGTCGCCTGTAATCGTAATCTTTAATAGGCCTAATGTGCGTATAAGTGTGAGATGAACACTGAGTGAAGAATTTAGCGGATAGGTTCGTTATATAATAATTAATTAGTAATTTCATGTATAAATGAGTTTCGTATTTTGACTTTTTAATGGTGCATCGGTGGGATCTGTTTTGTTTGCAGTTATTTATATTTTGAGCTTGAAATATAAGATCATATTGAGAACGTGTCTAAGTTATTAGTAGACGCATAAGAGTTTTATAAAGAATCATTTTATTATGAGAGTTCAGGAAGGATTTTTGATTATAGATAGGAAAGATGTCGGAAATTTCTTTACGCGCCGAGTAAAATTTAGTCGACCATCGAGAAAGACGCCAAGGTAGCGTTTAGTCCAATTAATAGGTTTATTCGCTATGAGAATTCTGTTATTGGAAAAAGATAGCTTTAGTTTCATTTGGATTAATATTTGTCAGCTCTTAAAATAGCATATTGCGCGATTTAAACTTTTTGTACTTTATTACTAATTACACTGAGCTCGAATGAACTACAGAATAATGCAGTATAGTTCGCAAATATGGCAGAATTAGCTGAAGATAATTTAGGAAAGTCCTATAAAAATAAAGTGAACAGAAATGTAACGAGTATACACTTCCTTGTTGAACAGCCGCGCAGGTATACAGCGAAGGATAAATCCTTCGTGTGTACACTAAACACGGAGCACTCGCGGTTTAACTAACTGCGCTATTCAAAAAATAAAGCCATCCCCGGCTCAACCTATTATATAATGTAAATACTAGTCGAAATGAAGATGAAATTTTAAACATATTTCTTTAAAATGACGGAAACAACGGATATCTAGTGTAGAATTGTAATTTTACCGATGACAATTTTTTAGTCGTAAAAATTTAATTCGAAAAAACGTTTAATAGTACTCACTTCCTGAAGGTGAAAGAAACAACGACATTCGAATAATAATAATAATAATAATTATAAATAAGTATCTCGTAATATCGTCGAAATACTACAGAAAATTGGATATCGTCCGAACGTGCGAAATCCATCGTCCAGGCCGGCGTCATCATTACCCCGCGTCGATCTGTATACGTTATAATGTACACGTGTGTCGCTTCTCTACATATGTATTGTAAATAGTTTTGCTTAATAACCGTATAACGATTAAAACGTATTGCTCGTTTTCGTATATTTTCGAATAATTTTCGTAAATAATAAAATTAAATATAATATAGATTTAATTAATAAACGTAATGAATTAATCGAATAATTCAATAAAATGTCAATAAACCAGAAAGTGATCACGAAAAAGTACAGCATTTTCAATAAATCTGGGCGAATTACGACCGAAAATTAAATTAAATAAAATTTATACGAAATAATAATAATAATATTAAATAAATTGGCCATGACGATAACGGGATCCGGATTTCGTAATTCTTAATTATATATTTATATCACACTGATACGCTTACATCAACCCACTGCTCTTTCTTCATCCTTTAACGATTACCGACCTCTTCCATCGACTGTTTATATCATTCTACATTCTTCCGTTAGTAGACATCCAGGTTATTCGTTTCGTCCACCTGTAATTAATTTCTTCTTGCCACATTGCGTGTACGGTTCCATTTCAGCTGCACTGCACGTTCTACCGCGTCCGACAGTTTAGTCTGCTATCTTATCCAATTGGCTTTGCCGTCTGACATCTTAATTCCCAATATTATTATTTCGCGAGCTCTCTTTGTTACGGCAAGTTTCTTAACTATATATATTTCATCAGACTCCATGTTTTCGTTTCGTATGTAAACACCAAAAGTGTGCGCTGTTCGTACACTTTCTTTTTTAGTCTGTTGGTTATATATTTATTCTTGAACACCCTGATTAACTTTCTAAAAGCTATCCACGAGAGATTCGTTCGTCTTTTTACTTCTTTAATCATTACTTCGTTCTCTGCGCTAATTACGTGACCTAAATATATATGTATACTCGCTGATCTTGTTGCAGATATATATATATATATATATATATATATATATATAATAATCAATTTCTAGCCCATCTACCGTCCTTATCGCGATTTTTTACAACTTCCTATTTTTGTAGCCTCCCTCCCAAGAAATTATCTAATTAATTAGCACTGAAATAATTCAAGAATTATATATGATCGCCTGTATTCGTAACCGATTAATATTCATTTATCATTAACTTCCATCTCCGTATCGGAAGTAGGCGACTAGTTATCTATACATATTTTGTTGTACAGTGTAAGTAGCGTACACGGGGCAATCATAAGATGACGTTATCGCAGATAGACACATACACACCCGGGAGAACTGATTGTAATCGCTTTGTCAATGCAGTCCCGCTTGGTTCTGTAGATATTATTACTAGCCCGCATATGGTTTATGTTGACGGTTTACCATTGCCTTCCGCGTGATAATATAATATTAGGATTATTTATATTTATATTTTCTGATGATAATTTTTTCATCGCCGATAGTATTCGAACTCGGTGCCGTCCGTATAGTAGATATTCTGGTCGTACTCGTCGTCTGGTGTGCACGTTTTAATGTTTACTCCGTGTTTGTGTTTTTTTTTAATTGTTGTTTTAAGTGAACTTGTATTCTATTAAATTTACTTCTCTAAGTGGTTACTCGGCGTCTTTTACCGTTTATGTGGTTATTCTAGCTCATTTGGTTTTTTAATTATTTCGATTTTTGTTATACGCAAAATCATTTAAATCATTGCGTTTAAATTTTTCTAAGAGAACATTTCATTTAATCATCTGTATTGTATGCTGATACATCTCGTGGTGTTGGCTCCGCTCACAATAGCGGACCACTCGACTACTACGTATTTAGCTTCTCCTACTACTAATACCACTGCTGTTGCGGTTCAGCTACGCGTGTTTTATTTGCGTAGTGACATTGTATAGACTTTGTTTGTTTGTTTGCGTTTGTGTAATTCTACCGTTAAGAAGAAGAAAACTGTGAGATCGTTTTTATTTTATTATCGTTAATAATAAGGAAACCGACTTTTATTCTGTCGCTATCGATATTTATTCATCGTAGTTGTATCGTCTCAAGTGACTACCGGCATTTTTTTCCATCAGTGTAGCGATTTGTGCTGCATGTAATAATTACAGTGAAAATGATGAAAGAGTTTAAGAGGGACCTAGATGTTCTAGGTAACCTCTTATCCCATATAACAAGCCTTACAGCTAATACTAAAGAACAATTGGTGGATAAACATATAACAAGCCTTACAGCTAATACTAAAGAACAATTGGTGGACAAACATATAACAAGCCTTACAGCTAATACTAAAGAACAATTGGTGGACAAACATATAACAAGCCTTACAGCTAATACTAAAGAACAATTGGTGGACAAAAGTGTTACTCGTGCACAAAAAGCAGCCATTAAAACTAGCACAGACAACATCGACACAAGTATTGTAGAATGCTTAGTCTTATTACAAAAATTGAAAAAATCAGTTAATGCTCAAGCAACTGACATCAGGGCGACAGTGCAATCGGTATTATTGCACTCTGGTCCCACAAATGGCTCGAAACAAAATGTTTCCTACAGGGATGTGACTCTAAATTGTAAGCCTGTAATTCCTAAAAATAAACTCATTATTAAAGCTGAGAAAATTGAAGACTTTGATAAAGATCTTAAGAGTAAGATCTGATTAACTAAATCAAAACTGAATGTGACATTTTATAAAAAAAATTAATAGCAATACATGCATTATTAACATCGCATCAAAAACTGATCAGGCCAAGTTAGCGGCTGAGATTAAAAGTAAAATACCTCAGTGCAAGGTTACCGAGAAAAAACTTCTTAATCCAACAATACTTGTCTTCAGAACAAAAAATATTAAAGATTATGACATCAATGAATATTTCAAGGATATATCTCAGTTACCAAAATTAGTACTGACAGGGCTAGCCATACATATGTACAGCTGATCCCGCAACAATATCGTATCATCACAGCAAGTGGGAATAACAGACTTCGAGTCAACTGGGAACCGTTTGTCGACTCAATAAACCCTAGAAGATGCACAACTTGTAACAAGTAGGGCCATCCAGCCAAGTACTGCAAGGCTAGTGAAGACCTCAAAGCTTTTGTTGCAACTTACAATGAGACCTGCTCAAATTGCGTTGCAGAAAAAATCCTTAAAAGATCAGAGAAAAAACCTATATAGAAGTCCGTGTATAGGCTACCCTGACGACTCCGATTAATATACGCTAAAATATATATCGAATGACACGATGATAATGTATATTTCCAGAATGAAACATTACAATTATAACGTTTCGTAAATTGTTAGAAAATATCTCAATGAAATTTTATAACACAGCCCCGTTTAGGCCGTGTTTAATTATTAAATCGTTCAGTAAAATATTCAAGTCTGTTAGATTATTTTCGGCTTGTTTAAACATTTTTCCTTCCGGTAAAATTTCCGGCTCGTATCGCAGTAGGAATAATGCGTCCTCTAAGTATTTTTTTGAATCCTGTTCGATCAAAAAAAAAAAAAGCAAAAACAATTACTAGTGTACGGTGTGAATCCGAAGAAAAATGAATTGAACATATTAAAGTTAATATTATTGAAAGGAAAGAAAAAAATATATTTATTAAATTCAACGGAGTAGATAACTGATCCGAATCTTGTAGGAATTTTTTTCTTATGTTTTAAAAACGTGCCCGCAAAAAATAATTATTGAAAAAATTCAAGTTCGAAATACTTTCTAATAAATACGACAGATGAATTTTTTCGTATATTTCTAGTAAATTTTCTTTCGGCCGCCCGCGTTAAATTCGTCAATATTCAGAATAGCGTCATTAGCATAAGGTGACCCAGAGAAGACTTTTGTTATAATAACTCAAAAACTACTCGACCAAAATTTTTGAATGAAATTTTATTTAAAAATAAGAAAACGAGAGATTAGCTTCTATAATCGTTTGTGGAACACAATATCGTTCAGATGACCGCTATTTGTAACAATAATTTCATTCAGTCTTTTTACAACTTTTTCGAGCATAGGTCTCTAAATTTTTGAAATTTGTTCAGAAATTTGAGTTTTTAGATCTTCCATATCCGTGGGCGTGTTTCGTAAATGCGACTCTTAAGGTATCGCCACAAAAAAATTGCAATTCTTTTAGAAACTACACTGTCGTGATCGATTCACGCCGAAAATAACGTTCCACGCAAAACGCACGCTCCTCGTTATAGGATGCCGTGATAATTAAAACCGGACAAAAACAAATCTCTCGTGTATACACTAAACGTGGTGCATGCAGTTTGCGTTGTAGCAATATTACCAATTGCGCTATTCAAAAAACAAAACCGTCCGTCTTTTCTGGGTCGCCATATATATATATATATATATATATATATATATATATATATATAAATAATCAATAAATGCACTAAGCAAAGCACTACAACAAAAATGTAAAATGAAAATAAAGAGTTGGTATCTTCAAAAAACGAAAAGCAAAGATTAAATATTGTTCTAAACCAACAGAGCTTAGATCTAGTAACGGAGTTCCTAAGGAAGCGTAATATCCTCAGAGCGAAAAACGCGTTTATGAAAAACCCGTTCCTTGTATAAAAAAAATATATCAGTTAATACTCAAAAACACTTTGTAAAAAGTTTTATCCGGAATACGTCGTTGTATGAATTGGAGGTATTTTAAAAACGGAAAACGATACGGAATGTAGTGCTGGCGTCGAATGTTAAGAATACCATGGACGAGTGAAGTAACTAATAACGAAGTTTTCTAATAAACGGACGACGCGAAATAGAAAATACGATAAAAAAGAAAAGAAATGAAATGATCGGCCATTTCATCAGACATTCGGAATGGGTGACAACACTAATTGATGTTCGTAACTTATTGAAAAATTTGAAAGCTATCTTTGATATTGACGTTTTTAAAACTACAGCTACAGAATTTTACAAAACAAGCCATAAATATTTGGATCACTGGACTATGAAAGATTTGGAAATATTTTATTGGACAAATTTAAAAAAAGTACTTGCGTGAGAAGAAAAGTCTTAAATATTTTGATTGAAAAAGGATGCGTTAATGGAAATCAAGATACAGGCATATTAGATAAATTTTCACTGATTTGTATAACTATATTACAACTCACAAGTGGAAGATTGGAATAATCTAAACGTTTCGACAGAAAATGATTGGCTAGAAGTATTTAAACATTTCCACACTAATAATTTTAAACATAATAACATTTGCATTTTAATATAATTTTATGCCTATCTGGAACAAATGCACCGTGAATGGACATTAGAAAGAACTTAGTTTCAAATGACTGTCTGAAAGTTATGTTGATAACAAACGTGAATTTTAAAAAAACATGCCTATATTTTGTATTTGAAATCATCACCAGCTATATTGAAACAAATATGCTCGTCTGAAAAATACACCCAATAATAATTAGCTATTCATACTTTTGGAATTAGAGCATTACCAACGTATTATTTAATTGTAGGCAACTATTATTTTTATAAATAATAATAATAACGATCTTAATAAGTATAAAACATTGGCTTTTATTTTGATACAATTCCTGTCGCCGCAAAAATAAAAATGGTCACATTAGTTATCACACGCTCACATATATTATATTGTGTTTTTTAATAATATAAAATGAGATTAGTTATTAAAAATTTTAATTAAATATATAATTTTTCATAATTTGACAAATGTGGAATGTACTGATTTTTTTAAAAAAACTATCAGATTATCTAATAAATATATTTTTTTATTTTGTTAATTTTTATAAATTGTGTATTTAAATAAGTACTTTTGCATTTTATATTTCTGATAAGTAGATTGTGTTGTTTACCACATTCATTATCAAACTATTTTTCGTTTTGTTTACTTTTATAAATTGTATATCTAAATTAATATTTTTACATTTTATATTTCTTATATATTGTATATATTTATATATTTTTATATTTTATTACATGTTCACTTGATAACAGCTTAACAGGCCAAAAGCTTTGTGAAGTGATTTGAATTCATTTCATGTTTATAATTTATCATTATTACTCTGATTATTGTTATACATCGAATTTGGACAGCTACGGACCTAATTTCAAATTATATTCACCTCTTTTTTTAATACTGTTTCGGAACGTTCTTTATTCTTGTAGTTATATTATTTTTTTTTTTCAGCGGTTCCCAAGGGTGAGGCGAGTTTATTGGTTAAAATGTGTTTTTATAATATGGCGGGGAGCTGGAAATTAAAAATATGCGTATATATGTGTGTGTGTGAAGCGGCTTATTAGATTATGTTACGTTATATTCTTTATATTTTTTATCATTGCAGAGAACATAAGTTTTGTTGATTTTCTTGAACATTTAAGCACACTATAAATATAAAATGTAATTATTTTAAATAAAATTTGTACGTTTAATGTAACAAAAGAAGTGTTTACCGTAAGCTTTTTAATCATAATTTCAAAATTATTGTTATCCGCATAATTTCGTTTCGCTTCCACCGCAATAGCAGCATGCATTTCAAAACAAAGTACACCGCGAATTCTCCATTCAGCTAACGGATGATAAAAATTCGAAAAAATTCAGTAATAACGATAATAGGTAAGTGACAATAATAAATAATTCAAATAATCTCGAATAAAATATTTATATAAGAAATTAAAAATATCGAATAAGTATTTTAACGAATAGATATTAAAACGTCTATATTTTTGCGATCCTATCTTCTATTACTCGTATGCGTTAAGTATTCGGCCCAACTAACATAATAGAAATGTCTGTCGATGCTGTATTAACGAAAGAAATGAAATAAGTTTTGATGTGAATGATGTGATATAAAAGTAATATCGAATTTCAATATACAACAGTGAAAAGTTGATTTCTTCACATTACAGAAAAAAGAAATTGTAAAACAAAAAATAACATTCTTAAAATGTCGTTTCTATTTTGAGCAGAAGTTATTGACAGACGTGAATTTGCATTTTAGAGATAAATTCTGATTATCTCAAACCACTTGTATATTTGCATGAAACAAAGATCAAATTTTAGTTATAAAATTTCTGAAATAGTTGTCAGCGGCAAAATGTTTCATAAAATTCAATAGCGTTATCATTTACTAATTAATTGTGTTATTAGTATACTTTATGTTTTACGTGATGGGATTCGTTATAGGCGATATTTATAAGAGAAAAAAAAACCGACCGTAAACAATTCAGAAGTGTTTTTCTCATATGCTGTATCATTTAGGCGATTATTATTAATTTATATATGTATATATATATATATATATATATTTATATATGTATATATATATATATATATATATATATTATTATATATATATATATATATATATATGTATCTCAGAATTTTCCTGTGTCGAACCTTTACAAAAAAATATTTATATTTGAAATAGATGAAAAAAAGAAAATAACATTATAAATTTGCTGAAAAGAAAAAAAAAACGTAAATGTGATTTCTCTTAAATACCTGCAAACAAATTTTCGGCCAATTTAAGCATTTGATCGCATATCTTAATTTTACGGTGTAGATCTTGATCGGTTAAATCGTGAATAGTGACTTCCTCTGTTTGTCCATAAAGCTGAGCCAATTTAAGTCGAATGTTAGTCAGGAAATAATGATTCGGATGTAAAGTTAAATTATTCTGGGTATAGTGATCGATAAACTTTTCGCAAGATCTTAAATCTTGTTTATCGGTCAATGCAAAATCACGTCCAATCATGTTTAATTCGCGATCAATTATATTTGAAGGAACTTGACACGAACAATTTTCGCACGACCAACTCGTGTTTGTCGATAATAAATTATTATCAATCTCGGTACGAGGTAGTATATATCCGTTGCAGAGTCTGTAACGATGAAGTAAAATTGATAAACATATAAAACGAATCTTATTTAAAATTATTTATTCCTCTTACATGTTATAATGTCCGTAATATGAATCTTCGGCTAGTTATATCTTATTTCGTGGTCAAATATGAAACAAAAACTAACTTAAACTACCGTCACAAACAGCGGTAATTATCGATATTAATTAAAGCAGTGTCCTAGCTCCTACATTATATAAAATTTACACCACTGACTTCCCGGTAAATGATAATACTTCAACCGCCTTATTCGTCGATGATACTGCAATTTTAGCAATACATAATGACGTCGGCACTGCAGCCAGTTACGTTCAAGAACACTTAAACCATCCTACAAATTGGTTGAAAGAGTGAAGAATTAACGAAAATAAGTGCTTCGAAGTATTATTTACATTGAAAACCGGAACGGCCAGTTCGATATGCCTCAACAAAAATCCAATTTCAACAGCAAGTAGTGTGAAATACCTTGGTTTACATCTCGACGAGAGGTTGACTTGGAATAAACACATAACCTACAAAGATCAGATTGAAACTGAGAAATATGTGCTGGATGATTGGAAGAAATTCAGTTCTTTCACTAGAAAATAAAGTTCTGCTTTATAAATCGATAATAAAGACAATTTGGGGCTTTGAGCTATACTGCATCTAACTCCGATATAGCTCTTATGGAAAGAATACAAGCAAAAATTTTACGTCGGATCACCCTGGTTTATACGAAATGACGGCATCTTGAAGGACTTGAAGATAAGTTCTGTTAAAGAAGATATCCGCAGCTCACGTGCAAGATATAATGAAAGACTCAACCAACACTTAAATATATTAGCAAAGAATAGCTGACAGACTGTGTAAAATTTAATCGAGTACACAGATTGAATCCTCTCCAGCTTCTCAACATCGATCCTGATTACTCACAAATCATATAATTGTAGATTTTTTAACGTAAAGTAATCGTCAATAAGTAGGAACAGCATCCACGGGATGCTATCCTCCTTCCGAGTTTTGATAAAACCATGTCTTCACTGCTGCTATTGATAAATACAAATTGAATGCTTTTAAAAAAATAAATAAATAATAACATCGCGGGGTAAATCATTATATAATAGAGGTCCCCAATAATAAACTGGTTGTATTCTAGTATGAAATAATATCGACGATAATTACACAAAGCGTATTAGGTTATAAATTTTATACAGGTGTTTGTTATACAATATAGCTTATTAGGAGAACTACTGTAGATGATTTTCGACGTATTTTGTATAAATATTTTCAAAAATTCAGACATTTCGCGTCAAGCAGAAAATAAAAAATTCTAGCATTAAAATTCCATCTACAATCATATAGTGGACATCAGGGGCGGATAGGCTCATAATCAGTCAACCGAGCAAAGCGCTTACCGGCGCCAGTTTTCGGGACGTATTTTAAAAATTTACGTGTGGGGTTTCGGGATTTTTTCTTCCAAAAAAATTTTATTTATTCATTTGAAAATACAACAATCAATTACAATATAAGAATATAAAAAACACATGAAATACAAATTAATAATTATCTATTACCTATAATTTGAAAAAAAAAACTTTTTTTAAAGAATAATAATAATGAAAAAATACTTTGGATTTTAGTTTACAATTACAAAAATGACGGATAAGTTCGGATTTTAGGTGAAAATTAAAAAATAAAACAATAAAAAACCTTGGCTTGTATCGATTTTTTTTCCAATATATGATTGAGTTAATTAGATACCAAAACATTACATAAAAAATACAAACGGTACTTGAAAAAAGATTGTGCTACGTAATCGGTTCTTGATAAACTGAAGTTTTGAAAAGCTCCTTTCACAAGCAACTTGGGTAACGGATTATGTAGCGAAATATTTATACGCCAAACCTATTACTCCATATGATGTAGAAATCATGCTATATTTTTCTAAAATACTCCAACAGCACAATATGCAATTTTTGCAGTAAGATTTGGATGAACGAGAATCGCATACTTCAGGTTTAAAATGTTCGGTGTTCGATTTCGATTCGTCTTCTTGATTAGTCCATTCCAAATCTTCGTCCGGAAAATCAGGATAATTTAAATTTGTTTCGTAACGTAAATCTGTGAGACTTTTTTTTATTTTTCCCAATTTTGAGCAAAATAGATTAATTCTTTCAAATTTTGAGGAGTCGTTTCGCTCTCAAATTTGTTGAGTAATTCACTCAATTTTTTAAAACCGTTAAGAGATAATGTTTCTTCACTAATTTCTTGGATGTTCCTTGGATCCAATTAAGCGAAGCTTCGGTACATTTCCTCATGAAAACGTTCGTTTACTTTTGCCACTACTGAGTTGTGAGTCTCCATTTCATATTTCCGATTTGCATGTCGCACTAAATCTTCATAAGTAACTTCATCCTTGTGTGTTGAAGGCGATTTGTCGGATCGTTGTTTTTTTTTTCCAAATTCTTTTTACCGGAAATTCTGTCTCCACAAAAATGTCCGTATCGAAGTTTTTTTCCTCACTGTAAAAGGCCGAACAAAATCATTGCATTACATGAAATCGAGTCCTGAAGTCTGAAGGTACGTAGATAATGGAGATGAAATTTCAAAAATTCGAAGATAAATATGAGCGTTCACGATTGTTTAAAATTTTAACAATTTTTGAATGCACTTTATCACGAGCAATAGAAGTATTGTTCTTGTCGTTGGCAAATTGAGAGAGCGGTTCAACTAACGGAATATACAAAGCATTTTCAGGGTTTTCAAATTCACCAAAAACTTTTCCCAATATTGTATAGTTTCAGTGGCAGCTCGTGCATAAGGGCTGCAGGGCTGTAGCCCCACCTACAAAATTACCAGTATAATTTTTTTTTCATATTCAAAAATCAATTAAAATTATTCAAAATTTTGAAATTTCGTTTAAAAAAGAAATTTTTTCTCTTTGGATGCTCATTCTAAAACGTTGGTGAGGGTTACGTATGATGCAGCTCTTGTTGGCACATTTAGGAAACATAAAAAGCAGTTCCGCGAGAAAACGGTGTTAAAGGCGCATGCGCAGTGGTTTCTTTTTAACCGCGTTCGGGCTGCACAAAAACCAGCCCAATACAGCTCTCGTTCACGTGTTTAGAAAACATAAAGTGCGTGGAAACGGAACCGGACGATGGTAAAGGCGCATGCGCAATAGTTCTTTTTTTGCCTGCGTTCGGGCTGCACGAGAACCAACCCAGCCAGGTAGACTTGTATTTCAAGATTAATATTCCAACTGCAGAATGAAATGTTGACGCGCGCGTTCTTCTATTATTGTTGCTCATTTACTTATGTTTTATTGATTGAATAAATATATTTATTTATAAGGATTTTATTACTTCGATTGTTTTGGTAGAAAGGCTAACTTTAATTATGGCTGGAAATAGCGATTTTCGTGAAAGTGAATTAAATTCAGTTTCATGTTTGCTGAATAACAAATTTTCGCGGTTATCGTTTGCAGAAAAGTGTAACGTTAAGGCTCAATATTATACAAACGTCATCTAGCCGAAACAATACTTTTGAAAGAAAATTTAAAGCGGATATTTATTCAAAATGTGACTGGCTTTGCGGTTGTGAAATTAAAAACGCTTTCTTTTGTTTTCCTTGTCTACTTTTTGGCGGTGAAATTTCTTGGACTCAAACTGGTGTGGTAGACTTGAAACATTTGAATGAAAAAATCAAGAAACACGAAAATTCAGCACAACATATAAAAAATTCGATAGATTTTAGTATGCTGGGAAAAATTAATATAGCGACACAGGTAAGCGAAGCGTATAAATTAAATATCAGAAAGTTCAATGAAAACGTCAAAAAGAATATTTTATAAAAATTCATCGACTGCCTGATATTTTGCGGTAAATTTGAACTTCTGCTACGAGGACATAATGAAAAAGCGGATTTTTTGAAAATTCTACAGTGTTTAAAGCTAACTCAAAAACAATTCAAAATGAATTGTTGGATTGTATGTTAGACATTTGTCGAACTGAAATTTCTAATGAAATTGAACAAGCTCAATTTTTGGTTGTTATGTCCGATGATACGACTGATATCTCTGAGAAAACACAGGAGGTAATTGTTTTTCGTTACGAATTCAATGGAACCACATACGAAAGATTCTGGAGATTTTATAACCCTGAGTCACGAGATGCAGAAGGATTATCGAAACAGATTTTGGAGCAGTTGAAAATTGTTTTAAAAGATAATACTGGGAAACTAATTGCTCAAACTTATGATGGCGCCGCAGTTATGAGTGGAGCGCGTGGCAGTGTTCAAAAAATAGTAAAAGAAACTTACGCAAATGCCCATTTCATTCATTGCTATGCTCATAAATTAAATTTAGTAATGAGTAAATCAGTTTCAACTAATAGAGAAGTACGCATCTTTTTTAGTAGCTTGTCAGGAATTCCAGCATTTGTTTCGCGTTCTTCTCAGAGATTAGCTGAGCTTGAAAATTGCATGTCAAGAAGAATTCCACGTGGTTCCGATACAAGATGGAATTTCAATTCAAGAGTCGTAAATACAGTTTTTGAAAACATTGAACAGCTGAAAGAATGTTTTGAAAAATTGCAGAATTCAAATAATACCCAACAGTTAATGAAGCATCCGGTCTTCTTCGTCTTCTCAATGACAACAATTTTATATTTTGGCTTGGCGTCTTCCATCCTATTATGCCACACGTTGATTTACTATACGATGCATTTCAAAATCGCAATATTAATTCTTCGAGCGCTTTTTCATCACTGGAAAATTTTTATCGCGCAATTTCTTTAATCAGAGAAACGAATTTCGAAAACTTGGTGTCCACAAATACTGATTCTATGCCCGTATCTCGTAAGAGGAAATGTGATGAAAATCGAAACGCAGCTGTCAAAGAAGTTTGTGACACAATATGTATGCAAGCTAGGGTTAGATTCGAATTTACTGGTCATCTATCTGCAGGAAAGTTGCTGTTACAAGAGAAATTTGAAACGTACTGCAGGCAATTTCCTTCTCAAGAATTTAACGAAACTTACCAGGCATATCCCATGCTAAATAAAAATCGTTTGCAAACTGAACTTTCTGTTCTATACAAAAGAAATTCAGAATTTTCCCTTGCATCGGGAGTTGCGCAACTCCACCAATTGTTTCGAAACACTGGTATTTACAAAACACTCGGCAAAGTATATGTTTGATGAACATTTTGTTAACGTCTCCTATGACAACTGCTGAAGTGGGAAGGTGTTTTTCTTCCTTGAAAAGAATTAAAACATATTTACGGAGTACAATGCTGGAAGACAGAGTTTCTGCGCTTGCAATGATAAGTATTGAAAAAACTCTTATCGATACAATTCCTAACTTCCACAGCAAGGTAACTGACCGGTTCGCGAAAATGAAAAACCATTGTATGGACTTCATATACAAATAAATTTTGAAGTAAGTGCTTTGAAATTACACATTTTTTAAAATTTTCTTAGAATGGCCGATTCTAAATTTTATTTTTGTTTAGAAAATTTAGAATTTTAAGTTTTTATGAAATGGTAGCCAGCTGTATGTTTTTTATTAAAAAAAAATTTCAACTAGGTAAAACTTTTAGCCCCTCCGCTTCGAAAACCCACGAGCCGCCACTGTATAGTTTAGTGCTTCACCTAGTATAATTTATTCTTGACTTTTTCTTGCAGTTTCGAATAATGTTTCTCCAAATATCCATTCTTTGGTACGACTTTCGAAAAAATGTCGCGATATCATTCAGAAATCCAAATAAAGAAATAACAGCTAAAGAAACTTTTGTGATATCTTAAATGAATAGATTTAATACACGTGCATAACACCAAACATGTATCGACAATGTTTCATTTTTCAACCAAACAGTAAGTATCACATCGTCGACAGAACTTGGAATGTTTCTTCTTGATTCACGACGAAGAAGCGGCGGCACACCGGGTTTTGCCCGATGAACCCGTATTGCCCATCCGCCCCTAGTGGACATTGCGACTGAAAGGATTAATAAAGTTTAATAATTTCATATCGCTTACTTGTCGAAACATTTTAAAGAACTGTAATAAGTTTTCAATTCGGTAGGATCTGTACAACGTTTACATTCGCAATAAAAATACTTGGTGAACGCCAAATGCTCCCTACGACTGATTGTACCCCAAAGCGAATCCGTATACGTGATAGTAATACGATCGCCTTTCGGTATATTTCGAACAGCTCTCACAATCAGCTTTTCGTCCGATGTAAAACTTTTACAGCAATTCGGATAACAACTATGCTCTAACATGGATGCGACTTCGTAAATGGCCACATGAGGTACGTCTGTTAAAGGAATTTCATGGGCGTTTACCTATAAACATTTTTAGCGAATTATTTATTTTTATCATTAACGATCAAATTTGTTGTAGACAACGCAGCTATCACCATTTTATATCGTATTCTTTATTCGCGACGGTTATGCTAAATTTGTTATACACGTGACAAATGAACTTCGTTTTCACGAATAATATCAAAAAAATATTTAAAATCACTAAATTTTTATATATATAAAAAAAAACACAAAGCTTTTATTAATCCATTATCAAGTGGGTATAAAAACCTATATAACATTAATAATGTTTAATATAACATAGATTTAGCAATAAGAAATCATAACACAATAAATAACAACAAAATAAAAGATAGAAATACATTTAAAAATTTAGAGTATATAAATTAAATTGTAATCAGTGTGAAAAAGAATACATAGGAGAAACAGGTAGACGATTCACAATAGAATTTAAAGAACATTTTTAAGTCCATACGTGAACAATGACGAAAAATCATTTTTGGAACATATTGTGAAGAATTAGAACCAAAATCAATGACATTAACCAAAATTATACAATTTTATATGCAGAAAAACATAAAAAAAATAAAACGATTAAAAAAAATAGAAATAAAAAAAGGTAAACATAATTGATTAAATTCAATTAAATTAATTTTATGAAGTATATATATTATAAATTTAATAAATTTTAATATTAGAAAGTTTTTATTTGTGTGGCTATTTCGTGTAATTGTTTATACATAAATTTTATACTGCTGATTGTTGTTTACCACTTTCGTTATCGGCTTATTCTATAATCAAATCACTTTTTTCACCTTGCTATTTTTTGTAATATTTTACATCTAAATTAATTCATGAATTTTATTTTATTTTCTGTTTTTCCCTTCTACATAAATTGTATATATTTTTATGTTTTATTTTTTTAACGTCCACTTGATAATGACTGAATAGCCGAAAGCTTCGTGGTATTTTTATATATAAAAATTTAGTGATTTTTAACTACTTTTTTATTGTTTGTTTATTTTTTAAAAATCACAACATTCCGCATTGTTCAAAATATATGTTTTAATATTTAAATGAAATTGTACGATATCATTTTTATAATAGAAGCAAGAAACACAGCTAAAAGGACTAGACCGAAACGTTTATAATAGACAGCGTTTATGATGAATTAAAAAATAATATGTACGCAATTTTTTAAATATCACGCTCAGAACTTAACATTGTTCCGCGTAGAAAATTAGTTATTTTCTTATTTTTTCATATTCGAAATTTATTAACAGTAATATTACAATCCGGTATGTATCGCTATCAGTGGCGCACCCAGGATTTATTTCTGGGGTGGGCTCAAACATCCCCCCTCCCCCCAAAAAAATAGTTATTATTTTTAGACTCTATGCTTAATCAGAATATGTCGACGGTCTGGAAGTGTTGAACGGAATTGAAGCGTACTGTATAAATAAGACCAGAGTATGTCTATTTAAATAAAGTTTAACACTAATAACGGTTGGCTATAATTAAATTTATATTAATAAAATTCTAAATTAAGGTTTACAAAACAAAGGCTACACGCCTAGGGTTTCTTGCTAAAATATTTTCATCTGTACTGACACTTATTTCGCGATGTATATTCAATAGAGCTAATCCGTTCAGACGATCCTCATCTGTGGTGCCCCTTAAATAACTTTTTAGATGCCTGAGTGTTGAAAACGATCTTTCGCCAGAACTTGTTGTGACAGGTAAAGTACATAATATCTTCAGCAAAATGCAAACGTGCGTGAAGATGGTTTCATCACACATATTCAAAGCTTGGAGCTTTGTCGAATTTTAAGTACCACAATTCAATTTGCGACCTAACTATTGAATTTGTTGCAAAAAGTAAGTCACTTGAATAAAATTCGCATAGCTGTAAGAACTGGGTCTTCTTTTACTCAGTAATTACTTCTCCGGTTGGTGACAAATAGGAAAACTGAAGAGTATGTCTTCATGTTTCAAAAACCTTGAATTCAGCTGTTCGATAAATTTTTCTATCCACGGTATATAAACACTGCATCAATAGTATTGTTCTGGAGTTTTAGATTCAACGTTGCTTCTTGCTGTTTGTTTTGAAGCTATTTGTGATATTGCTATTGTAATATTGTAGGTAGCAGCAATCTTTTGGGCTGCTTCGAATATTGCATGAAAACAGAAATCAGCATTTTCTCGTGAATTAGTTTTATGAAGAATTTTGTCAAATCTACAGCTCCTGCCAAATCAAAGTCCTTTGCAACCTTTCACTCAAAGGCAAACTGTAACTCAGTATTTTTTTCAGCGCAAAGTAAACATATAATAAATTCACCTCGCTGGATGGAATTGCTTAAGGCAGGTTGCATCGATTGATATAATTCTATCATTCCAGTATAATATTTCTTCGAGTGCAGCTGCAAAGGTATGGAATAATTCTAAGGAAATTGTAATGGCATCATGTCTCTCCACCCATCTTGTTGGGCACAGTGCCTTTCGTTTCCTTTGGCGAGTACCTGAAAAAGGACTCCGCCACGTGTTTCATGAATACTTTCAAGCGCTTAGGTGAGTTAAAGAAAGCAGCTACTTTCTGTACCACTCCAAAACAATTCCTTGGGAGCAATATCTACTGAATGTGAAATTGCCAGGTTTAAGGGATGTGACATACAATGTACTATTGCCAAATGATATTGTTCTGATATAATCGCTTGAACACCAGTTCGGTTTTTGAAATATCAGCTAATACGGAATAAAACTCCACTTCTCTGATTTCTGCAGCAATTTTTTGTTTTATGACTATGGCGCATGCTGAGATAATTTGGTTCTGTATTTTCCAGCTAATGTATGCAGCATTTTTTTCGCAACTTTTAAAATGCTCCTTCAATACGCTATCTTCAGCTTGTAGTTGAGCTCCTAGCAACGCTCTATAATTACCTTCGTTTTCTAATGGCAGATTCTCTAAATTGAATTCACCATAATCGCGATGCCCACGCAAAGCAATTCCCTGTCGCCCACATAAAATGACGATATCCACTATTGCTTTGATTTTTTTTCGGTTTTCCAGAGCTTGCATCTTACTTCCTTTGTCAATAGATCGGTCGATAGGCTGAGATTTTCCAGCCATTATATCTTTAAAGTTACCCGCATTAATAACTGGACTTTTATGATAATAATTTGCATCATGTTCACCAAATCGTTCAAGAACATGCTTTTAATTACTGTAACCCTCTTTTACAAGACTTCCAGTATTTTATTTTGACGTGAAGCCAACGGTCAAAGGCGTAAAAAGTAAACAGTACAAGCAATGAACGCTATCTTCAGCAGTTAAAACTTCGGGTTTGTTTCCCATACGGTTTATCAGGAAAATTAAAGCTTTCACTTGGTTTCCACACGTTAGTTCTTTTATTATCCATCGTATGAATATTAAAGCAATCTGCAAGCAAAGCTAAGTTATAGACGTGGAAAACCATATGGAGCTGATATTTTTAAAAAAAGGAAGAAAGAATCAGTAAGGGCTGGAATTTCTGAAAACCAACGAGTGAAATTAAACAAATAAGGTAAGTACTTAAAAAAAAAATTAATATAAAATACCTGCATTAGTTTTCTATACGATCAAAAAACATGAAAATCAATTGAACTAATCAAGAGTTTCTTAGTAAAATTCCAAAAAAATTATCAGATTCGAATGCCGAACGACTCTACCAACGCAATTATTTTTCTTTATGTTGCACAGTCAGCTGGATTTTTCAGAATGTGACGAATATTTTCTAACAGTACTTTTTGGCAATCTAGGCTCTTTTACACGCTCTTCAAGATGAGGTTTTATTAGTGTTAACAGGAGCTCTTTCACATATTCTCTTCTGTTTCAACTATCATTTTATCTGCGAAATTGTTTGGAGCTTACAAGTTACGCGCCTTTTTAATATGTATTTTATACTTTTCTAAGCCCGGTAGCCCCCCCGTGGGTGCGCCACTGATCGATATATATATATAATTATTCGGACGCCCTGATTGCGCACAAAACTTTAATAAGTATCAGATATTTCCATTATATATAGCAGCTTATTTTCAATTATATTGAATTATGACTTGCCAAAATCTTAATAATTAAATGTAATTAAGCGGTTAACTTTTATTATTTCTTTCAACTAAAAGCAATTCCTTGTAGTCGCTGTCATTGTATCCGTAGTTTCATATTTATTTATATTTCATTTGTCGTAAATACAGTTCATCGGTATGTCTTTTCAGACCTTTTGCTTCTATCTCTTTCACCAAAAACCTGCCTTCTTAGACACATTTTTTTCTATACCTACAACTATACAGTGGTAATTAATTTTACTAAAAAGAAGTACTCCATCTGCTAAGACGCGTCGTTAAATATATTACAATTATAAAAATAATTTTTTTCCGACTATTTTGATAACAAATACTGACTATTGGAAATCATTGGTTGATGTAACATTTCAGACAGTTAATTATGAATTCTTATTAAATATTAACATACAATTAAAGAAGATAACAGAAATATTTCTATTAATGAAAAAGAATAGAAAGTACACTACGAAATTTTTAAATTTTAAATAAAATTGGAAGTATAAAAGGATATGCGTGATTGTTATCGCTATTACTACTTTTATTATGATTAAAGCTCACCTGAATAATTCCACATATTTTCAAAATTTCTTCTTCAGAAAATTGTTGCGGACTAAGCTTAAAGAACCAATGTAAAAATTGCGCTACAAATTTTTGATCCGATTTGTATTTTTCGGTATTTTTCCTACGTACGCAATGAGATTCCAAATTTATTAATTTATTCCAAACTACAGTGTTACTTGTTTTCTGGTATAAACACCGCAAAGGTGTTATGCATTCGTAAGTACGATGAGGTACGATGAATTGTTGAATTTTTACCTAATAAATTAATAACCATTTTAACTAATTGTATACCATTAAATAAATCCGCATCAATACTAAGCAGTTATCTTGTAGTATAATTTTTCATTAAAATAATTGCAGAATAATTAAAAACCAAATATAAAGTACATTAGCGACATTAAATATTGAATTTTGTTTTTATTATAAACTATTATTTTAATCATGTTTATACAACGGGACAATTTTAAACGTATACAGAATAAACGTATTGATTTCAAAACACCTATTTTTTTATCTATACAGAATTATACTTTTACGTAAATAATAAAGTATTATAAAACACATTAAATTAAGAACAGAGATCGCATTGACTAAGGGATAATTATAATCACTCAATTAAATTAACGAGCCGGGCTAAAATCAAGGTAATGAAAGGGGGTTAGCTCAAGGAATAGAGCCCGGATTGGTGAAGGAAAGTAATTAAATTCGACAGAAAAGAGCAGCCGTCTTTTGAGAGTAGAATAAATGAAAGAGGAAAGTTAAGTGATATCTTCAACGAGGAGCATGAGCCACAATCAGTAGGAACACGGGAGATTGAGAGGACAGCGTCACATACAGAACACCCTGGAGCCGTAATTTTATTGATAAGATATGCACGAGTGAGACGCGTATGAAATCTACATTTTGTATAATGTAATTTACATCGATTAAAGAATTCAATTAGGTAGATGTTAATTATGTTTAGATTCTAATAAAAATATTTTAAAAAAACGTATAAAAATTTAAATTAATATTTTTCAGGCACCATTCAATACTTTATTTGCTTATTACATAAATTGAAGATATGAAGCCAGTTTGTTTTCTTGTATCCAGTGCGACAGTTGTCGATGGAAGGAGAATGTAGAATCAATCAGTTTAACTACCGCGGGCAAATGGTCGTGTCAGCTAAATCTGCCGTCATGAAAAACGTTTTACATGTTTTGATAACTGTGGTGACATGATAATTAAGTCACCGTAATCACAGATTAAAGTTATCTAATTATTTTTCTGCAAGATGGCCTTTAGAATTCTCAAGCAAATAGCTATGTGAATTTAAATCTGCTGTTGATGTTATAAGAAAATTTAGAGGAGATATGATGATGTAGAAGAAGTAAAATTCTTCAAAGGGTTTATCTGGAGACAGATAGAAGGAACAAAATGTAAAAGGATGTCTATTCGAATGCGGATAGATAGAATTTGAAGGTTTGTATTAAGTGAAGTTTTGTTGAAAAATGAATCTGTTTTTAACTGGCAATAAAACTCGGCCGTGTGCATGTTCACCATGAGGAGAAACGGATTTAATGATAATAAAAGAGGGTAAAATAGGATTTTGGTTGAATTTTAGTCAAGTTTCTTGTAGATCTTCTTCTTCTTCGTCGTTGTCTGTTTTCAGACGTCGTGACCAATCATGTAATGTTTCCAATTAAATTGCGCCATTTATCGTTTACATTAGCTGCCTTATTGACAGTCTCATCGTGTCTTGCATATAATCCACAAAACGGGTCGGCGTTCGACTAGTGCTCCTTTTTCCTGCTATTACTCTTGTATTATTATCTTTTCCAAATCATTGTGCCGTACAACACGACCAAAGAACTTCATCTTTTTATTGCTGGAACCAATCTATCTTTTTGTTCTATTCCGAGTTGTTTCAGGATAGCTGCATTAATCCGACGTTCCATCCATGAAATCCTGAGCATACGCATAGCAGCACATTTCATGCAGAAAGGTTGAAAAGTAAAAGGACTGAACTAGAATTCATAGTATGATTCTGAAGGTTTAAAAGTTGTTTTTAAGGAGAGATCAAGATCCTGATGATAGTTCGCCTTCAGAAATGACCATTGACACTTAACTAAATTATTTATTGTTTTCCTTCTCCCTTTTTTTTTCTGGATGGGGATATATGTGGACTATTATTATTTGTGATCAGGAGCTGAATGAGTTTTTGAGTGGGACCTTTTATTCAATTTGGGTTCGATAAAAGCATGATCATGCGTAGAATACATTTTTAACACTCAAATCATTAATGTTGAATTTGAAAAAAAATCCAAAAAATATGTAGTAACATTTGTAGATTCTAAGAATTCTTAGAATTCAGTAGATAAATAACGTTGTTTCATGTCCTACATTCATTTGATCTGAGTAAAAAAAACCGTAAGTTCGATTTTAAAAAACCTTAATAAACACCTATGATAAAGTGAAATTTAGGAGTGGTATATCTAGACAGTTTAAAATAAAAACTGAAATTAGATAAAATTACGGCATATTACCTTCACTTTTTAACCATATACTTGACAAAGTTATAAAAGAATGGAGAAAAACTATGAATGAAGAAAATATCACTAAGAAAATCAGACTGGGATACAAGAAGGTTAATTTACTAATAGATTGCTTAACTTTCACAGATTATCGGGCAATAAGGTCAAAATCTATGGATACGGCAAAGCGACAGATAGAATTATTAAAAGAATAAGTGAATAAATCTGGGTTACAAATCTCCTTTTGGGAAAACAAAGTTTATAGCAAATATTGCAGCTACCACCAACAAAATAAAACTTGAGTTTATTCAAGTGAGTTCCAAGTATCTATGAGAAACAATCGATCAGAGTTGACCAGAAAAAAAAACATTTAAATTCAGAATCGATCAAATGAAAACAGCAAAATAGAAGATATATATATATAATAAAATCTACTTCCAAAGGTTCATCGCACAGATGCTTTTAGTTTGTTCTTATGACCTTTTGTTTTCTGATATTCGTCGTCCAATCACATTCAGCCTTATGATTATCTGATTGTTGACAGTCCAGCTTAGAACACAACGGCCAACCACAACGCTGACAGTCTATTCTATCTTGAGGGGTGATACTGTTTAAACAGCTTAGGCACACCGGACCAGTTATTTGAGAAGGACCCATAACCAGAGGATACTCTTCGATGATAACTGAACCGATTTTGATATCAGTTGCGGCAATCAAATAACGACCAACATTATCATCATTACATACCTATAAATGACAAATTATGATAAAACAATAATAATTATTGTTAGTAAAAAATATTGATAGACTAAAAATTGAGTCAAAGTTGTACAGTATGATTTGTAGATAAAATCAGCACGAAAATATTTCGTGGGTTTAACAAACTTAAAATTTTTTTCATGTTCACATCTTAAAATGCGAAAAAATGTTATGCACTCAGTAGTTTTCACCATTTTTATACCCCACTAGCTGTGATTTACATTACACGCATTAAGAAATACTTTTAAATAGGTTCATATGCGCGGACAATTTTTACATTTCGTAAAAACCGATTTTAAAATTAATTCCACCCTTTTGAAATTCACCTTATTTGTATGTTGACAAACATGAAATACAGGGAAATTTCGCGATTGTGGCGGTAGTGTGATGGATAACTTCTAAATTTTTTAGGTTGCACCGATAGTGTCGAGTAATTAATATTTTATTTGAAAAGTTATTTTAAACATCGATTAAAAATTATTTTATTAAAATAAGAACAAAATTATTAATTTTGAAAATTATTTTGTTACAGAACTTTACATTTTATTATTTTAGTTTAAAAATTATTTATAAACGACTGTTAGGTATTTGTTATGTTCCTCCATGAATGGTTGTTTAAATCGTGTTTCCCGCATTGTGTTCCTCCTTCCTGTTGTGTTGCGATACAGTAATTTTCGCAAGACCCCCATATCACCTGAAGAACGAATAGTAGTAATCTCGAGGTAAGAGAATAAAGTACACTGTTTTTGTTTACAACTTTTTATTATATACGATCCAAACAAGAAACAGCTGCATAAAAAACACCATTCAAACGTACGAACTCATGCGAAATATCCCAACATGTTGGGGTCGAATTCGGATGCCGGATCTATACGCACGACTAACTCACGTTCAGAGTAAGCGCTCTCAACCACTTCAAAAAATTGGGATCGTTCGTACGTTTTCATACGTGTTCGCACGAGTGATTTTCGTGCGAAAACGGATGCAATGTGAGCGAGGCCTAATGCAAGAAAATGAATTACTAAATACCGTAAAATTCACTTTCTTCGATTATTTAAAATCATTATAAGGCTTCCTAATTTTCGTATGTTATTTAAGATGTTAACGTGAGAATATTCTCGCATGAAAAATGGATTATTTAAACATAAATTTATGCGCTAGCAGTTTTGCAATTCATAAAATTTATATTTCTAGAATATTTCTACATAATAATCAACATAATTATATTTAGTAATAATAATGCGATAATTTATTGGTTTATATAAAGTCTATTGCCTAAATTTATATTAGCTGTTTAATTACCCTTTTTATGAGAACATTAATTTACAAATATTTTATCGCGCAGTCCAGTTTTTCGATCCAAGAAAACTGCAATACAGCAAAAGTGTTTTGTGTAAATTGATGTTGTGACACTTTTTTTTTAATAATTATCAAGTTTTACTGAGGAAAGCATTGTAACCCGGACCCGACAGAACATCGTATAAAAATGCAACTGAAATCCATATTATAATTATCAAAGAATATTAACGATATATTCGGTTTAACAATACTTACTTTAATTATATCACCGTGTATCCCGTTCGATTTTTCAATGACTTCATAATTATAAGTGTCCATAATTGACCTAAAGACATAAACGTCATTAGAAAATTAATGTCGATATAATTGTAATATTTTCTTGTAATCAACAAAATTCGATATCGCATCCGTAGCAATGATATAAAAATATAATTGCTGAAATCCTGTTGTATAATAAAACTTGGAACTAAAACAGAATTATTTCAAACAATTGTTCAAATCTAAAAAAATATATATGTATACAAAATTCTATACTTACTAGATCGTTTGTTCGTTGTCAAAATTAAGAACTCATTCTCAGAAGCATATACAAACAGACCTTCTGTACCTCAAGGCAGTCAATTAGGACCATTATTATATTCAATCTATACTGCTGATATACTAACTTCAACCCTAACTTTATTAGCTGCATTCGCCGGTGGTATTTCTATACTCGCATCAAACACGAATGCCTCATGTGCTAATACTGAGGTTCCAAAACATCTTAACAGTTTGGAAGACTGTGCCCATCTTTGGCGTATAACCTTTAACCCAGTTAAATGCTAGTACATTAGTTTACAAACAGATGTATTTCACAAGACTGAAATTTCGCAACTTGATTCTGTTTGATATCTCGGTATATATATATATATATATATATATATATATATATATATATATATATATATATATATATATATATATAGATAAATAGATAGATAGATAGATAGATAGATAGATATAGATATAGATAAACGGCTAACCTAGCGAATGTAAGATCAATTGCAACTCGTGGCAAACTATTATAGGCGTTACTTGAACAAAAATCGATTCTTAATCTAGCGATAAAAAGACAGATTTACGAGTTAGTGTGGAGATATGGTATAGAGAATTATATGGTGCGACATGTCAAACAAACTTACAAAATAAACACCAACAACAGTCAAAGATACTACGCACCATTGCATCGTCAACATACTACATACTTAACTATGCGTTACACAATGATTTCAATATGTCGTATGTAAACGATATCTGCGTGAAGCAATACAAAAAGTTCTTCGAAAAATTATAGAATAATATTAATTCCCCGGTGTACAGAATGTTTTTGTTGAATATTCAATCAGCTGTAAAAGATGACTGAAGTAAAGAAAATGACGTCATGATGCTCTTCCGATCACCTAAGCAGTTAAATGGTTTGCTGTAATATTGCACCGTACGGTAGAAAAATAACCTTTTTAAATCTAGCCTGCCAACTATAAAGGATGTGAAATCTACAAAAATCTTATACAGAAAACTTATAAGACGGAGCATAAACAAATATCTCAAAAACGTGTAGAGATATACAAACAAGATGAACATCATTGGCCATCTATAAACCACACGCCGCAGATAAAGCAAACATTAACTCCTAAAAATAGGACATACGCACAAGCAACAATGCCTAATATCAACCACAATGAAATCCAATATGAAGATGACAGTATGAAAAATTTGTTACAGACATTCTTAACAAAATTTGAAAATATGTTTGAACAACTCATGAATCAAAATAGCTCTATGCTAAATATGCTAACACAGATAGTCTCAAAATTAATTAAATGATATATAAAAATATAAAAATAGCGCTATGGAATGCAAATGGGTTAGGAAACCACATACTAGAAATTTCATACTATTTACAGAAGGAAAATATTGATGTACTGCTTGTTTCGGAAACCCACTGCACACACAAATCATACATAAAAATCCCACATTACAACTGTTATCACTCCGTCCATCCAAGTGGTAAAGCACATGGAGGTTCAGCAATTTTGATAAAAGAAAATATAAAACACCATGTAGAACAAAACTTGTCAACAGCAGAGATACAAGCTACTGTGATAACCATAGAACATCATAGTAATCCATTAGTCTTAGCTGCTGTGTATTGCCCTCCTCGCCATAAAATTCATAGAGATATGTTTCTTAATTTTCTTGCTAAGTTGGGGCCAAAATTTGTGGCAGGAGGTGATTACAATGCAAAACATCAAAACTATGGATCAAGAGTAACAACACCAAGGGGAATAGCGTTATATCAAGCAGCAAGCCTGTATCATTGTGAATTCCTCACAACCGGCCAACCCACTTACTGGCCAGCAGATCAGAAGAGGATCCCCGATTTATTGGATATATTCATTTTAAAGGGAATTTCAAGTAACTACCTATCAATAGCACCATACCATGACCTAATATCGGATCACTCAGCAGTAATGGTTACTTTAAGTGCAGAAATAATCATAAACCAAGGAAACAAGCTTTTACATACGAGAAATACAAACTGGGAATGTTATAGACAAGTGATTGAAGAGCAAATAAATTTAAACATCCCATTAAAAACACCAACAAATATTGAAAATACAATAAAAACATTTTCAGACCTAGTGCAGACTGCAGCTTGGGCTGCTACCCCTACCTTTAAGCAGCATAAATTTATAACTGAATATCCACAATATATACAAAAAGCGGTCATAGAGAAAAGGAGATTACGTAAAATCTGGCAAAAATCTAGGCACCCAGTGGATAAAAATAAAGCCAACAGGATGATGAAAACAGTAAAAAAACTCCTATGTGAATTTAAAAATAGATCTGTAGAAAAATATTTATGTAATTTATCACCTTTTAAGCAAAACGAGTACAGCCTCTGGAAAGCGACTAAGATTCTAAAACAGCCGATAATACCTAATCAACCGATAAGGAACGATGATGGTACTTGGCTGAGAAGTAATAAAGAAAAAGCGGAGACATATGCAAAATATCTCGAGAAAATATTTAAACCTAATTTCCATATTAGCAATAACACAGTTATTCAGGCTTCAACCCTAACTACAGTAGCCAGTAATGAATTAAAAATAAAAATATTCTCACCTGGCGAAATAGCAAAACAAATCAAGTTATTGAATCCCAAAAAAGCCCCAGGATTTGATCAGATAACTCCGAGAATGTTAAAGGAGCTACCGAGAAAAGGAATTATGCTCTTGACATATATATATAACGCTATAGCCAGGCTTGCTTATTTTCCTGCTCAGTGGAAACTAGCTAAAATCATAATGATACAGAAACCTGGTAAGGATGGAACAAATATTTCATCATATAGACCAATATCATTACTACCCACCGCTGCTAAATTATTAGAAAAACTAATCCACCACAGAATCAGCGAAATTGTTCAACAAAAAGGAGTGATACCAAATCATCAGTTTGGTTTTCGTCAGGGTCATTCCACTGAACAACAAATACACCGTGTTGTCAACTTAATAGAAAAAGGGATGGAAAACAAATATTATAATGAAGCTGTATTTATGGATATAAGCAAGGCGTTTGATAAAATTTGGCACAATGGCCTATTGTGCAAACTCAGGACGATCATGCCTGCATACCTTCCTTTGCTCACATCATATCTGCACAATAGACACTTCTATGTAACACATGGAGAAGATGTGTCGGATATTCACGGTATAGAGGCAGGCGTACCGCAAGGCAGTGTACTGGGTCCCTTACTATACACTCTATATACTGCGGACACACCAAAAGACAGTATGGTAGATATAGCCATGTTTGCAGATGATACTATGATACTCTCATCTGATAAAGATCCAAGTGTAGCTATTAACAAATTGCAAAGCTATATAAATAAATTCAGTGACTGGACCAAACAATGGCTGATAGAAATAAATCCAGAAAAATCAGCACATATTACATTCAGCAATCGGCTTCAACATAGCCACAGAGTATCTCTCGATAAACAAGTAATACCAAAGCTCGATGAAGTTAAATATTTGGGAGTTTATTTAGACAGCCGGCTATCGTGGAAAACTCATATAGATAAAAAAAAAAGGGAGATAGAATTAAAATTTAGAAAAATGCACTGGCTGCTAGGACCCAGATCAGAAGTTACTTTAAGTAATCGCGTACTTTTGTACAAAACCATGCTGAAACCCATATGGATGTATAGTGCGCAATTATGGGGTTGTGCAAAAAAGACAAATACGAATAAAATCCATCGTTTGCAAAATAAAATCTTACGCCTAATATACCGAGCTCCATGGTATATGACGAATTATATAATCCACTTAGATCTAGGCGTACATCCAGTACAAGAAGAAATACGTAAAATTGCTAATAGACACCTTCAACGGCTACGTCATCATCCAAACGAGCTGGCGGCTCAACTATTACACACGCAGCAAGATCTCAGAAGACTAAAAAGGACGAAGATTACGGATTTAGCCCATTGACAAATAGGAGGACTCACCAAGGGGTGTGTCCTTCATACAGGTGATTGAATCTTAGATACAATTTGTTAGATAGCTATTACTGGCTAGTTACAAATTTGGAAATGGTGAAAAAAAAAAAAAAAAAATCTAGCCTAGATTATCAGTTTTGCTATTTTTTTTTTAATAGTTTTTGAGCAATGTTGTTTTGTGGTCATTTATAGCCGGGCCTTCTACAGTTGCTGTTTTTTTTTATTTTATTTTATTTATGGGTCTTAGAGTTGATTATAAGCTGTTTATTAAGTTAGTGTCTGTAAGGTACTGTAAAAGATTTTTAATTTTGTCCGGGTTATCTTCGAGTATTGTGTTTATTGTGTCATGATTTAGGTTGTATTTTGTACGTTGGTTTCTGTATTTTGTACATTCTAATAGTATGTGGTTTATATTTAATTGTGAATTGCATTCATGGCAGATGGGTGGAGGGGTCCTATTGAGTAGGTGTTGTAAAGTAACGTGTGTCCTGTACGTAGTCGAGCTAGCGTTTTTTCTGTTTTTCTTTCTTTCTGGTCTGTTGTTTTCCAGTTTCCTAATTTCGGCTTAATCTGATATAGGTGTGTATGTGTACATTGTGTCTCCCAGAATTTTTGAAATGACATTTTAATTTTTTGTATAAGGACTGTATGTAAATCAGTAGTGTGAGTTGATTTTATTGTTTTTATATTCGTAGGAGTTGTTTTGACTATTCTATCAATGTTTTCATTCCCAGCTATTGCCGAATGGGCTGGTGTCCATAAAAGAACAAGTTCATTGTTATTTGAGATGAGGTTGTTAATAATGTGTTTTAGGTTGAAAGTATCTGAGTTTGTATTTTTAATATTTTTTTGAATATGTTTAAGAGCGCTGTAAGAATCTGTGCAGATTACATATTTATTCGGTTGTGCTTGTTTAGATATGTATTTTAAAGCTTTATAAATTGCAAGAAGTTCTGCTGTAAAAACTGAGGCTGATTCTGGTAGATAGTATACTTGGGATTGGTTGGGTGTAAGATAGGCCGATGAGGTTTGGTTTGTGGACTTTGATGCGTCAGTGTATATTTGTGTATAATCGCCGTACTGTTTTTCCAAAATGTTGTAAAATTTTGATTTGAGTATATTCGAAGGTGTTAAATTTTTCTTATATTTTTCCAGTTCTGTGTTTATTGCTATTGAAAGCTTTGTCCAAGGTGGTATTTTTGGAGCTTGGTTTGTTTTAATTTGCGGTAATCGATATTGAAGTTTTGCTAATGTATTGTTAACGCGTTCTGATAGGGGGTTTGGAAGCATTTGGCTTGCTTAAGAAAGTATGATGAGATTTATTCGTTTGTAAGGACTGGGATGTTGGATTGGATGGTGTGCAAATAGATTGTGTGTAATATTTTAGTGCTAATATTTGTCTTCTGTATCGGAGTGGTAATATGTTTGCTTTCACGTGTAAAGCTGTGTTTGAGGTAGTGTGAAAGGCTCTCAAGGCAATTCTAATAGCTAGATTTTGAATAGAGTTGAGTTTTTTTAGTGTAGAATAGGCTGCGCTAGCATATATTTTTGTGCTCGCTTCGGCGGCACATATACTAAAATTGGAACGATACAGAGTTGCTGTTTGTCACAATACACGCTTTATGCATAATATTTCAATATGAATGCAATTACTCTTCTGTTTTTAAAAATTCATTTCTTTCTGGTACCTATTATGCAGAAACTTTTACCGGCACATATGCGGTAAAAAGCAAATTTCTAAGCTTATAATATTCGAACGGTTAATGGGATTGACCTGAAATTTTCAATGTACATTCAGATAAGTATTAATAAAAAGACGGTGGGAAAAATCGAAATATCCAAAAATTTTACGTGGAGTGGTCCGGGCTTAAAATTTCAAAATTCGAATTTCCACATTTCGATTATTTAATAAATTACAAATATGTATAAAATTTCATCAAAATCGTTAGTGCCATTTCTGAGATGACCGTATATATATATATATATATATATATATATATATATATATATATATATATATATATATATATATATATTTACAAGATTCATTGGATAAAGATTGGTGCAAGTGGACAGTGATTATGGGAGACTTTAACGCAATAATCGGATCTAAGCAAACCGATCAAGAGACAGCAATAGGCGAACATGGAACGGGTATTAGAAACGAAAGAGGCCAAACACTAATGAACTTTCTTGAGATCAATAATCTTTACGCAATGAATGCCTTCTTCAAGAAAAATCCAAAGATGAAATGGACCTGAAGAAGCCCAGATTTTCGATACAAAAACGAAATTTTATGCAGTAACCGTCACTTAATTGAAGATGTGTAGTGATAAATAACGTTAATACGGGCAGTGACCATAGATTATTGAGAGCTCGATTAGTAATAAATTAGTACACAAAAATTCCTATTCATAAAGGGGTAGATGTGGAGAAACTGTCAAACAATAAAATAAGTTACCAGAATGATCTAAAAGAAAAATTACACAATAAGATACCACTTAAATGCGACGAAGCCGCTATAATTATAACTAAAACTATGCGGGAATGTGCATCTAACAAAGCTCCTAAAAATAAAGCTATATCGAAGAAACTAAGTAATAACACTCTAAAATTAATGCAACAACGACGTACACTGAAAGTCAGCAAACAAAAATCTAATAGAGTGGGCAGATACCAAGAAAAGAAATTAGGAATTATATTTGTAAATTTAACACTAATCTTATAAAGAAGACAACTGAAGATAATAAAGGCCCGAAGGTATTTAAAAGAGCATTAATGTATGGTACAAAAATACTAACATAAAAAATACGGAAGGGACACTTATAAAAGAGAGAACAGAAATATTACATGAAATAGAAAAATATTTCACTGAAATATATAACACAAAGTGGCGCCAGAAGGACAACAGATAAGCATTGATATTAATATGGTTAACGATGCGCATGTCCCGGAAATAATGAAAGAAGAAGTCAGACATGTTTTCAAATCACTCACGAGAAATAAAGCACCCGGACCTGACCAAGTATTGCCAGAAATGCTACAATACGGAGGCTCAGTAATGGTAGACGTGTTATGTGATTTGTTTAATAAGTGCCTAAAAGAAAATAAGATACCGAATGGGTGGAAATGTGCGAAAGTTATTCTGATCCATAAAAAGGGAAATACACTCGCACTAAGGAATTACAGACCTATCGGTATGTTATCACAGGTGTACAAGGTATTTACTCGGATTATAACAAATCGGTTAACAAAATCAATAGACCTCCATCAACCAACAGAACAGGCCGGATTTCGATCGGGGTTCAGTACAAACGACCACGTTTTGATAATTAGAACGTTAATACAAAATTGTGAAGAGTATAATTTGGATCTATGTATGACCTTTGTTGATTACGAACAAGCCTTCGACGACTCGGTGGTAATATGGGCAGTGCTAAATTCACTATACGACTCTGGAATCATTACATTAATATTGTCAGAGAAATGTACGAATCGGCATCAATGAAGGTTAAAGTATGGAATAATACCGATGGCATACCATTGAAACGAGGCGTAAGACAAGGTGATACCATATCGCCAAAACTGTTTATCCCAGTTTAGAAAGTGTCGTTAGAAAATTAAACTGGAACTCAATAATAAATTGAGAAAAATTAAATCACTTGCGCTTCGCTGATGATGTGGTTCCAATAGGCAGCAGTATAGAGGAAATACAATTAATGCTGGCAGACCTGAATGCGCAGTCTGAAACGATAGGACTAAAAATAAATTTGGTCAAAACGAAGATAATGATGAATACAACAGGAAGTGCAACAATATCTATAAATGGTGAAAAAATAGAAACTGTAGGAAAATATGTGTATTTGGGACAAGAAATTACGGTGGAAAAGAAAATGAGTATGCAACTGGAAGCTAAAAGGAGAACATCTCTAGCCTGGATTGTATTCGGAAAACTAAGCAGTGTATTTCAAAATAAAGAAATACCGAATAGTTTAAAAAGTAAAGTATACAACCAGTGTGTGCTGCCAGTTCTAACATATGGAGTTGAAACGTGGAGTTTTACAAGACAAATAATTAGACGAATTAGGAAAACTCAAACGGCGCACGAAAGAATATCAGATCCGAGATCGTAAAAGTATTGCATGGATTAGACAACAAATGAAATTAGTAGACACAGTAGAACGCATAGTTAAACTGAAATGGAATTGGGCAGGGCATATTGCCAGACGGGATGACAACAGATGGACTAAGCCCATGTTACAGTGGTGGCCGATTAATCATCGTCGCAGGCAAGGAAGACCCATGACAAGGTGGCGGGACAACATTGTGAAAGTAACCGAAATCAATTGGATACGTGTCGCACAAGATAGGCAACTTCGGAAACGTTTGGGGAAAGCCTACACACAGCAGTGGGTTGAGATAGGCATAACGTAATAACGTAATATATATATATATATATATATATATATATATATATATAAGTAATTTGTAAAATAATTTTTAACACTCTCCCCTTATATACCATCAAAATGAATTACTTTTTGTTGCCACCCACTTTATGGAAACTTTTACAGACATGATATTTTCTTTACATTATGTGAGTGAATAATTAAATGTTGTTAAGAATTTTTAAATAATTGATTATTCAATCTCTCATATTTCATTACTTTCTACTATTGAATGTGCAGGAAATCTTTAAAAAAATTTTAACTATCAGTTTCGAACTTTTTCGTTTTCACGAAGAGATGATTAAGAATTCGAAAAATTTTTAATTTCATTAAGTCATCAAAAGTCTATTTCATCTACAGTGCGTATTTCTGTGCTAAATTTTTTTCCAATTATTTCTATGTTATACCGACAATTATATGCCACAACCAACGGTGATGAATAGAAGTAGGAAAGCTAAAGAAGAGGCAAGGAAGGAAGGGAAAATGAAGAAATATATGCGACTAACATCTCCAGTGAGATAAGTTAGATCGAGGATGAGGTTAAAAAAAAAATTGCAACGAGTCTATTGCATTTATTTCAAATTAAATTAAGTTGATACATAAGTAGTACTATTTGGCAAAAATTAACTATTTCTTCAAGTGATCTGCAAGGTATCACGACACCATTTCCGTTTCTTGAATCGCTTGGGAGGGTTGTCCGGTAGACTAAACGTATACATTCGGATTGATATTTGGATTTGAGCTAAACTGTAGTTTATTGAAAAATTTTTGATACTTCTGAACATACACATCGTGGACATACGGTATTTGTAAATCGGAATGAAGCGTCAGGTTTGAGACATACCTCGGAGCAGATGCGATGGTACGCAATATCTTCGACTGTTGTCGCTGAATACGTAGATTACTTTTACTTGTGCTTCCGTATAATTCTATACCGTATTTCCAAATTGGCGCCACAATTGAGATAGATATTTCTTTTAGATTTTGAGTTTAATGGTGATTTTACAGACAATAATGGATACAGTAGTCTAGTACGCGCTATTATATTTTTCATAGTTTGAGCTACATGAAAACGCCACGTCAGCCGTCTATCTATGTATATGCCAAGGTATTTGACCCAGTTCGTCTGCGGTATTACAGTATCGTGCAATTTTAATCTAGGACGTGTAACTTGTTTTGTAGTAAACGTAGTTTTGTGCCCATTTCACTATTCTATCTATATGATTCTGTACCGCTAAGCTAGCATAATGCGGTTTACTATTAGCAGCAATGATGGCTATGTCATCGGCAAATGTTGCCAGGGCCGTTTGATTCGATGTGGGTATATCGGCAGTGTAGATTGAGTATAGCAATGGTCCAACTATCCTACTTTGGGGTATTCATCAGAGAGTACATCGTGTACTATTACTATAAACGATCGACCAGACAAGTATGATCTAAAGAGCTCATAGAGATTTTTGGGAAGAAACTGACGTAGTTTGAACAGCAGACCCAGGTGCCAACTCTGTCGAACGTCTGGGACACATCCAAGAAGGCTGCATAACATATTTATTTTTTTTTCGAATGCTGATGAGATCCTATCTACTAGTCTATGACACGTATGCATCGTTGAGTGCGCTGTGCGGAAACCGAACTGATGATTTGGTATTAAATTAATTTTTTGAATTAATGGTTCCACACGATATAATATTAATCTTTCTAAATTTGACAGTAAAGGAAGGAGACTGATCGGTCGATATGAAGATGTGTCAGTCTACGGCTTTCCTGACTAGTGTATCTTAATGATGACAGATTTTTTCCAATTCTTTAGAAAGTATCCGAGTCTTAGTATACTATTAAATATATAACACACGAATATAACTGCTTTTTTTGGTAAGTGAGAAAGGATTTCTCCAGTTACCTCGTCAAGTCCTGGAGCCTTCTTTTTGGGAGCTGTCTGTGTGCAATGTAATACTTCTTTCGGTATGACATGTTTTATGATATTTTGAAATTCTAATGGTTTGTGTAAGGTGTCTTCCACAAATCTCGAATGGTCTCTGTTTGCGTCAGGATTTGGTTTGAACGTATTGCTAAGATATTGGGCAAAAGCGTCAGCTTTCTGCTTATTAGTTTTTGCCCAGCAACCGTTATTTAATTTTATATTAAATGGCTCAGGAGTTGGCACCAGTAACTTTTTCGTTTTAACCCACAAGAATTTGCTGTTTTCATTTAGTGATTGCAGTTGATAATCGAGCAAGTCATTTTTATAGGCATCAATTTCTTTCTTTGGTTTAGTTTGTAGTTGGTAGTACAAATCCTTGAAAGACGGAAAACGATTACGTTGCTCTAGCAGAGCGTATTTCTTTTATTAATTTTCTTATTTTTAAGGGAATGTAGAGGTTTTCTTGCTGTTTTTGGTTACTTGTCTGTGTGGAACTTCTACATGCGTTTTGGATAATCTCTGAACACCCAGGTCAACATCATCTTCACACTTTAGTCTAGTTTTCAGATTTATGTTATTTTCAATTATACTAGAGAAGGAGTTCCAGTCCGTGTGTCTGTTGCTGATATGTTGTTGTTTATAGGATGGTCTAACGTTGACATCCAAAATGGTTAACACTGGAACATGGTCAGAAAGGAGATAGATTATAGTATTGCATTGTTTGTTTTTATACTGATACAGTCCGCGTATTACGAAAAAATCTAATACATCGTCTGTTGGAATGGTTTGGCCAATTTGTGGGAGACATTGGAGTGGTAACATCGAGAGAGTTGTTACAAAGAACGCGAAGAAGTCTTCGTCCTGGTTCGTTAGTTATTCTTGAACTCCATTTGGGAGACTTAGCATTGTAGTCTCCAGCACATATGAATGTCTTACCGAGCTCTCTGAACATAGCATTAAATTCAATTTGTAGTATGTAGAATCCAGGATGACAGTAAATTGCGTAAGATCACCTCGATTTGTCTCGATGGCGGCTGTAATGATTTGATATGCATGTTTACTTGTAGAAAATTTGTTATACTGCCTATGTGAATTTTTAACCATGACCATGTTACCTTCATGAGCTGTACCATCAGGATGGTGCGCTGTGTACAAAGTGTATCCATTCATTTTCAACTTCGTTCATATATCAGATGTGTTTCAGTAATTAAATCAACGTCTACTGCATTCTGATTGAGAAAAACTTCCAAATTATCTTTCTTACCTGAAATACTATTCGCATTCCATAACATTATCACTAGGGAATTTTGGGTTACTGTTTTAACATTGTTTATCATTTATGCTAGTAATTTGTCGATTACTCTTTCCAAAAGCGATATTAATGGATTTATTATGTTTTTAAATTCGTTTAACCCTCCGTTAGGCGCGCGCTTGTCCAGTGGACCTATACCGTTTTATTTTGTCGATATTTTGAAAAATAATTGTGGTATGGGTTTGTGCGTTCATGTAATCTAAGGTAGATATATTTTTGATCATATTCTAAATTTACAGACCGGTAACTTGCACGGTTTTTTGGAATTTGAGAAATGCATGCCGACCTACGTAAATATAGGTCCCGTGGGAACAGCGCGACTATGCGCCTCACTATTTTTTCTCACTACTTCCAAACATCAAATCGCAGTTCATCGCTTTATTTGTTTTGCTTGCACGCGTTATTTGCTCTTTGGTTTATTTTGTGGCTATACAATTAATTTTTTTTTAAATCAAATTATTTTTGTTCTAAAAAAAATGAGTGAAAAATTTTCCAATTTTAACAACCCTGAACATGTCGATGAAATCAGTCGTCTTATTCTGGATTATAATTTGCATATAAATACTTTACCTGAAGAAGACTTCTCGGAATCGGAGAACTCGGATGAAGAGGATAATTTGGAAACGAGATCAAATAATTCAGATACCGATCATGAAATTGATGAGGTAGATATAGAGCAGGTTGAGGGCGAAAATGATTTTTTTGCAGTGGTTAGTACCTATGTTTATCTGGTTTTTTATCGCAGGAACGTTTTTATTTATTATACATCGTTCGTATTAGAAAGTGTGTTAGTTGAATGTTGAAGTGATTTTATTGAAATATATTGTTATAGGTAGTGATGGTACTAAATGGAGAAAAATGCCGTGGAAAGTTACACGAACGGCTGCACATAATATACTAGTGCAGCTAACAGGTGTTGTTGGTCACACTGCAAAAATGTGAAAAATGAAACTGACTGTTGGAGACTATTTTTTGATGAAAGTGACTTTATTGATTGAAAATACAAATGCTTACATAAATAGTATAAAACAAAAATTCACATGCTCAAGAGATTGTGAAGAAACAAATAAAATTGAAATTGAGGCATTTATAGGCCTTTTATATTTCGCAGGAGTTTTTCGTGGCAGTCATCAAAACCTGATTGATTTTTGGTCAACAGATGGTCTTGGTATTGATATTTTTCGGATGACGATGTCTGAGAGAAGATTTAGGTTTCTCGTCAGATGTGTTCGCTTTGACAACAGAAGTACCCGAGTTGAAAGATGTATGTCAGATAAGTTGGCCGAAGTGAAGGAAATGTTTAGTTATTTTCTTGAAAACTGTAAATTGCACTACCATCTGGGACAGAATGTGACCATCGATGAAATGCTTCCTGCATTTCGAGGGCGTTGCGCATTTAGGCAATATATTCCCTCAAAACCAAACAAATATGGAATAAAAACTTTTTGCCTATGCGATGCTAAACTGTTTTATATGTATAGTATGGAAATTTATTGAGGCCAGCAAGTAGAAGGTCCTTATAAACAAAACAATTCCGCAGATAGCATTGTACTTCGGTTGGCGGAACCTATTTATGGAAGTGGCAGAAATATTACTGCGGATAATTGGTTTACTAGTGTAAACCTGGTCAAACAGTTAGAGGGGAAAAAGTTGTCGTATGTAGGAACAATAAGAAAAATAGAAGAGAAATACCTCCCATTTTTCCATTTTTATTTCTTCAAAACACCGTAAACAATACGACAGTATGTTTGGATACACAAAAAATGAAACATTGGTATCCTATGTACCAAAGAAAGGAAGAACTGTAATATTGCTTTCCAGTTAAAAAGCCAGAAATAATTGAGTTTTATAATAATACTAAATGTGGTGTAGATGTAACAGACCAACTTTGCGCTACATATAACGTAGCACGATGTATAAGAAGGTGGCCAATGGTAATTTTTTATCATATTCTAAATGTAGCAGGAATTAATTCAAGAGTGATATGTCTAGGAAATGGTGTAAAATTCACTAACAGATGAAATTACCTTAAAAAGATAGCTCTGGGTTTAGTGACCCTACAATTACAAAGAAGGTCAGAAATGAAGAATCTGCCAAAAGAGTTACAAGTTTTGCTACAAAAGTATCAACTGGAAACACAAAAAGGAGATAAGGAAGAACAAATAAAATGCAACAATACTGATCGGGGTAAGAGGAAGTATTGCGGTCCCTGTTACAATGAAACCAAAAAAAAACAGAGTAAAACGCAGTACTCATGTGAAAAATGCTGTACGTTTTTATGTACTAGTATAAACACAAAACGATTGTGTCCAGAATGTTTTGATAAAATTTCAGAATGCTGATCAATTCATCCTGTCCGATTTTGGTATTTTTTGTAATAATATAATTATGCTTAATGTCAAAAAATTATTTATAATTTATTTTCTGATTAAATTTTTATTATATAAATTCATTTATTTAGTTGTTTCCATTTTTAATAAATTAATGCAATTATATTAGTTTGTTATAATTTAATAAATATTAACAGAAAAATATTAAATCAATAAGAAAAAATGAGTTCCATCCTGATTTAACAAAAAAAAAAATAGCTTTAAATACCTTAAATGTAGCCTAGGTCCATTGGACCTGGCGCGACTAATGGTGGTAAAGCGCGCGACTAACGAAGGGTTAAAAAGGAACTCAGCATTAAAGTTCATTTTCATTATTATTATTATTATTACTATTTATCATTATTATAAAAATGTTTAAATAAAAGTAAATATTTTTCTGTTACTTCTTCAACGCGTTATGCATTACTAACGATTTATTCAAGCTCCGATAGGTTCTAAAAATTTTGTAGCATTTTAAAAATAATAATTTTTTATTTACGAACATATTACGTTGCTGTGGCACTAATCCAGAAATATTATATTTTTAAGAAATCTTCGCGGAATATCATATTTTTTAAATGAAGAAATTTGTATGAATATCTCGGTAAATCTGGTAATGCGCGTAGTTATCGTATATGTTTGGAAATGTTATGGTTTTTATTTAATAAGATGATCGGTAGAAACGATTTGAAATTTCACAAAACCATATAGCGTTTATTCGTATTTTTATAAACAGCAAAAAGCGATATTATCATAATATCTCACGACAAATATTATATTGATGAAAAAATTTCGTTTTTATTATGAAAAAATAATTCCAAATGAGTCTATACGTAAGGCTTTTTATTCGTTTATATGTTTAATATTTGTAGATAACAGATTAATATAACGTGTCCTATTCTTTATACCATATTATTACACGCGGCGAAAAAAGCCGATTATAAATCTAATCGTATAGAAAATAAAAAATGCCGAAATGAAATAGATGTACGAGCAGATAATACTTAATATTTATTGCCCGAAAATCGCGCGAATTCGCCTTTTTAAATTTTAATGATTTTTAATCGTCGCGTGTAAAATAATTGAAATATATTATTTTGTTATTAAACGATCTAATTTGTTATTTGAAAAATATTAATAGAAGCGTAATAATTGAGGTACCTCTATTTTTCAAAACGATATAATGGGCAAGTGTTTGGGACGAATTAATTCGAACTTCCCTCTGTATACCGTAAGCGATTATCTTAAGCAAATTTACGAATTCGTTAAAATTTTTATCTAAGAATAATTATTCCATTAGACATTTTTTTAAAAATTATTATCGTTTTATAATTTTTAATTTGCTAACACCCCTTCAGTTATAATGTGCTATATATTTTAAATTGTCTATTTTCATAATAAGGTAATTTAATTGACATAGATAATTTAAATTCTGAAAATATTTACATAACGAATAAAAATTATCTAGAATTATTTAAAAAGTATTATTATACGCAAAATATTAATTTTTTTCCATTTCTTCCGGTCATTTTGTTTAATTAAAAAAAGAAAAAAGTTAATCGCTATAAAAGTTAGTTTATTAATGCAAAGATTTTCGACATTAACACGTCATTTTCGAGCATATACAAAAAACGTTACAAATAATGTTTTTTTATTTTGTTTTGTTAATTCATAAAATCACTACTCCCCAATACATCAACGTTTTGTTTAATTATTTCATACATTAAAATGTACAATTTCGTGTAAAAAAATTAATAATTCGTAACTGAAATGGTTAATTAAAAGTTAACTATCGTCCGAATGTAATGAAATGTCGAAAATAGCGTTTCTTATTCAAACGAAAAAGCGCTTATTTACAAAAATTTTAAAAACATTCTCATCCCGAGTATCGAGAATTTCTTTTAAATAAGTTGGCTTAGACGTTATTTAGAAAAAAAAAAAAATTAAAATAACCGGCAGAAGTTATTTCTGTTCTTAGGATCTATTAGAGTTGTACAAAATCGTCGAAATAAACGTGGAATTGTTTTAACGCTTACCTATTGGACATCCGAGGCAATAGAAATAACCAGCGTATGAACGAAATAATATAATAGTAGATTAATAAAACCGCCTTAAATATAGAACGCAATTACTTTAATTCATTCCTTTTATATACACGTTGAGTTTACAGATATAGAATATAAGCGAGCGCAAACCTACAGCTTTACACACTATTAGTGTAGACCTATTTCGAAGAACAGTAAGCTATCTTTTTGTTCGAATAAAATTGTGGCTACGCGCCAAAAGGTAGTTAAAAGAAAAGAATAAAAAAATATATATGTATACTTATCTCGAACGAATAACGATACTCATGACCATATTTTCTATCGAAGCCGCGAATATGGCTTCAGGATCGTATTTAAACGATTCAAATCTCATCGAGGCAATGGGTAACACCTCGGAACGACATAAAATCAAGTATATAATACGAGCAAAATTCATAATGAATCTAAACGATCCGAGTAGAAATATAAATTTATTATGAATTATTTTATTATACTATTATTAATAATAATGACAGTTGTTAAATTGCGTTAAAACATTCGAAGCTTCTATTTATATGTACAAAATTATGAGAGCATATTTCGGTTTTGTATTTTCCGGATGATACTTTTTCCAGAATAAAGTAATTTATATTCTTTACGAATAACTTGACGCATTTATCGATATATATATTTTTAGAAAATAGTTCGGTTAACGTGCCAAATTTTGGAGTAGGCACATATATTACATTACATACATTTTATGTTTGATTATACTATATGCAGCTTATTAGCAATATGGTTGTAAATATATACATATTACATATATAGCTACTTATACGATATATATATATATATATAAATTGGTATTTTATTTTATAAGCGCGAATATAAAAATAACATTCGTTATCTTACTATTTTCAGTTTAAATAAACGGTGTTAATAATTTAAAAAAATAAAAGGAAACAAACTGAATACGCTCAATTTTACGAAAAGTGAAGTTAATTAATTGTTAATATTTCAATTAATGTGAATTCTATAGAATATCTTCAAGATTGATAATAAATTTTAAATACTTACATTACTAACCACAAATAAAATGTAGGTAAACTAAACGAAAACCCAATAAAAAATCGAAAACAAAAAAAATCTTATAATTCAAAAGAAACACAAAATTAATCATTTAAAAGTATTTACCCAATTTATTTCTGAAGACGAATTCGGTTTAAAAGTTTCAATAAATTTCATTTGGCTTAAAAAGAACAGATTCGAAAAAATAATTCTGCTCCTCAATCTATTCTAGTTTGATCAGAAGCATGATTAGATATTTAGATAAGGGATACGACATTGATCAGTAGTAGTTTGGATTTGTAAAATAAAGTAGTTGAAGATATTAGAAATGTTGAAAAGAATGTTGTCTTCTAAGCAGTCAGATAGAATAAAAGTAGAAATGGATTGAACGTGCGGATTAAACTATTGCGTCGGGTTAATTGATGTTAATTTTATCATAGTAGGATCTATCACTGTATTTATTTTGAAATTTTATCCCCTAATTTACAAAGTCAGTTTGAGATGGAAATTACTGATATTTTTAAGAGCAACTATGATTTTACGGTTGATAATTAGTTGTATGAATAAACTCACAACACATTCAAATTTTGTTGATAATTTAATATTGATTTGTGATTTTGAATTGAAACATTTAGCTTGTTCGATATGGCTGTATTTTAAAATTACAGATTATACGGTTCCTCAACTTTAAATTAAGTATATGGGGAGATGAGATTTTGTACATTTTTATTATTTTCCTGTTTAAAACAAGAGATACTTTCTTCAGTTTCGTGTTTTTAACGCTAAACAAATACAAAATTGACAGTATTCTGTCCCACATTTTGTACTTTAATTTCTACTTCGTATAAATTAATTGCAGAGCGAACTCCATTACTAGACCGTAATACACAGTGAAGTTGATATTTCTTTACCTAGTTTTAAGGTTTTTTGCTCATCAATTAAGATCCGTAATATTACGAGAACTATGTTTGTTGAAAATGTAAAATAAATATTTTTTCTTTTTTTCAAGACATTTGTTTATTCATTTAATAAAACTCATTATTAAAAGTATCAGTTTCTATTTGTTTTATAAATGAAAGTAAATTTTTAACATCACTCATCATTTTAAGTAAGATATTTTTAAACACGAACACTTTTCTTGTGTTCAGATTATCAAGAACTATATTATATATTGAGTCTTAAGACTTTGACATTGTTTCATTATGTATTTATATTTGAATAACACTCCCCATGTTGCCTCAGTCTGCATAAATAATGAATCGTCGCTTCAGTTTCTTCTTACCATTAATGAATTTTCGAAGGCAATATTTATCATAGAGTTATCCGTGAAATATTGCATATCAATCTACATTTAAATGTCAATCGCTTATTAGACATAATCATCTTTCAAAATGACGATATAATATACCTTAAAATGTCGTACATTAAGCAGACTCGTACATTTTAGTAAATAACGGGGCAAGATGGGATAGGAATTTTATCAAAAATTTGTTATAATTTCATTAAACTAACGAAAATCATAAATATTTCCATTTTCACATTTCTGTAAACGCGCGTTTAAATAACATAAGAGTACTCGAAAAAACATTAATGATGGTTCAGTTTGATAAAAATCTAAAATTTTTGTAAACAAATAAAGGATGCGAAAAATAATGCAGCACACATAAAAGTGAATTTAGTAACATTAATATATTGCATGGTAATTCTGTTCGTAATTAAATAAATATTTTTAAGATTTCATTTTGCGTGTACTTTCTATTCTTAATGTGCAATTATGCTACGTCGTCGATCATAATTATAAATATGTTTGTCTGAAATGCAAACACATTAGTTTCTCCGTAGAAACGTATTAATTTAAATCATATTGTGTCACCAAATGGATATAAATAAGTTTAACGCCGGTGCTTTATATTAATGGCACGTCATTTATGATCAAAAGAATATTCTTGTTAGATCATTTTATACAATTTTTAAAGAAATCTATCGGGATACCAACATGAGCAATTAATTGCTGAAACATAATTTATAAAAAAAAAGATGCAACTATAATGTATATTTAATACTCACATTGTTTCAAAATATACGAATATATATATGGCGGGAAAAAAAATTACCGTAATAATAAAGTATCATTCATAAATTTGTTTTCTCTGCATATCACGAATTTCTAATATGTCGGTTTTCAAGCGCAGTTTTAGAATTTCTCGCCAAATTTCTTGTCGATGAATTATATTTTCAATGCCTAATTGACGTAGTTTATTCTCGTTAATCCGCACTAACGCTCTACCAGTAATATCATGCTGCGTGTAAAAAAATTATATAAACACGTTGATGTATATTAAAATAACGCTATATTTTTAATATATGTGATATATAAACTTATATCAACTTCGATCTTTTTTTTTATGTATTAAAAACTTCTCTGATGTTGAAAACTTTAAATACTTAATTGTGACTATGATCACCGAAAGATCATCTCAGTGAAAAATTGTCACTTCCGGATCAATTTTAAAATGCTATTGCACATTCACACACATATACATATATATATATACCTGTTGAAATTTGTCAGCGTATAACGGATAATAATCACTACAGTGTCTTCTGAGCCACTTTTGAACATCTGCTACTGTCCATAAGTATACTAATTTTGGTCTGGCAGCACGATTCTATAATTTATAATTCTTAGATCAAATTGTGTTTATAACGAATATGAACATATATCAAAATGTTCCGGCTGTAATTTTTAGTAGAACTAATAAATTTTGTACCAAATATTCAATTATCTAGATATGGACAAGTGAATATTGGCACAGGATACATAAAACAGAACGTCCAAATTAATTAGGTAGGGCATATACAGCTGAAAAATACTAAGTGCAAGTTGAATTGAACATGAGATAAATACATTTATATGGAAATAAACGTGACTACTATATTACTTGCACAGACGAATCGAAGTTAGTACAAATTTTAACATTACAAGGTAAAGGTTATCAAAAGTTATGAACATTTAGATTTACCTTAGATTTGTTAGAGCAGACGGTTTCTTCAACCATTTTGTAATCCAAATAACTTAAAATCTAATAAATTAAACATGATTCTACAAATTTTACAGTAATTATTCTGTATAATATAAATATCACAATTTACTCCTTAAAAATATCATCTTTTTTTTTTATAAAATTGTAACTGGTAAAACAATAAGTAATCAAAAATTTTTAGTGCCGTGCAAATTTTATTACAAAACTAAATTAAATGAGGTAAATCATTTTTTCTCAAAAATTATTGTTTATTTTTGTTTACAAAAGTTTATTTATAATTAAAAATTATCAATTATATCGTAATCTAAAATCCTCAAGCATTAGTTGTTGTATATGGTACATTAATTTAAATAATAAAAATAAAATATTACTAGTTTACGAAATTTCAGAAATAAATTGAAAAAAAAATATTTTAAAAAAAAGTTCAGTTGTGTTACTCTAGTATGCGATCGGCTTACACGTAAAGTTGATAAGAATAATCGATAAAATTAGTTTATCAATTCGGAGCACTAATTTTGCATCGAGATCCAGTGACGTTTAGAATTTGACAAGTGCAATTGTTATTTTGTGGTTTTGTTTTACAAATACTTTATACATACTCGACACGTAATTAGGTAATATCACTTTATCCAATCCGTTTATGTTGACCATAGTGAATGTATTTTTTCAACCGTACGTATTTTATTATTATCGACCAAAGATAAATGACCGGCAAATTGTTCAATTTTAAAAACAATTAAATTTTGCATTTGGAAAAAGTATAAGTGCTGTATTATAGTTCTTATAAATTTAAATTACAGGAAATTATGAAAATCAAAGAAATTGAAAAAACAGTAACTGTGGCTTGGTCTCCAAGTCCACAGCATCCCATATTGCTGGCAGCCGGGACAGCCGCTCAACAGTTAGATGCATCATTTAACACTTCAGCTGAATTAGAAATATACAGCATAGATCTTGGTGATCCTGCACTTGACATGAAGCTTTGCGGATCTGTTAATTCCAATTATAGGTTTGTTTGGTTAAAAAGTACATAATTTAATTATGTGTCCATTTGTTACGTGTTGAATTTTATGCATACATTATTTTATGACACTAGATTTCATAAAATTGTATGGGGTTCTTATGGATATGCTGGTGACATGGAACAAGGTTATATAGTGGGTGGATGCGATTCTGGAAATATATCTATATACAGTGCTTCAAATATATGTAAGGGTGAAAATGGTTTAGTTACTACGCAGACTAAACATACAGGTCCGGTTAGAGCCATGGATTTTAATTCGTTTCAAGTAGGTTTTAATTTATTGTATGTTATTGAACTTAATTTTAGTATTCTATGTTGCTAAAAACAAAAATTAAGGTTTTATTTCCGTTTGACAAAAACATGGGTTTAATGCAGGTAATTACAAAACTCTAAAACAATCTGGTTAAGTCGTGTATTTTTGAACATTGAAAACTGAAGCTGTTATTGAACTTAAAATCAATGTATCCTTTTATTTTTAATCCCTGGTGGTAATTAATATCACCGACAGTTTGGAAATGTCTATTGTTTATATATACATATATATTTAAATATGCATGTGTTTGTGTAAATTATTAAATAGCGTTTAATCAATAAAATTTCAAGCTGAAGTGCCCTGTTTAAATAGTTGTAAATATGTGGAGTAACGTTACAGTATGTTACCAAAAATCGTAGATTTCGCGTGTATTTTACTGGTTTAAAATTCGGCCAAAATCCTAAAAGATGTAGGTATTCAATTTTAAAATGAGGGTTTATATTAATTTTCAAATTAAACAATTTTGTTTTGGAAGCTTTGTTGTAAATAATAATGAATCATTGTTTCTACGAATTTGTATCGTTCGATTCATTTATTTAAGTGTATTCATAACATAATAATAATAGATCAAACAATACGAATTGTTGAATTCAACGCAAGAAAAAAAGTTGCAGACAAGAATACATCCTGTCACCCACTTTGTTCAGTATATTATGAGAGTAGTACTCGATGGTTGGAACGAAGAAGTGTCCTTAGGTGGGCAAAAAAATTGTACCACTTATTGTGGTCAATTTCGACGAAATAAATTACTCCGCATAATGAACTGCAAAACGAATAAATGAATCGATATTCCATGAGTTGAGTATAACTGTACTTCGCGGAATGAAAATGGGAATTAGGAACACTTGTAATATAAGCTAAGATCCTAGGGTACATATCTGAATGATGTCCTTCACAGTGTTGGACAGACAACGAGCAAAATATCGTACAGTCGTAGGGCATAGCGCACATTGCATAATACCCACGGGAGTTACCAGCGTAGCAGAAGAATATATATATATATATATATATATATATATATATATATATATATATATATATATATATATATAAAATTAAGGTCCTATCTATTCGGAAATTGTGGTGAAGGAAGTCGCCTCTGATGATCCTCATCGACTTGAAGATTGCTATCAACCAAACGATGCATACTGGACAAAAAAATTTTGAGTAGTTTATCATTACCTTCCCCCGTGTTCTTTACTATACGAGCATACTAACATCATTTATTCTTCAATGGAATGGAGAGCTGAGTTCGCTAGTTGTTTTTTTTTTTAAATTACGTTATGAATTAAGTTGGTTATTAATTATCGATTTATCTTTATTTGTTAAATAGTAATTTTCGTGTACTTATATATTACATAATTTAAGACCACCCGATCATTTTTTATTTTGTTTTGCTTGGATTAAGAAAAATTTATTAGCCACGGGAGCTTCAAATTCGGAAATATTTATATGGGATATGAACAGTACTAAAACACCCATGACCCCGGGAGCTGCTACTCAGCCTCTAGAAGATATTGTGGCGCTTTCTTGGAATAAGCAAGGTAATGGATATTTGTAAATGTATTTTATGTGCGATTTGATTATCGATGAATTGAAAGAATATATAAAAACCCGGATCTGTTTTTAAATAGTTCAACATATACTTGGAACAGTCTACAGCACACGTTGTGTTGTTTGGGACTTACGGAAAAACGAACCTATTATCAAATTGACAGATTCCACTTCAAAAGTAAGTTTAATTATTTGATTTGTTTTTTCAAAATAGTTAAATTAAATATGTTATAGTTGAATTGTGTCATAAATATTTAAATTTTTATCAAGGTAAAATTATGTGTAATAGATTAAGTGGAAAGATTTAGCGTGGAATCCGGAAATAGCTACCCAACTTTGTTTAGTGTCTGAAGATGATAACTATCCAGTTTTGCAAATGTGGGATTTACGATTTGCTACGTCACCTATTAAGACATTTGAAGGGCATCAAAAGTAAGTAAATATTGTTATACACCCAATTATAATAATGATCAATGATAATTTTGTCGTTTGTATAATGTATGTCCAATGTTAATTAATATTATTTTTTTTTTGTATTAGCGGAAATAATATTAAATTTTATTTATGTGACTGAAAGAATATAAATTATGGGTTAGACGTCTTATTGTATATTATTTAACGTAATACAACTTGCGACAATGTTTGTTAGCTTCAGTTTGCCCATTCGTTTTTGAACTATTTGGTTTTTTTTCCCCGAGACGACAGTATAAATGCACGTGATAATTAGCATCCACCAGGAAAAAGAAAAAAATTATAATTTTGAAGGTATTTCTATTTGATTAGGAAAACAAATCTGTGAATGGTATTATATTTTTTAATTATTTAGGATAACGAATACGGTATTAATTTTGACTAAAAATACCTTTATTTTTTTTTTTTCAACGCTGTTAACAATAATTTTATAACTAAAATATTTGTTAATAAATAATTAATTGCAATTAAAATGTTAATAAATTAAAGATATCGTTATTCTAAATAGATTTGAACAATATGATTATGCATTGAAAATGAGATCAGTTTTTGTTATAATAATGTAATATAAATGGCGCGCTGATTATTTAGGGGAGTATTATCATTGTCATGGTGTGAACAAGATGCCGATATGCTCATCAGCTGTGGTAAAGATAATAAATTGATAGTTTGGAATTCTAATTCAAATAATTCTGTAAGTATTTGAAAATATCTTATTATACAAATGTTGAACATGTCTAATTAATGTTCTAACTTTTTGTTCGTTCGATAAGTAGTTGAAATGAAAAATTAAATTAATGCGGTCATTGTTAATTTCGGCGATGAATTATTGACGATCGTTGAGTTGGTTTATAATGTTATTTGTGGTTTCAGTCGTTCTAAAATTTATATTTTCAATCATTTTTTTTTTTGCTTTTACATATCTGAGTTATTGATAAATTTTCTTTATTAAATTACATTATGCCACATCTATAAATATATCTAACTTATTTAGGAAGACGAAATTTTGTGGGAATTAAACATTAACAATCAGTGGAATTTTGAAATTAGCTGGTGTCCGCGGAATCCATACTTGGTAGCAAGTTCCAGTTTTGACGGGCACGCCTCCATTTATTCTCTTGCTGGCGGCCAACCGGTATTGCAAACATCATCTAAGGCACGTAAAACAGCTAAGTATGATATATAGTTGTTAAACTCGTCGGTTGATGTGAAAATTAACATATTATTTGAGGATAGCAGATGAATCGTAAAATTAATTTTCATATTCGCAGTTTAATACAGAAAACTCATAACTTTCAATTAATTCGATTTTAAAATTTATACCCGTCGTAATATAAACATTTTAACCTTGCATATTTTTTATATGTGAAAGATGCTTATAATCCGCACAATAGGTATGAATACAGTGAAACCAGTTAAAACCAAAGAATTGTTCAAATTTAAAATTACTTTAAAAAAAAAATTTAAATATACATTTACTTTTACTATAGAAATAAAACTATATGTGCATTTTAACATGAATGAATTTCTTTTAGTGTAAATTTTAAAATTATTATACAAGTTGTAACGTATATTCGCTAATAAATTGTTTTTCATGCGATATTTATTAATATATTTACGTGAAAAAATAGATTGCAGATTCGTTTCCCGGTATGAATCAATCGTCAAATACTTTACCTTTGCAACAACAGCATCAACAGCATCCATCTGTTGAATTACGAAAACCTCCTAAATGGATGAGAAAACCTTGTGGTGTTTCTTTCGCGGTATGGTTTTTTTATTTATTTAATACCAATGTTATATTTTTTGAGAAAAATTTCGATTTACATCATTTTATAACAAATTAATCGGATTAACATAACATTAAGTCAAATTATTTTTATTATAAATATGTGATACTACTTGTGAAATTTATACATTACAGAGATATTATTAGGCAAAATTTTGGATAAGTTTAACGAAAAAAAAAAAAAAACTATATTAAATGGCAACTTTTCAAGAAAAAAAATATTATAAGTCAATAAGGAAAACAACGTGTAAAAGTATTTAATTCAATTCGTACATACTAACGATGTAGATTATTGTACGTGACTATCAAGCGATCAGCGTCTTATTAAACATTTATATGAAAACTTATATTAGACGATATCTGACAGCTTTGCTGAATACTTCGCTTCAGTACATGAAAATTTCGATACTGCAGCCACGGCCAATCATTATAATAATGATGATAGATATTTGAAACTTAATATTGTCACGGTTAATGAGTATATCGAGAGGGGCTGTGCGTCGATTAAAGCCAAAATCTTATACAGGGTCCGATGGTTTTTCACTATTTTTCTTCAAATCGTGCTTAAATAATCTTAAACGATCTTTAATTTTTTTAATTTAATCTAATTATTAAAACAACCACATGTTCGACTGTTTTTACCTTGATAGGACTTTTTCTCGGTATAAATTATATTACTCGACGTGCTAACTCAGTTCTTAGGTTCGTCTTAAGAAACTCAAAATTATTCAGTGATCCAAGAACATGAAATATTCTATACAAAACTCTCGTCCGTTCTCAGTTAGAATATTGTTCGATAATTTGGATTTTGTAATAAGTATACTACAGATGTGGAAAGGATTCAAGGCTAAGTGTTTGAAATATTTATTTTTCGTATAATGAATTATTATCCAAACCATTATTATGCTTCATGCACCGTTGTATAAAAGACGGTACATTTCGAAGTTAAAGTTTTACATAACTTATGAAATGGTCGCATTACTGATCAATATTTGATTTCGCAAATTAGTTATGTAGTACACCTATAGGATGAATACTAGAATGAATCGCTGTTTCTTCCAACCGTGTTCGCGAACTAATCTTCGTTTTAATTCACCGTTGGCGTCTGTATAACTCGTTACTTAAAACTCATCCGCATTTGGATGTACATTTTCACATATGGTTAGGTTAGGTTAAAACTTCGTCTCTATCTACTTGCTATTACTGTAAGAAAGGTGTTCGCATTGTTCGTGAATAGCTAGTTTGAGTTATTGATTTTATAATATTTTTCCACGCGTGTACATAAATACGTTTGAAATTTACTAGTGTACAAGATTATGTATAAACTCTTTCCAGTGTAACGAGTATGTTTATGCGCGCGCGTACGTGAACAATTGTTTTTTCCCGTTGTACGTAAATTCCAATGTGTATTGTAAGTGACTCTATTTATTTATTGTATATGCATAAAATTTTTTTTGTATATTTTATAATTTAATATAATTTTTTTTTTCTTTCAACATTTTTGTAGTTTAAGTTGTGTACTTCTATTCAGTTATTTATTTCTCAGTGTTCGCATTGTAATTGGCATATGCTGTTACGTGAACCGGTATATAGATAAATAAATATTCTTGTGTTTCTAATAAAAATAGATTTTAATCCTATCGTTAATATTCACGATACGGCAACATCAGCTGTCGTGTTTTAATATTTCAGTACGATTAATTGTATTCTATTAAATAACTCTTATCTTTAAATTCTATTTAATATTTTAATTAATTCGTATTTAATTTACACGCGCAAGTTTTTCAAAACGATCCTAACTCGATCATAAATACTTACGAATGTGTGCGTCAAAATATACGTAAATTAGCGTGCTTTAGCTGTTAAGTAAGCACATAACTGATAAAAAAACAATCAAGATCGTGGTGGCACTTGTTGGCGCTAGTTAATAATGATCATTGATGTGTACCAACTATGTTGTAGTTCTATCATCGGTATTGTTTGTCCTATTGGTATGGACAATATAGATAACAGTTACGTCATATGTTATCGGCACCAATAGTAGTCGTCAGACCGGAGTGGTGTTAAAAAAATTAGTTTTATTTTTTATACTAGGTCGGTTTGTCTTTCATTAATTTATCACTGTTCAATTGTAAAGAACCTTACCATCCTCTCTCGTTGAACATCTTGACAAATACTGAACCTACTACTTAGAATGTGCGTGGTGTTTACTACCGCGTCGAACTTAATCGCGATATTAAAATCATTTTAATACACTTTTACGAATTATTGAAAACAGTACGCGATCTGTTACCGAATAAAACGAAGTCAACGTTTGAAGGAAGCAACATCGATTTCTACCTTCTTATTTGTATTACGCTAGATTGGTGTAAAGAAATAGTACCCATAAAACTTGATAAAAGTAACAAATTTCGTAAAAAATACATCGAAAATGATTCACAATTTTTCGCAATTTTCTATTTAAATATTTTACGTTCAAAAGGACGGTCTTTTGCTAATATTTCCTTTTTTTATTTTGACGATTTCAGTTTGGCGGTAAATTAGTAGCTTTCGAATCAGCTAGTAAATCAGTATACGTTAGTCAAGTCGTTGTAAATCCTAATATTTTAGCTCGTGCGAAAGAGCTGGAAGATGTTATCGAAGCGAGCGGTAACGATATTGTATATTATTGTTATAAAAAGGCCGAAATAGCAACCGAACCTTATCTGAAAGAAGTCTGGCAATTTTTATCTACTCAATTCTTTAAGGAATCCACAAAACCGCAAATGTGCCGATTATTAGGAATTTGTGAACATGATCTAGAAGAAAAGGTGACGATTTCAGAAATGTTTTTTTTTTAATTATAAGTTTCGAAAAATAATTCGAATATCATAATTTATCGTCGGCATCTCGCAATTTTTGCAACGACGTTGAAACAAGAAAGCCAAACGGCTATAACGGGATATTATAAATCGTATAACAAATTGAAAATATTAAGAATGTTTGTTAAAACTTTGTAATACAGATATCTTTGCTTACTTGGTATTCATAGAACTAAAATGCAAAATTGATTTACTAAATTTATCGATATATTAATATTAAAAAATAAATAAAATAAAGTAAGAGCGATTATTATGTTATTATCAGTGATGGTGTATTATTGCATCGTGTTAATTGTCATACATTTACATAAATATTCGATAGCAAGACCGTGTACTGATATAGTAATTGCCTATTATGGATTATTAAATTATAGAAAAAAAAAAACAAACAATTATTTTCAGTTTATGGCGTATTTTAAAATACGTGTTTAATTTAAATGAGTATACATAAAATGATGAAATAATAACGAAACGAGCAATATGATGGCGATGCAAATGAATTACCGTTACTACTGTTAGATATTAAACGTGACAGCGTTGTTAAAAATGACAAATTCCATTTGTATTTAATATTGACTGAAAAAAATATTTATTTTTTTAAATAATCGATTTTGATTTGGGTTATTTGAATTTACTTTTAAAAAATGTATAAGTAACAAAGATATTCTAAAGATACTGAAGAGTTGTTTTAGAAGGAAGAGACTAGTATGATATCGCTAAATGTGCGATTAATTTTCTGATCAGCTCATAAATTACTTACCCCGTAAAATGTTAACTTTTTAAAGTATGCATTAAAAAAAAAAAAGGAAGTAGCATTTTAGTCGATTGGTCCCCTTTGTTCATTTCTCACTTTGCTGATAAGACAAATGATTTTAGTTTTAAACTTGTATTGGAAAATTACTATCCTAACTTGAGCATTCCAAATTGTAATTATTTTTTAAATTTTATTTTTATATCCATTAAAGATAAATTATTACAAAAAATTATGAAAAAAGTATTCAATCACATTGTTTTTTCAGCTAAATACAATTTTGGATGAAAATCGATCGTTACAAAACGAACAACTTTCAAATTCAGATAACGACGTTAATTCCTCGTTTACTGTGAGTATGCCAATTAAACAATTTTTTAATTTTTTTTTTAAGGTTCGTGTACTTCGAAAAAATATTCTTTTATTAATAAATTTTATTTTTCACTCATTAATTGATAAATATGCTTAAAATTATGTATAGTAGTTTTATAAATTTAAATTCATTGAAATATTAGTTTCTAATTTATATTATTTTCCTATCATTTTGTTCTTTTACACGCACGCTTATTATATACGTATAAAAAAATTGAAATTTTATTTTTTCTTGCGCATATTGTAAAATAAGCACGTTAAACTACAATGGGAACAGTTAATACCGAAGCTGATGTTGTACCGTTCTTTTCAATCGTATTTCGAATTTCAAAGCGTGTTAAAAGGTAAAAAATATGCCGCTATTCAAACGACAATAGCAAAGTTGCCCTGATTTAAATCTCTTCCATAAAGATTTTGTCTCTGTGTTTGTTAGACTAAGGAGTGGTCATAATTGTTCACCTAGTCATCTTGCCAAATTGAGGATTATCGGAATTGGAGTTTGTGAGATTATGTAATATCGAAGATAGCATCGAACATCAAATCTGGTCCTGCGCAAAATACAAAAATAGGCTTTATGTCTGAACTTCCATCGACAAGGAATACGCTGTCAATACAAGTTGAAGAGTTTATTGTGGATCTTACATGGGTGCGCATAGATTATATAATTTTATTAAGGCTAATAATATAAGTTTATGGCCTGAACAATCCATACTGGCCATGAAAACGGCACAAAAAAAACCCCGTATTAATGTACGTTCAGATTTTTTTTATTTAGTGTAAACCATGTCCAAATTTTTTTCTTGTAACGTTTCGAAGAAAGTATATCTTTACGTAAATCAAAGAGCTATCTAACTGAAATGTTTATCACTATAGGTAGAACAAAACGTGGATTCTTCGCAACAGCCTGATTTTATTCGTCAAAAACCACACGTAATTAATTCTTCCGTAACTGAAGGTTTGTTTTTTCTTTTTAGTTTTTCAATATTTATGTAAAAATTTATTCGAAACTTTTACTTGTGTGTATTAATTGGATATGTAAAATATTAATTATTTCCCTTTTAAAACACCCTCTAAAAGAACATCTCGTGTTTTATTAAGATGTTTAAAATATCTTCATTATTTGTCGAGTATATATTATTATGATTTAGTCATAATAAATGTTCTTTAAAATTAAGTGTTTCACTTTTTGAAATGCGTATATATTTAACACTTTATAAAATTTCTTAATATTATAACAACGAATATTCTTGCTCTCTTATACGTACAAATATATTTTATTCGTTTAAGTCACTACTTGTAACAATTAATCGGTTTTAATTAAACACTATTTATACTTATCATTTCTTTAGTTTTGAAAAATTATAGAAGTTTTTTTTTTTGTTTAGATACGAACAAATTAATACGCGACGCTTTGTTGCTTGGTAAAATTGAATTAGCTGTAGAACTATGTTTAAAGCAAAACAAACTTGCAGATGCGATAATCCTGGCAACAGCGGGAGGTCCCGAATTACTAGTTAAAGTTCAGACGGCATATTTTGAAGTAAAGAACATTTTTGTTATATCGTTTTTTTTTTCAATGTTTATTATTAATTATTAATTTTATGGTCATATCGAATAGACGTAGATTAAAGATGTGAATTTTGATTTCTACTTCACGACTGAACCTAATCTTTTGACTGTCTACCAAATATCTCCTATATTGCGCTACAATATTTAAAAAGTTTTACGACATATTTATCAAAATATAATGAAAACATTTATTATAATTGTTTTAAAATAATTGCATAATATGTCGGAGCATGTATGGTCGCAATGTGATTTTGAAGGTTTTTTTTTTTCAGTGATGAATAAGTATCATTATACTACAATGAACGGACTTGAATGACATATATTAAATGGCTATATTATCAAAAAATAAATCATTATTACGTGTTAATGTGAAAAAATATAAATTTCAAGATTTTAAAATTAACTACTACATGATAATTTGTTTCGAAGTAACTTTGACTTACAGTTATTTTAATAAATTTTATACACTTACAGTATTTTCATGTTTTACAATACAACATTATGCCAGCAATAGTTACTATTCATAATGAACATATTAACATAATGGAATACGTGAGCGATAATAGAACCTTTAAATGTGTATTGTTTACTTTAAGAGACTCGTTCGTTACTTGATTTAATTTAGGTTATTTGCAATATTCGTTACGATGAGTTCATAGTCATAGTACACCATAACAATATTCTCAATTTTTATCCATTGTTACAAAAAATCCTTTGTGTTAAACGTATCACGTATATTTTGATAAATTAGACGTCAACAGAATTATAGTCATCTTTCTTATCACCAATTCGCTCTAATAATTTTATTCCATCGATTAACAGCGATAAGAAAAATAATCTAGACGTTTTCATATCGAATAATTTTGGGTATCATTCGCCTTCGTAAGTAATGGAATAATTTGTCCATATATTTAACGTTAGAATTTATATTAACGTTCATCCACCAAATATGTGTTTAACAGTGAAAAAGTGGACCAAATGGTGGTGTTAATAAATGTTATTCTCGCGAGTCGTTTCATATCTCAGCTCAAAAAAAAAAAAAAAAAAACATCGCCCTTATTATCAAAAATTATTAAATTCTTACTTATGAAATATCGATTTTATTTATTACAAAAATCATTACATCAGTGACTAACGTCACAGCTATTTTATCCCACTCTGACGACTTCAAAGTGATGTCAGGACTTATTTAATAAGGTTATGCGTTTTAATTGTTTATAGTTAATTTAAATCAATGGAGTGCATTCTTCAAAGTTTTTCAATTAGCTAGTTAGCGGATGTGTTATCAATCTGATGCTTTTCATATTTTTTCTACTTCTTTCCACGCCTTCGAACGATAAATATTTGTAACCTCATTCATCATGAAGATTTAAAGTATCACACTAAAACAAGGCTAGAAAACATTGAGATCAAAAGTCCGGTTACGAATAATTATTCTACTCTGAAAAACTCTTGACTACTGCGCTCATCTATATACGAGTTCCCGTAATACGATTATAAGTTTCGAATAACATTCAGACATTATCTTGGTTTTAAACGTTTTATTATGAACACGTTTAAACTGCGCTTCGAAAGCAACAAAATATCCGGTTTTATTATAGGCATTGCAATATAAACTCCTATTTTTATCAAATTATAAATAGATCATTTTTTGGACTGCGAAAAATTAGTTGATTTTTTTTTAACATTACAATTGTGCATAAATTATTTTATTTTATTTTTTCTTACTTCTAAAATCTATCTTTGGGTATTTTTTTTTTTAATTTTTGCGTGTTTAAATTGTTTACTTTTTTATACCATTGATATTCGATGAATTAATCCGAAATGAAGCAAAATTGTATTTTTTTATTATATATATATATATATATATATATATATATATATATATATATATATATATATATATATATATATATATACACATCATCATCATCATTAGTCGCATCAGTCTTTTGACTGGTAGCGCTGCAGCCTCCTTTTCCATTCGCCTCTGTCTTCCGCCGTAATTTTCAAATCGCGATAGGTGCCCATTCCTACGCTATCCATTATTTGTCTGATGTAGCACTTCCTTGGCCGGCCTCTTCTTCTTCTACCTTCTATCATGCCTTCCAATATTCGTAGAACCAATCCACCATGTCTTATCACATGACCTATCCATCTATTTCTTCTTGTGCAGAGGTGGTTATAAAATTCTTTTTTCCTTTCACTTTTTCCATAACTTTCTTGTTTGATATTTTTTCGGTGCATTTGATCTTCATCATGCGTCTCCAGCACCACATTTCAAATACTTCCAGTTTTTTAATATCGACCTTCTTGAGTATCCAAGTTTCGCTTCCGTAAAGTGCAATACTCCATACATATGTTTTAATTAATCTTTTCCTCAGTTCTATTCCCTGTTGCTTCGCTATGTTTACTCTGTTTTTTATATCTTCTGTATCGTTTCCGTAATATCGATAGTTCTATCCTGCCTAGCACTAGTTACCACATTATTTTGGTTTTATCTTTATTTATTTTCATGTTTATTTTCTTTAGCTCATCGTTTAATATTTTCAATCCGTTTTCTAACCTTTTCCCGTTTTCAGCTACAATTGCAATGTCATCTGCGAATCGGAAGCAGCATATATTTTCTCCATTGACAGCAAGCCCTTTATCCTTTCCTTTCGTAGCGTTTTGTATGGCTTCATCTATGTATAGATTAAATAGCAACGGTGAAAGCTCGCAGCCCTGCCGTACTTCTTTTCGGATTCTAGCCTTTACTTCTTTATCATTTATTTTCAATATCCCTTCTTGTTTGGTATACATCTTGTATATTATTTTTATATCTCTGCTATCTATTCCAATTTCCACCATCTTTTTAAACATTATGTTCCAGTTTACTCGGTCGAACGCCTTTTCCAAATCAACAAATGCTATATACGTATTTTTACCAACTTCTAATCTTTTTCTTATTACTGATTTTAATCCTAGTATTGCATCTCTAGTAGAATTGTTTCTCCTAAAGCCAAACTGGTCTTCTCCCAATGCAATATCAATTGTGTTTTATAATCTTTTATATATAATTTTCAGTAATATTTTACTCGCATGCGTTAATAACGATATGGTCCTGAACTTCTCATATGCGTTTGCATTATTAACTTTTGGTATAGAGATTATTATTGACTTTACAAAGTCTACTGGAACTACTCCTGTTTCATATATTTGGCTGATTAGTAAGCTACAGGAGTTGATAATATTAAGGCAGAATTAATAAAAAACATTGGTAGTGAAGCTCAGAAAACATTATTCCAACTAATATATATATATATATATATATATATATATATATATATATATATATATATATATAATATATATACTAGTGAAAATTAAATTTATACGTTTCATCTTTTCTGCTATAGCGAAATGATTCTTCGCTTTCTGATTTAATATCGGCTGTGGTGCTCAAAAATTGGCGTAATGCTGTGGAAACGTGCGAACTTAAAAATTGGAAACAAATGTTAGTCGCTTTATTGACGTACACTGTCGATAACGATTATGAATCACTTTGCGGTAATATTTTGTCGCTTATCAATTTTGATTAAATATAAACTTCTTGAAAAATCCCATCGATAATTAAAACTAACGCTATTGCTCTTATTTAGTTCAAATTATTTAATCTTTTGGTAAAATTTGTTATTATTTACTATACAACTTATATATAATTTTACATTATGTTGATTTAAATAGATTATCTTGGTAAAAGGCTGGAACAGTCTGGTGACGCTGAAATGGTGCACAACGCGTTAATATGTTACATATGCTCCGGGAATGTCAATCAGCTAATTCAGAGTTGCAAACAGTTCGGTTTAAATGATATACAGGTTTTGTTAAATTGTTATTATTTAAAAAAAAACACACACGATGTTATTGTTTTTAGTGATAATCATTAATCGCTAATTTTACTTAACAGGAATTGGCAGAATTTGCATTAATAATGAGAGAATGCTCGATGTCGGTTGTTGAAAGTGATTTTGCATTACTCTTACTTCAATATGGAGAGTTACTTGCTTCAGAAGGATTTTTAAATTACGCTGTAATGTACTTAGATAATATAAATGATGTGAGTTTTATTTTTATTTATACAAAAAAAAAAAAAAAGTTTATGCAGAATTTTTCTTATAATTTTAAATTGCGGTGAATAATAATTTTTTAATTTTTTATTAGAATAGAAGAGAGTGTTCTATTTGTCTATAACATATGAATATATTTCTTATTGTTTTCGTTTATTTTTTCATACCCACGTTTAGAATAATGTTACGATGTTACGGGAACGTATCCACGCTGCATTAGGTAATATTGATCCATATCCTGCTAAACAAGAAATTGCTACAGTAAAACCAACCTATTTTCAACCACCAGTACAGCCACAGGTAACTCTATTTGTAAAATTATTTTTCGTGAACTATATTTTGGAAAAATACATCGATATAACGTTTCAAATTTTTTATAGCACTATACAGTTAGGTCAAAGAAGAGTATACTTGATTTTTTTTTTTTTTTCAGATTTCAAACGTAAATCCTCTCTTTCCTCCAAAATCTGTAGTGAAGCCGTATAGTTCTGTAGGTACAACGAGGCAAATACCGCCATCTCCATCAATTAAATCACCACCGCCACCCCCATCCCAATCCGTTTTTTCTTCCACTGGGGCCTTACCTCCATCACAGCCAGTTAGTAGTCGTGTCAGTACGACCCCTCCACGACCACCTTCAGCGCAAGCTCCGTCTTCTCAATCAACCAGCCAATATTTCACTCCAGCTCCGGTTCAGAATAGTGTCGTTCATAACGTTTCTTCAAATCTTTATCCTCAACAAACTTCAATGGCTAATTACTCCTCGCCACATATGTCGACTGCACCATCGTCGAATTCTTACGAGGTATTTTCTCCGTCCTCAACAGTTAAGCCATCTCCTCATCAAATTTCTGCGTATAATCCATTAACGCAGTCTCAAGCTATTGCGCCTGGACAACCACCGATAAATCGACGCATTAGTTTACCACCTGCATCCAATACTCCTCCTCCACCACAAACTTCTAACTTACCGGCGACGAATCCCATTAATTCTCAGTACTTCGCATCAGCCTCAACACAGAATCCATCATCAACTGCGTTCGCACCGCCGATATCCCAAAATAACACGTTCAATAATTACAAAGCGCCGTCTCAAGAAAGCGTAACACCGCATGGTATTTATATAGCATATAAGTATCACAATATTTATAAATGTTCGGAGTCGATATTTATTCGTAGTCATGTGTGCATGTTTTTTTTTTTTTTTAATATTTACGAACAAATTTTCTAGAAATCCCGTACAGTAGTAATTTAACGTTATAACTTTTATTGGAATCAATACATTTTACTAAAAGATTTTTCATACTTTACAGTTTAATTAAACAATCTTTTTTCCCTTGGTTTCATCTTTGGACAAGTATGTTATAGCTTGATATTATTAGTAAAAATAAAAAAATAAAAAAACGCTAAAAAGAGTATATAAAGTCGAGTTGGCAGTCGGTAGCACATTAATCATCAAGTTAGTAATGATCTTTTTTCTGGTTGAATATTCTTACGCTCGATATTACTTTTGTATTGTATAACTCACAAATTCTGTTTCTCATGACTCGGTGTATGGTCGTGTCGATTTCTTAACGTAACCAGGGGTTTTCCTTTTCAAATTTAGATTAATTAGCTATTTATAAGTAACTGCAATTTTCGACCAAACCTGAAGGTATTCAGAGATTGTACAAACGTACCAAACCAAACACGTATTTATTAAGATCATCAGGTACCTTCTTTTGGAATCGAGTACCTTTTTTCTTTTATCGAAATCACGGGCGAAATGTGATTGAAAGGACTCATAAAGTATGTCTTTTAATTTTGGTAATAATTTTCTTCATTGCGGTTTAAAATAGTCTACAGGTGGCCAATACTTTATCAGAATGAGTGCATCAACAATTTCATTTCCTTCCACACACTGGGCCGAGATCCAATTGAACTTACTCTGGACCCATGGTTGTATACTTTTATGATCGACCGACGGATTGAGAACTCTAATTTACTCATTATGAAGTTTGACGGTCTAGAAACCTGCAGAACACATAATGATTGCTATATAGACTGATGAAGAGCAAAGCTTTATATATAGCAAACATGTCCATAAGAAATGAAAATCCTGCTACAGTATTTTATATATCCTAGAGATATTTTGGTTAGAGTAAAGAAGGTCGCTGCTACCGAACCATCCGCATGTATGATCTCGTAAAATGTATATTTTTCATTACTCGTGTTAATTTACTTAGATGTATTGTTATCACTAGTGTTCACCTCTAGACCAACCTACCGTATTTGGAAGGACGGTTTTGATAGGAAAGTTCTAGAGTTATTTGTACCAGATTAATTTCATCTAGATCAACGTAGGCAATATCTATTATTTTGAAGTTTTAATATGTAATTAGATGATTAAGAATAGTGTGATCCTTAGCTTTAAGATAAAACTGATTTATGAATTTTTGTCTCAGTGAGAAGGAAGGTTCTAACGCTTGTTCTTGTAGAATACTGGCGGAAGTGGACCGCATCTAAACAGATACGAAAGCATGCATTCTGTCTAATAATTTTTCCGCCTACCCTCTCCACTTTATTCCTGATATACCTCGTAGAAGATGGACTCCTGTATTACATTTTTATAATAAAAAACTGGTCTCATTCCACGATAACTTATCATCAAACATTATCACTAAATGTTTGATGGAGCGTTTGAAAGACTTAGATCAGTATAAGTGGACCTAAAAGGCTCTGTAGTTCATTAATACTTTTGGGACCGATAAATACATCAGCATACTAAAAAATGGTTGTTGATTTATTTAGAAATTTTTCTATATTTTTGCACATAAAATGTATAAAACCGGATTAAGAAGAATTTCTTGAGCAAGGTCTTTTCCCTTATATATATATATATATATATATATATATATATATATATATATATATATATATATATATATAGTGTTATATTGCTCGCCTTTATATCCTACTGTTAGCCTCCTACTATTGAAATAGTATAGAATCCAAACACAAAATTTTTGTTAACCCTCTATCCTAGCTAATGCGTGAAAAGGTCAACGTTATTATGAGCGACCTGAACATCGGCAACATGGCACTGTTTATATTAGCCAGATGTTTTTGAATTTATAAAATAATATGTAGGCTGTGTTAAATCCTTTGTGAAAACTGTATATATTGTGTTGAAGCGATTTTTGTTTAAATTTCATTCTAATCGATAGATATGGCAGATAAAAAGTAAGAGACGTTTCTTAATCAGGGGGCACCGTTTTATTTCGAATCGAATAATGGTGAGATTTAGGACATACCACAGAATCTTCCTAAGTTAAGTCATTGCTTTTCTGATATTGAACCTAGTCGACCGAATTTTAATCTCTAATAAAGCAAGCCTTGTGATTATTCTTCACTTTAGAACAATGTGTATAGCCTATTAATTTTTACCAAAACCGGAACATGATCGTTGGATCCTTTTATATACACTTTTATTAAATGAGAAGCTAAAACTAAATCCAAATTATTGTAAATGTGAAAGCTGTTTATGTCCATTAACAAAAAATAATAGCTTATTACTTTCGTAGTTGACTTCTAAAGTATTCCAAACTAGATAGTCAATTAAAATCTACCAATATTAAAAATGGGTAATTATTATTATTTTTTTTTTTCGGTGGATTAAAAGCTAAAGTTGTGTGGTATGGCGTCGCATATATAGCTCTGAGATCGCAATAAAGTTTAGATTCCTTCATGAAGATAAGGTATATTTCTACCAGTAAGTTTAAAATTCAGCGATTTATGAATAAGGATTGCTACACCACCTCCTTGTCTGTGTATTCGATGACTCCGTAGTACTACAGAATCAGGAATTTTCAAAGGTTGGCTAGGTTTAAGGAAAGCCCTAAAAACCCAAAATAGACACGTTGTTTCTTCACAGGAACGTTGTGAATTTCTCTTAACTGTCGTATGCTGACCGACAATTTCACTCTACGATTTTAATTACCTTCATAAGAAAGGAAATAGAAATGACTATGTTATTTACTTTGTCTCGAGACTTTTAATGTTACTTCTTTTTCACTTGTTCTAGCGTTAGTCTGTGTATCTTCTTTATTTGAAATATTTTGTGGTTTTTTTTCAATACTGAATATAATTTTATTATTTTCTTTATTGGGAAATTCATTTTTCTCGCTTAAGACATTATTGCTCTTTCGAGTGTGAGATGTTAAAGATGTACCAGAAATTTCTGTTCTACTTTTCACTAGGACTTTTGCTAAGGATGGAAGAAATTTCCCTATATGTTCTCTTATTAGAGTTCGATCTAGTCAAGGATTCCATAAGGAACGTGTTGTTTTTGTCCTATAACTGTAACAGTAGTGTTACTACTAATGTAGTTAAATTCGATCTATATTATTTGTTACGGAGGAGAATGGAAACATAAATTACATTCTGAATTAATCTTTTAATTCATTAGATATCTTAACGACGATTCGAGATCTTCAGTTTTTTATGTATGTTCGTTTCATAATAACAAAATGAAAATTTGGTAATTAGTTCGACACATTCGTACATTTTGTTCAACTAATTTTTGAGTCGAACATTACCACCGCGCATCAGATGAATTATAAAACTAATAAATTTCCATACATTCACACTTTTATCATTACAGGCATGCAGTGTTAAGTTGTGTTATATTAATATTTATATTTTGTACGTTAAACGAATAGAAACGAGCGACAAAAATGTGGACACTTTCGTAAATTACTTATATCGTCATGACCGGTAAATATAACGTCGTAGATTCTACCGGCGTTTTAGGAGAGTCATATGAGAAAAAAATCCAATGGACGAGTGTGGTTGTCGGTTAAACGTTTTTATTTTTGAAATCGGAGTATAGTGTTTTTATCTCCATACATTAAAAGCACGCAGAAATATTAGTCGTTATGAAAAGCTGATCATTACGATGAACTAAAATATTTACATTCAATTATTTCCTATTTAATAAAGTATCACAAAAGATAAAAATAGAATGGAATCGCTAAAACTTATAAATTAATATGTGAATAATAAACTTAACACTCTAACTTGTTATGAACGTAAGTTTTATTTTGTATTTTTTTGTTTTGTTTATACTTTATTATATTTAAATCATTATTCTTCGCATAACGCTAAATAAATTACTTCCTAATTTATCCTAATTATATTTATATAATAGCAATTTAATAATAATTATTTTATGTCTATATTTTAAAGCAGCTGGTAGAAGTAAATATTTGGTCGATCCGTCAGTTCAGAGTGGGGGCTATAGATCTACTCAGCCTTTTAGTAACATTGGCGGATCATCCGTATATGATCCGTACGCGCAGAATGCTATAATCCAAAATAATTTTCCGTCGACCGGAGGTCAAATTATTTCAACGCAGCCTACTCCTTCGCCAAAGCCTCAACAAGAGTGGCTTTCAACGAATCCGAGTCCTTATGCACCAAGTATGTGCTCGAATTAGCCGAAGTGTTTTAATGTCAAAAACAAATTTATTCAACGTTTATTAGCAAGAATACAATTTTTTTTTTCTGTTTATAAATTGTAATTAGAATATGTATTTCTTGTACTAAAATTCCGAAATATTAAATTTGCCAAAAATTAGCAAAAATATAATTCATTTAAACAAAACATTATTTTAAAAATTATATCTAGCATTATGATTTTATGTTTTAAAAAATAATAATTATAATTATAAAGTCACACGTTTCATTATCATCGCTAATATTATACCAGTAAACCTGATTTATATCGTATATAAAAAATTTCTTTCATCTTGTTTATAGGTTGTGTGTTTTTTTTTTTTAAAGATTAATAATGTCTTTATGATCATTTTTACTTTTAACCGATGAAGGATTCTATACAAAAATGCTAAGAATTGACTTACATCTTGTAACAAGGGTTAAAATGATCCTGGATAGATGTAGTTACAGATCAAATGAGGAACTCCTAGATTGAAAAAAATTTCGACAGTTACGCAATAAAACAATTATATGGTCGTCCACGGTATCATATTTTAATTAATGTCTATATGTATATACGTGAAAATTTTTGAATCAATATTCGTAGAGGAATTTTTATGAATTTACGTTATATCGTTAGTTTTCATTTTTTTTTTTTTTTTTTTATCCATTTTGCACAGATGTATCAGAGGCTCAGCAGGCGCCGCCGCCCTTAACACGTCCAGTTCCTCAGTCGACCTACACTCAACCAAGTCCTTCGGGATGGAATGATCCCCCGGCTACGAGTTTTAAAAATCCTCCGCCTCAAAATCAAGTGCGTGAAGTTATTATATTTTTTAAATTAGTGTTTATGCAGTTAAACTATGTAAAAATTGTTTTTGTAATATTTTTTGCTTCGTTTCGTTAATCTATTTTATGCTTATTTTTCATTTATACTTCACGATATTAACCAACTTAAAGTTACTGTATAATTTTCATGATTTCATCATCATTCATTTATATTGAATGTTTTTTTTTTCTTTGTATTTACATAGCCGTTGTCTATGAATCCGATTACTCAACCGATACCCGGTGTTGTTCAACAGAACTATCCTGCACCTTCATTTCCTCCGCGTTCATTCGAGGTATGTTAAAAATTTATCCATAAAATAATTGATCATTACTGTGTACGATATATACCGTATTTTAAAAAATTATAGAACGTTTTCTGATGAAGTTAATAGTTGTTGCAATACCTTCTATATGGCGATGAATTTCCGTTTTCAACTGTTATAGGCTTCGATATTTGTTTGGATTTTAAATCTTACAATCGAAAAGATGGAGTAAGTGTGACAGCCATTCCTAGGCATTCTTCTTATAGTTTTGTCCGTCGTATGACACTTCGGTTCATCTTTTTGAAGCCAAGTTTGTAAAAATTTCTATTGTCTCATCAGTACGGATCTCAAAAAAAAAATATATATATATATATATATAAATATTATATATCTCAGTATCGATCGCCGTTAACTGTGCCTTGTAAATAATACTGTCCGATAACATTTCATAAAGAAACTACCATATGTAAGCCTAACATAATGGCTTTCCTCGCTCCAATACTTAATGTTTTGTTTTCATTTAAATAAAATATATATCTCGCTAATTACAAACATCGTTTCTAGGCAAATTCTTTTCATTCGCTAAACGCTACTACTCTATTCTACAACGTTTTGAACTCGATGTTACTTTTAAAATCCTTGGATAATTTTTCTTAATAGTTCATACGCCCTTCCTATAAAGATATGTCCAAAATAGCTTGATTTTCTGTTCTTAATATATTTTCCTTTCCGTATTGGCTTTTTTCAGAGCCGTCTCGTTCTTGGTCTTCTGTGTCCATGATATTTTCATACGTATTCTGCAGCCACACTTCAACTCAAGATATTACAGTGTTTTTGTTGTGTATGTTGCTGTCTCCGCTCCATATAACAGGATAGAATAAATGTAACATATTATGAAATCTGGTCTGATTTTCAACCTCAAAGATTCATGTGAGTAAATTTTTCAGATTTTAGAAAACTTGTTTTACTTCTTCAGACTTCTATATCCGGATTCAAACCTTTTGTTATATAACGTCCCAAGTATTTAAATTCTTTAACCTGTTCCACGTTTTTATCGTTAATTTTTATTGTAACATTTTTTATGTTTTTTCCAGCTTATATCCATCAGCTTTGTTTATTCCGTTATATTACTCTTGATGTTCTTTTTTTTTTTATTTAGTCTGTTTTCTATAACTATGTTTTCGTTAACTCGCTATATAGTTAACTTAATTATTTACGAAACATTCGGGTAATTGAACTAAATAAACTTTTTTTGTCTTTCGTTTATTAGGGACCGCCACCACCGTTACAACACCCATCGCACAGTACAAATTTGAACAATCACGTTTCTCAATATCATCAACATAATAGGTCAGTAATGCCACCTTCAGATGTTGATATTCCACCACCTCAAGTACAGCCAGTAAGTGAAGTGAAGCCAAAACCTCCTATACCGGAAGAGCATGTTCACATTCAAACAGTTCTGGACGAACTAACAAATCGATGTTATATGAAGTCGAATAATCCGGTAAGTCGAAAATAAACCGAATATACATATCGACACGAACACGCATTTGTTTACCATTGGAACGAGATTCGTGAAAATTGTTTTTTTTATTTTTATTTAAAGAATACTTAACGTGAATTGTTCTTTTCGTAGCCTAAAAGGAAAAATTATGAATTTATTGAAATCGGCGAAAGCCAAATGAAATGATGACGTCGAGTACATTTTCTCGAGGAGTTAGATATATTAACGAAGGAACTTTTTGTTTTAATCAAAATAAAATTATTTTATATTTATTAAATTTTTTATTATAGCAAATGAAACGAAAAATAGAAGATGTTTCTAAAAGACTAGAAATGCTGTACGATGTTATGCGTGAATCACGGGTGAGTTAAATATAAATAAGTTAATATTATTTAACAAATAACATATAACGGGCATACTGTCTTAAATAAATGCGTCGAAATTCTATTTAAAAACGTAGAATATTTTGGTTCGGTCTCGTTATATTAACTTTACTCTATTGATTGTTTTCTAACTTTCCGTGTATTTAAGCATTCAAAATAAGTTGATTTTGTATAAAATATCGATTCGTCCTGTCCTAACGTACTCTTCACCAGTCCGGTGTTTTGTATCACGATTATCGAGTGTAAACAGCTACAGTTAGTCCGAAATAGGTGTCCGAGGTACATTTTAAATTCCGGTCGGTTCACTGGAATAAAACGCGTACACGATAAGTTGGAGCTTCCCTATATCGAGGATTACCCATTTTCTCGCTTTCCCTCCTAAATTTTTTCAGTTGTCGCTATTCGAACGGAAATAATTCGATTACCGCTATCGGCAACTATGATTCCGAGCTACTACGGTTTATGTATACTGAATATAAAATAGAACATCTACCCTATCAGCGAGAAATAAACTCGTGATCTTATCTAGGATGCTATTATATGCTTCTCCTGTATGGGCCTCTGACAGTTTATCTTGTATCAACAAACTACACATGCTACAAAATAATCGGGCTCGGATAAAATCCATGCATGATATGTTATAATTCCCCTATATACACGATGAAATTGTAACAAGAACGAGGAAGTTCTTTGATCAATGTATATCATCGAATAATCAAAAAATAAACTCCATTGATAATTTTATAACTACCAATCCCGAAGACATCCTTATAAAAAGTATAAACACGGGGGCATCAAACATATTTTATTAGATGAATGAATTTACAATCATTTTTTGTTATATATATATATATATATATATATATATATATGTTGTGTAAATGAGTTGTATTTTTATGTAATTTCTATAATTTCCTACTAAATCTTTGCTCTATATTTTTATAATGTGTAAGTAGTACTTATGTTCTTTAAATTAATTTCTAATATCAAGGAATAGGCATTATTCTCGGAACGATTGTATCATATTTTTATTCTATTATTGTAAATCAGATGTCAAATAAACGTTCTTTCTTCTTTCCTACTAAATATACTGACGTTTTTTGAATAACTCAAAATCTGCTCGACCGAAATTTGTTAAATGAAATTTTATTTAAAAATATAAAAACGAGAAATTAGCTTACAATCATTTGTAGAACACAATATCGTTCGGATGACCGGCATTTGAAACAATACTTTCCTTCAGTTTTTACAAAATTTTCGAGCATAGGTCGCTAAATTTTTGAACGTTTTTCAGAACTCCGGATTTTCAGGTCTTCCAGATTTCTTGGACGTGTTTCGTTAACGCTGTTCTTAAGGTATCCCTACAAAAAAAATCGCGTAACTTTGGATTCTTTTCGAAGCTCTTTTTGCACTGTCGTGATCGATTCACGTCGAAAATAACGTTCTATATAAAACGCGCCCTCCTCGTTATAGGATGTCATAACTGAAACTGGACAAAAATTACCAACTGCGCTTTAAAAAAAAAAAAACCGCCCGTCTTCTCTGAGTCACTATATATAAACACAGTAAAGTGTAGATTTCTCTAATACTTTTAACTGTAAATTTTCTTTATTTCTTTATTCGCTCTAAATACCATCGAAAAATGTGTCTTATCCACTTGGTTTTTTTTTTGTTTTTTAATCTTGTTAATTGTATTTTTAAGTTGTTTCCTTTTACATTATAATTTTCTTAACAACATTATTATGTATATATTTCCTGCTCCCCTCCTTTATTTCAGTCATTTTACTCCTAAGAATCGCAGGATTTTAAAACATTTTTCCCGCTAATTATCAATTATTATTTTTACATTTTTACTTATTTATGTTTATATTGATTCCTTGTTTCTCGAAGAGACGTTTATTAGTCGATATGCATATTTGCAAAATATGTTATTTCCTACAACTGTATAAATAAATGGTTCTTTCTTCCATTGTATATGTAAGTTCGTATGCATGTGTCTTCTTAATTATTCCGGGTTAAATTCGGATTTTTTAGAAGACTACATCTTTCAAATCATTTATCGGTATGTAAATTTCGCGTATTGGTTCATTTTAACTCACTTCTGTTTATCCATTGTAAGAATGACACATCCTGTTTTATTTATGACGAGAGATAACGATTGTTTCAGATTAATTGAATAAACAAATAGTTGTAAATTTTACAAAATTTGAATTTAAATGTTAATTGTTTTTACATCATAGTTTTATAATAAATATATAATCGATCCCCGATTATGTTAATGTGATTAAAAATTTACTGGTTTATTAGTATAGTAAAATAATTGTCCATGTTCATGCAACTAAAATGTTGATAACTAACAAGTGAGTAATATATATATATATATATATATATATATATATATATATATATATATATATATATATATCGTTTTTACTAACAGTTATCTTCTCAAACGATGATCGGCCTACATCAAATAATACAAGATATTCAACGTGGAAATTATCAAGGAGGTTTATCAGTTCATTCTCAATTGGTATCGGGTCCTGAATTTTCTTTAATTTCTACTTTTATGCCTGGAATAAGAGTTCTTCTTCAATCAGCTCTACAAATGGACGTATATCTATGAGTTGTTTCTTATAATTATACCAGATTTATAGTTTAAAAGACAAGTATGTATGTAGTTACATGATATAATCATATTTATTAACGCACGAATATAGCTTATTTATTCCTAATTATATGTTATTTTTAATATGGATTATGAACGTATTTATTTATTGTTTTCATATCACGTATCTCGGTTATTATCCTGTATATATCTTGCATAACTAAAGATTAAAAATATTTATATTATCTGCATTTATTTTTTATTAAATAGGCGTATATACGCTTAGTTATTTTTAAATTTTAATTATTTTAGAACGTTTCTCTAATGTTTGGAAACAAGGATGCGTTGTTCTTTGTTGTTGCATAGAATCTAGAAATTCCCGATCGACATGGTTGATTATATTCCAATATACATAACAATATGTCTATATCAACCCATTGCTGGGTGTAGACAGTCTCCAAACTTTTCCAACGATATCTTGGGCGCCCGGATCCAATTGATTCCTGGTCATTTAACAATATCATCTCGCCACCTAGCCATAGACCTCGCTCGCGGACGTTAGCTACCAATACCACTGTAATATACGTTTAGTCCATCTTTCATCCTCTTGTCTTCCGAAATGTCCGGTCCATTTTTATTTTTCCCGGTGATCCGCTCCACTGTACCTACTAATTTCGTCTGTTCCCTAATCCATGTAACCGTCTTGCGATCTTTAAGCTTGATTCCAAGTATAATGAGCATTTTGCGTTTTCCTAATACTTCTACAATCATTATTTTGGTTTTTTGTACATTTATTTTAAGTCCTATTTTCACAGAATGCGCGTCAAGTTCGTTTATCATTAATTGTATTTCATCAGCACTATTACCTATTAGGACTATATCATCTGCAAAATCATGATTCAAATATATATATATATATAATTTTATTATTTGAAATATTCATATTATTCGGTATGATAAAAAGTACCGCATAAATCGAATATAATTTCTTTTTGAAAACAGTATTCGTTTAATATAAATCTTATGCTTAATATTAATAATCAGTATTACCCCCGGCTTTAGAAGAAAGCAGTTGTTATTATCCCTGTTTTGAAACCTAAAAAAGAGCATTCCGATCCCTCATCCGATAGATCAATCTCTCTTACATGCGCTACAGCGCTACAGGTAAGTTGATGGAATAGTTTGTTGTGATATTTAGAAGGAAATTAACTTAAAATGAGACATGTTTTTGGTTCACTCACATAACTGTATAATTTGCAACAGAAATATGAAAACTTTCCGCCAGAAACAATGTTTTATATCAGTATTTTTCGATATACAGAAAGCACATGATACAGCATGGCGGTACAAAGTAATTCAATTACACCTGAAGATGGGCTTGAAGGGGCGATTAGTTCAATTTACTAGCAACTTTCTTTCAAAAAGTCCGAGTAGAAAATAAATATTCTCAGGATTTTATTCGAGAAAATGAAGTGCCACAAGGCACTGTATTAAGTATTGTTTCTTGTTCTTAATAAATACAGTTGCAGATTATATTCCATCACCAATTTCAATCAGTCTATTTGTTGATAATATCAACATAACCTTACAAACAGACGATGTTCTTTACGCCTCAAAATCTGTTACAGAATTGGAGCAGAACTATGGGCTTATTTAAGCGCAATTATTTCCTACATGTCAATAATAAATTAATAATATATAAATCGCTCATTAGACTAGTATTGCCTGTCCAGTGTGGAGTTTCATTAGCAACTCTAGCTACAAGAGGCTTCAGTTGGTTTTCGAATAGATGCATTAGATGTATACTCAATACTCCCATATTTAGTAATATAATGAAAATGCACGAACAACGGAAACTACCTTTGTTAAAAGATAATGTATTAAAAATGTCTACTACCTTTTTTAAACAATGTGCGACGCATGATAATGACCTAATTACGATGATTGGAAATTACGATTAATATATTAAGTGTAACCTTCGCAGACTCGAGCATAATTTACTATAGCTTGTTAAATAGTTAGCGCTAACATTCATTTTTAAATATTAAGTACGTTTTGATTTTTTTTTTTTATTTTGTATATTTTTATCGCAGTTTTTTTTTTTTTTTTTTTTTTGTTTGCTTCACCGACGAATCTGATACCTCACAATATGTTGGAGGTGTCTTCTCAATGGAAAACCAGATCCATTCTTTCAGCCTGTCGATCATGTTATCACTCCTAACGGTTAAGATCATAGCCTTGCTTAGTGTTTGCTGCGAATGGCGGGTTTGCCTGCTGGCCAGTATGTGATACTGACTGATTCATACAGTACGTTGAAGCGAGAAATATGCCAACGGTGGACCAAATATGGCACGGAATTCTTGAATTAAGTGAACGTAATGCCTGGTATCACTTTCATCTTGATTCCGAGTTATCAAGGGATAATAGGCCACGATGAAGTACACCGTGCGGCATAAGAACCTACCCAACGACAACACAAAATATTATAGCTAGAAAATTCTGGACGCGTGTAACCAATTCTTCCATATTCGGCCAAGTATACGTGGAAATATAATGAAGGATTTAGTAATTTGGCAATTATTAAAATTTGTTCACTAAGGTTGGAAACAGCTGTCACATCTGCAATAATTACGTAATTTATATGAGAATGATTGCATATTTTAAAGCATAATTGATCGCGATCGTATACAATGTAACGTTTATACATTTAAACCGCTAAATAAAGTGGCGAAGAGGTGCTTTATTAGATTAAAATCTCATTTTGACGGGAATAATATAATTCCCAACTTTTTAATGTATGAATAATTTTGATACTTTTGAGAAAATTTTCATATAATGGTAATGACTATCATATTTGATGAAGAAATAAATAATAAAACTAGGACAAATTTATCTCAACTAACAAATGAACAAATATCTTATTAGAAAAGTCAAGCATAGCGTATATATTATTAATAAGTAGATAATTGTGTATCGGATACGTCGTTACCGCAATAAACAAAATGAACTTAAATATAGTGCCACCAAAAAAAAATTACATTACTAACGGTACATCTGAAACTATACAAAATTAATTATTGAAATAACACTATAAATCTGAACAGTATAAAATAACCGAACAAATTAAAATACTACTATCCTTTTACTAATATTTATATTGAAAACAAAAAAGTAAATTGTGCAACGCCCTGATTTTTAAGCAACTATTAATATATATATATACATATAAAATTATCATATACGACAAAATGAATGTGTTTATAAAGATTTAATTCAAGTTGTTTAAAATCTATGCTTATTCACTTAATTCGCGATCTAATTCTTTAGACAGAATAATCGCATCGTAAAATTTATTGTAAGTCGGTATTTCAAACGATAACTGACAATCTTTAACCATTTTTAAAAAATGATCGTAACGCTTACGAACGTCCGATTGGACGCATTTATTAACGTATTGACTATTAATTCGGACGATGGCTTGTGCGGTTAAATTATCGCAAGAGGTCGTAATATTCATTGCGACTGTATCTTTGAACGTGTCGAAAATTTTATCTACGTTGCCGTCAACATATTCACTGGAAATCATTTCGTTTTCAAAACAAAATTTATCTGAATTCAATTGATAAAATTGATCTACGTACTTACATAGATGGGGGTTATCTTTTTCTAATAACGATTTCGTAATTTCACATATTTCCCAGATTTTTTTTTCGTTCTTGCTGACCATTATGGTCGATTTTTAGTTTTAAATTTAAAAAAAAAAAAAAAAAACTTTAAAATTAGTAACCAGTAGCGTACGACAGTTGTAAAATATTTACGCGCTATAAAATGGAACATCGTGGACGTTACCATGACAACAGTTCAATTATCTGCACGTAATTGCTCACATATACAAAAGTGATGCTTTAATTCTCCTCTATATGGTGTGGTGGTACATGAAATTTTAATGTTAACACAATTTTTTCTTTTATTGCTAAGTCAAATTATTCTCGAAGTGGTATATCTTCTGGATCTTCTGTATGTCTGCTCTTTTCTGATTTTCGTCTCATTGGTGAACAACTTACTTACAAAATGAATATATATATATATATATATATATATATATATACTTTGTCATACATGAAGTTTAATGCTAACTTTAGCAGATTACCTAAAAAAAAGTATATCATTGTACTGTATAATTTATTTACATATTGTTGCCACATATATAAATTAAATGACAATGGATATCTTTGTCGAAGTTGTTCACTTCTAAAATCCGTTTCTCATGTTGAACTTTGAATTGAAATGCAATAATGAATGGAACGCGACTCACTTTATGTATGAAATTTTATTGATAAGAATTTAATATTCACATAAATATAACTTCGTAATACAATTTATTTATTTATTTTTTAAGAAGAATTAAATTTTTTCATAATGAGACATGCATAACAAATTCATAAAGTTAAATTCTTCATATCTTATAGTATAACTAAATCTAGAAAATTAATGAAGCGTTAGGCTATAAGAAAAAACAAGCGAAAACCACAATTTATGTAAATATTCAACATAGTACCAAATTCAACATAATAATTCTAGAATTTTTACTTATGTGATTTTTACACATACATTCCTTTTACAGCCTCCTATTTGTTAGATTAGAAGATAACTTTTACCTGTGTTCGTGTACCGGTAAAATTAAATTAACAGCGCGACAGTTATAGTGGAACCTAAACCCATTACTAGAATAGTCACTACTAATTTAAAATCGCCGAGTAATATACATTTTATCAAGAACTTGACGACAAAAATTATTTTTGTTATAAAACATTTGTCAATATGCACTTTTACCAAGAAGATAAATACAAAAGTGACACAATAATTTTTATTCCGAAGTTATAGCAAATGCTTTTGTATGATATAAAGGTGAGTTTTAAAGACATCAAACATTTACTAATATCGACAATTATCATTTATACTTATATTTAGACAATGGTAATTCATTAGTTATTATGACGTACTATATTTTATCGATTCAAGTCACATGTTTGATATAAACTTTTGCACGTAATCTATATATCAAAAAGCTAATAAAATTATCCGAAAATGTACGTGTATTTTATTTACCTATGAGTCTTGAGTTTGAACGTCATTATCAAAATATCAAATATTAAAAGAATTTTCTCAACATGGCAATTCCTTTGCATATGGTGAGTGAACTGTAGAACTATTTAATAATTATGTACTAACAATTATTAATATAGTTCACAAAAATTGTTCATTATATCATAATCATTGCGTATGTAATGTAATATTAAAATGAGATTTATGCATCTTTGAATGGATAAGTAAAATAAAAGGCTATTTGATACGTTCAAATAAGTATTAAACGCGTCTATACTTAATATTTAATTAACAAGTACGAAAAATTGTAAGGGAGCGTTTTTTTAAAAACGAATTATCAATTTGAAATACACGTTACACGTAGTTATGAATGGAGAACAAAATTTTAGTCAAATTAGATTTAATTTGAAGTTAAATTTTATGTTTTAATTTTGCGTTATGCACACTTTAAAAAAAAAAATCGTAACTGAATAAGTTTTAAAGGAAAAATTATGTTTACATTACAATTCGTCCATTATACATATATAATATCTTGAAACTAATTTTAGGATTATGATGGCCAGTATCACGCTGAAATATATTCTAGATCAGTAATAGTATTGTTTGGAGTAAGTTCTATAATTAATATATTTAAATTAAAATTATATTCAATAATTATTCGTTTTGATCTTCTTGAAACCGTGTAAAAATTTATTTCAAAACACATTCTAAATGTAACTGAATCTAATTTTTGTATGTATACTTGTTTTAGGCCATTGGTTTTATCTGGGGATATTACGTGCAATTATTTTCACATACGGTCATTTTTTTAGGAATCGGTTTTATTTTATCATCCATCGTAAGTATTTTTTTAAATACAGGAAACTAATTGATTAACATAATGTTTGTACGTACGAGAAATCGATCTCGTTTCAATAATTGTATTAACTTTAGATTAGATAAACTTTTTTATCCCAATTATTTATATTTAAATAAGTACAGTCGACTAGTCTCGCTAGAATATAAATAGTTTCAGTACTGTGTAAAGAATGTTTTAATTTTAATTATTTTTGTTCAATATATATCACCAAAGAAGTACTACAGACATACTTTTTGTATTAATTTTATTTTCCCTTTAAAGGTATCGCTACCGCCATGGCCGATGTACAGAAGAAAACCATTGAATTGGCTTAAACCACGCGATGAAGTTGTAAAAGATAAAGAAGATGATAATAAACATAAAAAAAAGAAATGATTAGAAATAATTTTTTCGGCTGCATTTTTTCGTCCCGATCTTTATTTAATATGTACTTCTTGTTTTTTAGGGTTGCCGGAAAATATATTATTGGATTAATCATATTTTTCATGTCAAATTTCTTATGTAACTAGTAGTTTTATTAAATCATATTTCATTTCACGGAATAATTTTTTATTTCACTCTTTAATTTTTATTGGTTGAATTTTCAAAACTGAAGTTTATAAGTAAATCTTTGCTGGTATTTTGAAACATGTGAATAATATTTATAAATCTGATCGAAGTATCTACAATTTTTTTTTTTCAGAAATAGTTTTCATGTTAGACGTGCGAGTCATTTATTTATTAATTATATTTATTTGTCCTTAATTATGTTTCCTGTTAGTTAATTTAAAAAAATTATTCTATTTAATTTTTAAATGATGTAATTTTAGTGATTGATGAAGTATTTAATTTTTTAATGATGTAATTTTAGTGATTGATGAATTATTTAATTTTTTAATGATGTGACTGGTTGCAAATATACGAAGTAATGTCGAAAACTGTTTTTGTTTTTTGTATCAAAATAATTCGCCATTATTTTTTGTTTCGTGTTGTTTGTTAATAAATTATAAGTCAATTTCCCGTAAGATACCATCTGTCATATACGTGAATTTCGATTTCACCTACGATATTTAAGTATATAATATGTATAATATAGAGTTGGATCATAATCTCAGAATTGTAGGAAAATGCTATTGAATCAGGTTTTTAATAGTAAGGAATATTGACCATTCGCTATGTATTTATATCAAATTATAGTTATTTTTGTATTTACTATTTTAGTTATTTTTACACATTTTATTTATTGTTGCACCTTCAATTATTCGTTAACATGTAAGATATTAAATTGATTAAGATTTAATCATTGGTCGATTTGTTAATTTATATGCTCAAGTACGAAATTAAAAATTTAATTTGTTCACTTGTTTATGTGAGATTAAAGTTAGTTGTGTATGTGCGCTAATTATTAAGCAATTTTTAAATATGAGACTGTTTTGAGTCATTAAGAAACATTGATGACAAAAATATTTAAAATCCTTCGGATGTTTTGAACGTTTACATACGTTACATGACATGGTGCGTGACGGTTTTATTTATTTAAGTCTACGTACCAATTCATTAAAAAAAGTTTCATCACTTAGAATTCTTCGGACACCAGTTCACAAACATTTTAGTTTAAAAATTTAATTTTTTCATGTTTGATAATTCCGATACTTTATGAATCATTAAGTTCACATTTAAGTAATATTGTTTATAAATTTAATTTTCTTCGGAAGTTTGGTAATAATAAATTTTAATTATTGTCTTTTATTTGTAAGTTCAGTATTAATTTACTACTTTAAAAAGCATCTATTAAATTATGGTTTAACGGTTGTTCACTTATTCTTTTGAAAGGATCGTGAATTATAAATTTGAACATGCAACATGGAGCTCATTGAGATATAAACAATGTGTTCGATACGTTTTCTCATCGATGTACGTGTATATTATTGTTTTGATCAAAGTTAAATGGTTAGTTGCAAAATGTACTTTGGTTATCACTGTTGAATGTGTATATTGTGTGCGTTGTGTTGACTGTCAGACTTAGTTAAAATGTATGAAATTATTTCGCAAAATTGTAATACTATAATAACTACTGGCATATAGTTACTTCGTGTTCACGGGTTGATTCACTTCATTTAAATGCTATTAAATAATTTGTAAACGTGCCTGATGATTGGAATGTAGGCACTGAATTCTGTTTGAATAATTTACAAAATATATCTTGAGATATTCATAATTGATCTAAAATGTAGTATAGTTCCGTGTTTTACAGATTGGCGTTGATATTCATTATTGAATAAGCTGGTACACATACAAAATTAGTGTTCAAAGTTTGTGTTGTTTATAAAAGTATCCCAGGAACAATCTTTTTTTTTTAGTACTTTTTCTACAACTAAACATATTTATTTGGTATTAATAGTGTTTGATCAATAAAATGAATGTAGATCACATTCCAAATTACATTTTTCAGTCTATTTTAGATTCGATAAATTGTAAATTTTGAAATAATTTAAAATTATCACGTTTATATTATTTCGCTAAGCAAAAATTATACTTCTTGCATGAAAAAAAAGTCGCGTTTACTTTCGATGCCGGTATTTCACAGAGCCTTGGATTAAATTTTGATCAAAGAAATCGAGAAATGTCATATTAAAAAATATCTGTGGATATAGAGTATAAAGCAGAAAGTTTAAACTCATTAACTGAACCTTCGTCTTCTGTTAGCACAATTCAGTTTCTATTCGTTTTCTACACGTAGAACGCAGAAAACTTCTGGAATGGAAATATTTCAAGCTTATGATTCTTGTTAATAAAATGTAACTTGAGCACCCTTTGTATTATAAAGCAACACAGACTTGTATTGTCAATAAAATGCAGCTCGGGTACAATTTATTTTTAGAGGAAAGTATATTTTTGTTAAGATTTTACTAGTAGATAACTGGAATGCGGCAATTGATGTCACAGCTTTACAGTAATCTAGTATGTTAAACTTTGTCAAAAGCTTTTTTAATATGCAGAAAAATTATAGTGTATTTTTTTTCTTCGCAGCTTTTGTTTATGATGTTGACTATTCTATGTGCTTGCTCTGTTGTACTGTGGTGGTTTCTGAAACAGCTGATAGCCAGGTATTACTTAGTTTTCCTTCAAGAATAGGTTTTATTCTAGTTAGCAGGATTTTTCGAAGAGTTTAGAGAAAACTGGCAAGTTGATAGATCTGTAAGAAATCGTTTCATGTTGAGGTTTTCCCGATTTTAGGATCATTATTGTAGTGAATTTCCACTGTATTGGAAAACAGGCAGCTCGAAGGATTGCGTTGAAAATAAGCGTTAACAATATTACAGTTTTTCTTGACATTCCTTTATGATATTGGTAGTGTTCATATACCCCGGTGCCTTCTTTGGATTTAAATATTTTTGTACGTATGTCGTTTTTTTTTTTGGAGATGTTGGTTTTGTTAGTAGTGACATGATTTTTTCTATATTTTCATTGCTTGGCGTATCACTTTGATGCGGTTAAAACAACTCGGCATATCACTTTGATGCGGTTAAAACAACTCGGCGTATCACTTTGATGCGGTTAAAACAACTTCGACACGTATTCAACAAATATGTTCGATTTTTTTCGATTACTTCGTGTTTGGTTGTTTATTTTAGGGAGTATATTGTAAATTATATTTTTTAGAGATATCGATGCGTTGCAAAAGTTATAGTCCGTAATGGATTTCTGTTTGCCATATTCGTCTTAATTTTCTTTCTCTGATATGTGACCCTTTGCCGCTTTTGTACAATACATTACTTTTTATTCCATACCGAGCAGCTAGGTATGCAAACTTATGAATATACTTAGTAAGTTTTTCTATTGCTATTTCAATATCTTTCCTATTTTCAAATCTATATTACTTTCGATAATTTACTGGAACGCTTTTCAGTCAGTGTATCTGTTTGATAATACTGGTTTTTGTGCTATCTTCATTGTTGTAATTTCGATATGTTTGGCGAGAGATCAGAAGTAAAATTCCAATGAGATTTTACAAGCTTGTGAACCTTATAAATTCAATTACTAACATAGAAATCTAGTAGGTGTGCTTTTCTTCTTTTAATTTATATGTATCGTATTCTTTTTCTTTTAAAAATATAGGTAATTATTTTTCTATAATTGCCGCAACTACTCATTTTTAGTTATAACTTTACCATTATTTGAAGCCTGGTAAATAATTTTTTTTTTTAATACCGAAGAAAATGAAGCTTCCTTCTGTTTGTAATTAGCAACCCTCATATATGAAAACTAGAGGTGGTTTTGGTAATATTTTAGCGTCTCAAAGATTACATTTGATGATATGATATTTTCAGCAAATGTATATTGTGAGTTAGAAGTATTATGTGTATCGCATTCGAAGAAGTCAACATCTGTTATTCTCAATTCCTGCTTCAAGCATTGTTTATTTTAGTGGAATAATTTTTTATTCGACTGAATGATGATTTTCAGTAGTTCTAATTTTTTGTTTTTAAAATCTCGATTTTCAGAATTTTCCATAGAAACGTCATTCATGGGACTATTACTATGATTTTATCAATATTAGCACGAGCGTACACTACTCGAGGTAAACTTATAATTTAACTTCTTGTTCCATGCAAGACAGGGGTTAGTTCCTGCATAAATTGCAATGCTATTTATTGTTTAAATGGATAAATTATATGCAAATAAAATCTTTATTAAATAATATTTAAACACGGATGTATATGTAGATATATAAGTATTATAGTAAAGTCAGAATACTGCAAATTATCAATTACTAAATATATTTTATTACAGAATAAGTATGTACGAGATATACAGGTAAATTAAAAAAAAAAAAAAACATTTAGTTTGTAATCAAAAATAAAAATTACTGTGGACGCTATCTAATTTCTTACCTACATGACGTGCGTTGTTTAAAATGAGTTATCTGCCGCTAGAATGCTATTATTTATCCGGTAGATTTTGTATTATGTTACGTGATTACTTGCTAAACAAGGCACGGAATTATACAATAGCCTTCTATTATTAGGAAAGTAAGTAGTTATGAACTTTATAAGAAATATGATGGATAATTTTTAAAGTTTAATCGCGTATAGTTGAAATTGTATTAGTTACATATGTTTTTTATTTATTCAAACGATTTCAGATTAAATTTTTTTACTCTACCTGACAGATGGAAACTGGTAGTGTGACATCTAAAACAAGTAGCATAAAAGCACTCTTACTTAGAGGTTGGTATGAACGTTGGACTGATATTCAATGGGGAATTCATATTAAAACCGTAAGTATTTTAATAATATACAAAGTGTACGTAAAAACAATGTCGTTGTGACGTACACTTGATATAGGTAGGGCGTGTTGTAAATTTGAAGGTAATAATGTTTTATATGTGTGTATAAACACGATCATTTAGAGGTACTTAATGTATGGCGGTGACTAATCCTTGTACTTACGAATAAGTATCTTTTTAAAATTACAAACACCAACATTACTAAAAGACGTTACATGTTATTTATTTATTTTCATTGATATTTGTGTATAGTATTTTTTAAATCACTTTTTTATAATAGGGTTCCTACACCGATCTGGACACACGCATTATATTTAAAAAGAAACGTGATTATTTTATTGTTGGCATTGATATAAAATATAAGCCGTAATTGAAAACCATCTTGTTGATTGGGAAATAGTGAGTGCGAAACGTAGTACATAAATGTACTTTTTGGTATGAAATAACGAGTATATATTTAACAATGAAAATATAAAAAACTAAAAATTGAAAATTTTCTCATTGGAGTAAGATACAGATCTATTACATATGAATGTTTTATTATAATTATTCTGTGATAATTAATCGTGTATTTTTAAATAGTAAACTTACTAAATAACGAAATAAGATTAGTTTAAGTTTTTTATAAAATCAAATGTAAAATATGTAATGAATTTCAGATAGTTCTGGTACTGTGATCCTGCATATTATATACAAGTCTTTGTCAGTATTATATGGGTGTGTAGTCAGATTGAAGTGCTAACCATAAAAATTAATACATATAATATAAAGCTATTTAAAAACAATGTACACATATATCAACGAAAATAAATAGATAACTTGTAACATATTTTTGATATAGTTCGAACTGAAAAAATTGAAACGCACATTTTATACAACCACAGCTGGTTTGAAATCTAAATGTGATATTTGCCAAGTTTTAATGATTACCGAAAGTAATTATGACGATTAAGAGTGGTTTCCCTCGGGACAATTGTTACGGTAATTGTTTTACGATTAATAATTGAACGATTATCGTTGGTATCCATTTTGCTAGGGAAGGACTTCTTGATATATCACATTTTTTTCCTTGCCTTGGTTTTCATTCGCGGCCATCATTGCGCAGTTGTCTAAAATGAGTCTAGTGTTAAATTAACGTAAAAGAAAAATGATTTGGACTCCTTTTGATTTAGGAGGTTGAAACTTATGAACTATCCGTCCACATGTATGACATGAAGAGGAACAAAATGCATCCTATGTTTGTAATGAAAACTGAAGAATGGTTACATTAAAACTTGATAAAAAAAAACATCTGTGTACAGGTGATCAAAAATACTTGAAATTCTTTCGTCGTTTTGTTAGTTTGATGAGGTGTTGAGATTGATCAACAAGAATACCTACAAAGAATCGTACAGTAGAAAAATATGTAACCTGTAACACCCGAAGAAAAATTGAGATAAGTGATAATCTAACATCATTTTAAACTTTTTCATACTTTCTACTAGGTATAAAAATGTTCCTTTTTTATATTTAGAAATACGGAATTAGGGAAGTAAAAGGAGAAAGTTATATAAATATAAAATTCATATGATAAAAATATAAGTGATAAGAAATAGGTTGTATGAACATTATTTATAGAAACATTGTGTAAATGTTGTGCAAAATTGCTGAGAATAAGAAGTTAGAGATAAGGTAATGAACTTTGATGCAGTAGAGCTATGACACAAAAAACCTGCATCCGGATAGTAAATAAATGTAGCCGAAACAATATTACCTTAAGTATTTTATTGAGATTCGAAATTTTGAGGAACTTGGTATTGGATGTTGACATTCCAAGTTATTTAGCATTTCGACCTTGGCCAGTTGCTGAAGAGCCTTGGCGATACTTCTGAAGAAATGTTTAACGTTATCATTACCATAAGTTTATCATGTTTAGCTGCTGTCTTCTCCAAATTTTCGGCAATCGTAGTTCGATCGTTTTCCTTTCCAATAGTTGGATATTGCGGTATTGAAAGTGCTGGTGAAGGCGTTGATAGCGAGAATTGCATGAATAAGGGTATTAACGCAGTTGACAGCTGATCATCAACATGGATAAAATGTGAATATATTAAAAAAGCTCAATCTTGATCCATACATTATTGATTGTAGGATGATTTGCCACTCAGTTCGGAAGAATGTCGTTCGCATCATATAACGAAGGAGTCACAACGGAAAAAGCCATATGCATACAACAAATAATCGTAAAAGATACATTCACCCGTTTGTTGAACGACTATCCACGTCGTACGATAGGCGTTAACGATGCAATTGGTAGTCGTCTGAAACACCTCCATGGAAAACAGCAGTAATGGTCAACGACTTTCGTAAAATAATTATTGTTCAAAGATCATCGTAACAGTCCCCCCGAGCATAACGTGTCTTTATTGTTTCGTAAGTTTTCCGCAGTTCCGAAGATTATTTTTATAAATAACGTAAATGGCGACAATGTAATAATGCGAACGAGTGACTATCATTCAGAGATCAGACTGCATCTTCTTTTGTATATATATATATATTTAAATGGACCGATATTATATTAATGTTTTACTTATGTTATTATAAATATTAACAGATTTTACCGAGGGGCGTTAGTGGTGACGTATATAACTTAGCGGATGTTATATTGCAACAAGCGTTGGTGGGATATGCACCAAACCAGTTAGTGTTATCTTATTTGATACATTGTTTAAGTTCACAGGTAATGTTTTTATATATTTTATTTATATATATATATATATCAATTATGTCAGAATTATTGTTAATCTAAAAATACTAAAATCATGTTTATTTAATGTTTTTACATACAAATTTCAATGCATTTTTGTTCAAAATAAAAACATTTTGTAATTGTAGCGAGATATTTGGGAACTTTTTTAAAAATTATTCCAAAAACAACTTAATAAAACAAAATGTTCGTAATATTAACAATAAACAAGCAATGTAGATGACTGAAAATATATACCGCCTCTTGCGACAAGAGATGAGACTTGGTCAAAACATCATTGAAAATTTGTTAGAGAAAATGTTATTAACCTTTTTTAAAATAAATATTATGTTGTGTAGATTCAAATAAATGAAACAAAAAATAAAAAACGATTAATATTTTACACAGATGAGATTATCGGGAATAATAAGTTCAAATGTATGATTATTTTTACATTTATCTGGAATAACGTTTTTCATTTCCAATTTGCGAAGGAGTGTATTTTCGTTGTTTTAACGTAACATGTTTATACGATAGAATTACACACGTATGTACGGTATTAAACTAAATTCAAAAATGCGAATCGGTTTCCCTTGAATTGGACACTGCGTACAGATAAATAAAAATTAAATGTCGACAATTTTCGTTTCACAAAATTTTAATAACTACTAAAAAATACATTTAAATAGGCAAACCTATCGAGATTCTCGACCTTTTCGCATTTAATTATTTTTATTATTAATTTTTTTTTTTCGGTTACGAATATCTGTTTTAGTGTAGTTTCAAGAAAGAGTTTTTTTTTTTTTTAACTATGAACCATTTCGTGAACGTGTTCGAAAAGGAGTATAATGTTTCGAAAAGGAAACAATAATATAGGTAAAATAAAAAATAAGTAAACGTCCTAGAGATGTGCCGGAAAAAATTTATACATTAATGTGAATTTTCCCCTCGGGTACTTCTATTAGATTTGAATAAAGGCTGGCCGATTGATTTCTGAAATATATATATGTATACTCAGGATGAATTAAGGAAGCAATAAAATATTTTAAAAAGGAAATCGCCTGAAAATTATATTAAGCACTAAGTTGGCACGAATTAACAGGTTGTTTTTTAGTAGTTGAAAATCGGGACAAGTGTTTCGAGGGAAATGCGATCGAAATGCTATAAAGGTATTTTTAAAAACAATAATACGTTTCCTTTAATAAAATTTGTTATTCGATATAGTAAAGAATGACGTATAAAGTTATGACTTAGATGAGGTAATAATAAATTATAGTGTAAGAAAAACAGTTTTTGTAATAATTTGAGTAATACGTACGTAATAGTTGGCTGTTCATCTGTTATCTATAACATTTCAAAAAGTACTTTAGGTGGTCACGTAACTAACACGTTACATTTTTGACTAACAAATTGAAAACTGCTGTGAGTTTAAACAGGAAGGGTGATTGATATTGTAAGATTAGAGATTTCTTTCTTTGAAATGCTTAAATGTAAATTCTTAATTGATCCTTACTCAAAACCAATCATTTAAAATGTTTTATTTAAAATCAACACATCTCTGTATAACGTACTTTATATAGATTAGTTTTACGACGAATAGTTTTTATTTCAGCTATCATTTAGTGTCCAGTAAAAAAAAATATGTTCTAATCAAGCTGTTTTTTTTTTTAAATTATAGCGCGTTATTTGATTTTTTTTTTATTGTATGTATTTTTAGTTAGTGTCGTACGCTGCTGTTCTATCTGCTATTTCCAAATACGATTCGATACGTAAAGATCATTGTGTCGGTTGGTTATTAACATTCCTTGAAAGTATTTTGGTAGGTAATGCGTTTATGTTACTACTTTTAAATAATAATTTTAAAATGTTAACGTCAACATTAAATGAATTGGTTAAAGCAGATTAATTTTCTTTATACCCGATGAAGTAGCGGTACTTTGTTTCGTGGATTTCGATGAAAATGCCCGATGAAAATGCTCGATACTAATTAAGATGTTTTGTCATTTTGCTATGTCTCGATAATTCTTAAGTACTAATATTGATGTTTGCGCTTTTACCGTGAATAATTCATGCTAGTATGACCGTTTAATATTTCATACCGAATGTATGGTGTATATACTTACGTCTACCGTTTTTATTCCGATAATAAAAAATATTCTAATCGAATACGTTGATTATCTAAAAAAAAAAAAAAAAAAAAAAATTATTAGTTCGGTGTCAATGACGGTTTGCTTTTTACGAGTCGTGTTGGGATTATTAGGTAATTAAAAAGTTCACGGAGGAACTACTCAATTTGATGAATAGAGGAAAATGAATATTAACCCGAATTAATTTATTTCGCGCTATTTAAATTACACTGTATACTTCATAATTACATTTTCCAGTGCTACTGTTAATTATCTCTTTTTCGTTTTTACTTAAATTAGTACATATCGTCCTTTGTAGTGTATTGAATCAATATTTATTATGGTTTAATCTTGGAGGCATAACTTTACCAGATGATTGTGTAATTTCTCCTATAATTATCTTACTTATCTAATTCTATTGTCTTTTCTATAATATTATAAACATGTTTTAACTACTTTCTTGCCGCGCATAATAGCTTTTACGTTTACACACACACACATATATATATATATATATATATATATATATATAATCATGTAGTCATCAGTCTTAAGACTGGTTTGCTAATTTCTTCTACAACTGACGTTTTTCTGTTTTCCTCTTCATATCCGTATATTCTGTGCTACCAGTGTCTTCTATTACTTGTTGTGTATATTGATTTCTTGGTCTTCCCTTTCCGCATTTCCCATTCATCCGTCCTTCTATAATTATCTTTAATAAGCTTTCATGTCTTAAAATGTGACCGATCATATTAGTTCTTCGTTTTATTATTTTTTTCCGTAATGTTCTTCCTTCGCCAATTTTTTCTAACACCTCTTCATTTGTTAATTTATCGGTCCATCTTATTTTCAGCATTCTCCTATGGCACCATATTTCGAAGGCTTCGATGTTTTTTTTTCTCCGCTTTACCAATCATCCATGTTTCACATCCGTTCAACGCTGCATTCCAAACAAATAGGGTTAACAATTTTTTTCTCAAATTTGTATTTATAGTCTTGTTGGTTAAAATATTTTTCCGATCGTAAAAAACTTGCTTTGCTTGATTGATCCGTTTTTTTAATGTCCTTGTTACAACTACCATCTCTGGTGATTTTACTACCCAAGTAATGAAATTCATTCATCAACATCTGCACTTATTTTCTTTCGACTTATTTTTTTCGCATATCATAATTTTTTTTTATTTTTGTATATTTGCATTCCATATTTCTTAAATACATCTTCCATTACTTTTAATGTTTCCTTCAATTGATTTTGATTTTCTGCTAGAACAGCTATATCATCGGCAAATTGTAATGCGTATATTATTTCACCTTGTATTTTTACACCATTTTTCTTTGTTTTTTCTTTAAATTCTTTCATTATTTCTTCTATATACAGGTTGAATAATATCGGTGATAAAGCACAGCCCTGTCTAACTCCTTTCAATATTTTAACTTCTTTGTTCACATTGCCAATCTGTATCATTGCTTTCTGATTTTCGTATAATTTATATATTAATGTAATATCCTTCTTGTTTATTTCCGTTTTCTGTAATATTGTAAACAATGTATTGACATTATCGAAGGCTTTTTGTATATCTATGAATGCGATATAAAGTGAATTTCCGATTCTAAATCTTTGTTCGATTAACAGTCTTAGTGCCAGAATTGTTTCGCGAGTACCTCTACACGTCTTCTAAATCCGAACTGAGCATCTCCCAATACAATTTCTACTTTATTTACTATTCTTGTATACAATATTCTTACCAATATCTTCGATGCATGACTTATTAAGTTTAATGTTTTAAAATCTTCACATTTATCTGAGTTCGTTCTTTTTGGTATTGCAATTATTTTTCCTGTTATAAAATCCATCGGTATTGTCTCATTCTTGTATATCTTTCTTATCAGCTCGTATAGAAAATTATTTGCATGTATTCCTCCTGTTTTTATTAGCTCAATCGGAAAATTATCAATACCGGTTGACTTATTATTCCTTATTTCTTTTAGAGTTTTATCGTACTCGCTTCTTAGTATTTCATTTTCTTCATCTTGACTCACATTGTTATATTTTAGCTGTACAAGTTTTTCTTCATCTTGACTCACATTGTTATATTTTAGCTGCACAAGTTCTTCATTTGAATTGTATAACTCTTCCAAATATTCTTTCCATCTTCGAGCTTTTTCATGATCCTCTATTAATAACCGACCGTTTATATCTGTAATATTTGTTGATTTATATCTGGATTTATACATATTTTGTTTTAATAATTTATAACCCATATCAATTCTTCCTTCATTGAATTATTTTTCTATTTCATAACATTTTCTATTTAATCAATCTTCTTTCGCTAGCTTACACAATCGGTTTATTTCATTTCTCATCGCATTATACTTTATTTTATCCTCTTGCGATTTACTATTTTTGTATTTCCGTTTTTCATCAATTTTTTGTATTATTTCTTCAGAAATCAAGGGCTTCCTTGCGGTTTTTCTATCTTTTCCAAGCTCATTTTCCGCAGTTTTCAATATTTCCATTTTAAAAGCATTCCAGTTGCCTTCAATATCTTCATTTCTTATTGGTATCAACGATTTATTCAATTGTTCTTAAAATTCTCTAGCGATAGTTGAATTTTTTAACTTATGCAGATTTAGTTGCGCAGTTCCTTTTTTCCTCGACATTTTCCATTTCAACTTACACTTCATCATTACCAAATAGTGATCAGAATCCATGTCAGCTCCAGGATAAGCTCTGCAATCTTTAACCTGATTTTTAAGTATTTGTTTAACTATTATATAATCTAACTGATATCTTCCAGTATCACCAGGCATTTTCCAAGTGAATCTTCTTCTTCTATGGCGTTCCAAGCAAGTATTTGTTAATAACAGCTTATGTTTTTCACAGAATTCTAATAATCTTTCCCCTCTGTTATTTCTATCACCTAGCCCATAATTTCCCATTGCTTTACTGTTAGATGTTCCCTCTCCTACTACCGCGTTCCAATCTGCTAACAAAATTAGATTTTCATCGCCTTTAATTTTTTCTATAACTTCTAATTGTTCATATGCTTTCTGAATCTCTACTTCATCTTCTGTTGAAGTAGTCATGTATACTTGCACAATAACTGTGTCCTTAGGTTTTGTGTTAATTCTAATCAATATTATTCTTTCATTGTACATCCATATTGTTTTTATTAATTTACCTATATGTTTTTGCATTACAAACCCCATTCCTGCCATTCCGTTGCTTGCTGCAGTGTGAATTATCTATATTCGTCAGACTAGAAATCACCGATAGTGGACCATCTTATTTCACTAATACCCAGAATATCGACTCCCATTCGTTTTATTTCCATTTTTAAATTTTCCAGCTTTCCACATCTATTTACGGTTCTCACATTCCATGTTCCAATTTTTAGAAATTCTTTTGTCTTCATTCTTTCAACCACATGTCCTTCTGAGGTACTACCCACCCGTGGAGATTTAACGGGGGAGTATTACTCCGGAATTTATTTTTACATCAAAGGAACACATATATTTATATGAAAAAAAAATTAGATCCTGAGAAATTATAATGAGGTGGTTTTCCTTTGCCTTCCTCATCGCAGTTCAGTTGCCGTATTTGACGATCCTCATCTACGCATATATGTCAAGCGAAGTGAACTTATTAAAAATTGCAAAATTTAAATTTAATTTATTATCGATTTTCTTTTTTTACATTAATGGAATTTTAAGTTCGAAAAATTGACGTGTTCTACTTTTATAATAATAGGATAAGATAACATGTCGTACAAAACCAGAAGAATCGGTATTGCCCACGGCCGTTTTGTCGACTGTACAATGGCTGCTCTGTATTTACCATAATTCGATGGCAAAGTCGGTAGAAATGGATGAATTGATTACAAAACCGGTGCTGATATTAGAAAAATTGTTGAAAAATCCGTTTACACTCTGTTTAATGTACATAGCAAAATTTGAAGATAGAGGTAATTTTAAAAATTATACTTCATCGTTAATTTTAAGAAGCAATTAGTCGATTTTTGAAAATGGCGAGTTCCGATTTTAAATTAACCGCGTCTTAATTTACCACAGGGTTGTATTTTCTCTTTAATTCGACTATTATTTTATTTTTATTAAAAAAAGAAAAAGATATTTTATTTTTAAATGTTTTTACCGCTTTACGGGATTTATACTCTGTCGTTTTGTCTTTTTCGTTCTGTCGTAAAACTTTCATAAAGTGAGATTTATTTTCAACTAATATTTATTTTTACTATTTTAAGTGCAAGCTCATTTTGTACTGAGAATAACGTGCAATGGATATAATTTTTTTCCCTCGTGGATAGTTGTATAAATGTTTATTTTTCGTTATAGTACGTTTATCATAAAGAACACTATTCATGCAAAACATATAACATTTTTTTTATGCCTAAATAATTATTATATTTGGGCGAGATATTTATAATGTTTTATCAATACTTTGATAATTTTTCCGATTAAATTTGTAACTGCGTACAGAAACGATACGTTGTATTAGATTTGTTCTCAAATAAATATTTTTGGTTTTTAGATACATATAACGATATATTAAAACGATGTCAGGATATAGAAAGTCTGCTAGAGTCAAAATCAATGTTGGATTCGTGCGACGATGTCGTTCTGATTTTACAGTAAGTAGGACGTTCGAAAATATGTTATTACCCGTATTTTTATTTAAATTGTTTTTTTTTTTTTTTTTTTTTAGGTGTGCCTGTATTGAGTCAGTAGGGGTTTAATCTGTATTAATTATATTAATTGTTTAATTATTCGGAGCGATCTATTTTATGCTATTTTGGTAAATAAATCTTTTCCTACAAATTGAAAATATTAAATTAATACAACTGCCGTCAGTTCGCGATCTGTACCTAATTATTCGTCCTCTTCTCGGAAGAGAGGAGAGGTTATTGGAATTTTTATTACACTCGTTTCGGTGAATAGAAAATCTTTTAGTTACAACGTAATATTTTTTAGTTACGTATAAATAGGCACTGCTTTATCCCTAAAATGAATTTAAAAATAATATATACTACAAGATTCCTCGTATATACTATTATTAATATTATTATTTAATAAAAAATAAATAAAGTATTTATAAAGAAAAATTTTATTTTATATTTAAAAAAAACGATTATATATATTTATTAATTAAAAAATAATAATTTAATTTAAAAAAAAATAAAATAAAAACTAACCTACACCGGATTTATAATTACTTGCCATTCTTCTTTTGTAACTGTCTTCATCAAGTAACTGACAACTGAACTATTTAACGGAAAAACTAGAACTCTTGAAAATGAACAACCATCCTTTTTTATACATTTTTTTTACATTATTTACTGGCTGTAATTTATTTTTACTGACTGTAATTTATTTTTACTGGTTAGATTTATTTAGTCAAACTAATTTACTGGTTTTTTCCATTTACTAACTAAAATTAATTTTAACTATTTTATAATAATAGTTTATCTACTACAAATCCGGTTTGGTTATATTATCATAATTTTAATATATTTTACTTTAATTAAATAAATAATTATATATATATATTTTGTTTTATTATATTAATTAAATTAAATATTAGTTTTCCCACCTTCAATATAATAAATTTAGATTTATTATAGTGTGAACATACGACGATCGTCGTATAACCCCGCCGCTAACTAATAAGTAAACTGCAAATTTATTTGAAGTTTACTTATTCTCTATATCTTCGCGCGCTCGATACCTTTTATATTACTCTGTGCTTTAACCAACATTTACATCATAACTATTTCTTAACATGAATATGGAAAACTAATTTTACAAAATCTTAAGATAATTATGATATAAAAAAAATATCGATTCACATGAAACGTCAGCAATTTACATGATATGTACATACATTTGAAAAAATATAAGAATTTTGATAAATATAAATTAATGTAAAAATAAATCCGTCTTAAACGAAATAAGTGATATTTACAAAACATTTAAAGATTATATATATTTCGTAACGCATGGATTGGCTTGGCTGAATTTTCCCGCGCTGATTTTGTCATCTCCTGGTTTTCTTTTCGTTCTTTTTACTGCTTGGAAATAGCGATCTTCAATCTGCGTTGTCGTTGATATTTCATGAATGGTAACATTATACGAACATTTTTTAATTTCAAAGTTCAATGACGTACGTGCGTCAAACATTTGATGTAATAGCTGCTTTCGGCGATATTAAACCAGATGAGCGTAGGTTATTGATAGTTGAACCACGTTTTGTATCAAACGTGATCCATTTTTTTTTACTTTTTTTAACATGTCCATTTACCATTTTCGAACATCGATAACGTTCAGAGACGGTTCGTAACGATTTGGTTAGCGGTTCGAATTATTTCATTCAACGACGATTTCTGCGATTAATATTTATAAACAGCAGATCAATATTTTCGGAAACGAAAGAATTTTTCACGAAGATGATCTTCTCATCAGGCATTCTTTTTTTTTTATAGCCGATCCCTTTTCACGATTGCATTATCTGGCTGGATTGCCCTTCCATGTGTCACGCTTTATTGATTCTATAACTGTTACGGAACGTTTTTCATTTACAAATATTTCAGCCTTTCCGCAAGCTCATCCTAGCTTAATTTTACGAATGCGATATCAGGATAGTATACTAGTTATAAGAGATAGATTAATTTCATTTAGTATTTATATGTATGTTTATACATTCTTTTATTTAATTAACACGTATACACACTTTAACTGTCACATATTCTGTCATTTTCAAATATAACACACACACAAAAAATAAAATATATATAAAAGTAGATACAATCAACACTTTATGAATTCCGTAGAGCATTTCTTGAATCTGGTTTTTATCCTTCTGTGATTCTGGTATGCTAGCTCTACTAAACAAATATCTATATACTTTGCATTAATAATTAGTATATACATATTACATTTATTTATTATTATTTATTCAAATCTTTTTAAATTTCTTTGGTTTAAATAAAATTTAAATTTATTTATAAAACTACAATAATTTTAAACTATAATAAAACGTTTACTAATATTACTTTCATAAAATTTTTGAATCGTAATATTATGTTGTAGCTTTTCATACTTGGTTTTCTGCTGCTTTGTTTGTTCATTTAGTTTTTTAATTCTTCGTTCTGGATTTTTTATACAAACTTCGTCGTTCTTCAGTCTATTCTGTAAGTGTGAGATCTGTATTTTTAAACGTTTGATCTCATTATTTTCATATTCATCCGGTCTAGATTCGAGTTCAGAAATTTTATGCTGATATTCATTCTTAATATCTTGATGTACTTGTATAAATTTTTCTTCATTAAATTTCATGTATCTTTTGCTATAATGCTTAATTGCTATCTTTTTTCCTTCTCGAATTGCCTTTTCTTTTTCTAACAATTCTTGCTTTAATTTCTTATTATCTTCCTTCAACAAAGACTCATTGTGTTCTACATCTCTTTTCTTACAATTAAATTCCTTAATTTCTTGGTAATTCAAATTTCTGAAATGTCACCTTTTAATTTATTCCATTCGTTTCTTGATGCTTTTATTTCATCTTTTAAAATTTTTGTCTGTATTTTATACTTACACTCATTGCTACGTAATTCTTGAATTATTTCTTCAGCATAAGATAGTTTATTCTGCAATTTTTTGATTTTATTTCTTAGGTTTGTCACTAATCATTGCTTTGTGTACTTCATCCTTCAATTTAATCAAACCTTCCTTTTTCCAGGTCTGATTTGATCAATTTTATCCTTGTCAGATAGAACACTTTCTTCTGCAAGGTTTTCGTTTAGTTTTGAAACTTTTTTATACTGTTTTAAATTAGATCGCAATTTCTTGCATTCAGCTGTTTGCGATTGTAATTTTGTTTTCAACTGTTCATTCTCTTTATATAAATTATCGAGAGAAATTCTTAATTTCAAAGTTTCTTTATCGCGATTTAATTTAGATCGTTTTTCTTCTAATTTTTCGTTTGATCTGTTAAGGGTATTTGACTTTTCAATTAACACCGATTTGTGTGCAGTTCCATAAATTCTCGTTTCAATATTTTGTATCCGTTTCTTTACAATTAAGTTTATTGGACAAATCATTTCGTTGTTTTTTCATATTCACAATTTCCTGTTTTTGTTTCGTATTTATTCTATTTAAAACATCATCGAATTGTTTTTTCTTATTTTTACCTCTATCAAAAATTTTAAAACCTTTAAATCTGTCACTTAATTCTGTAATCGTCTTTGTCGCAATTTTTAATTTTTCAGTAATATTAATATTTTGATTTCTGATTTTGAATAAATTCTTCTTTAAAACCGATATATTTTTTCCAAACGCAAATGAGCGTTCCTTTTCATCGTTTAGATATTTTTTGAATTCTTTCCGAGTCTTTTCAGTCTTGTCCTTTTCTACTTCTATGTGTGTCACTTTTTCTTCTATATCCTTTGTCAATTTATTTCTTTCTTCTCTTTTCCTTTTTATTTCTTCTTCTTCTCTCGTCCTTTCTTCTTCTTCTTTATTTCTTTCTTCTACTTTCATTTCATTCATTTCTGCTTTCATTTCTGCTTTCCTTTCTGCTTTCATTTCTGTTATCATTTCTGTTTTCATTTCTTTCATTGCTGCTAATATGTCATCTAAGGTAGCCATTTTTTAAGTTTAATTATTCTTATTATTAATTATTTTGTAAGAAGCTTGTAATTTATAAATTAAATAAGAGTTTAATTTTAATCTATTGTTGTGATCACTAATAATTTATACGAAAATGCAAGTTCTAATTTAAAAATTAAACGAGAGTTTAATTTTAATCTATCGTCATGGTCGCCAAATTATACAAGATTCCTCGTATATACTATTATTAATATTATTATTTAATAAAAAATAAATAAAGTATTTATAAAGAAAAATTTTATTTTATATTTAAAAAAAACTATTATATATATTTATTAATTAAAAAATAATAATTTAATTTAAAAAAAAAATAAAAACTAACCTAAACCCGATTTATAATTACTTGCCATTCTTCTTTTGTAACTGTCTTCATCAAGTAACTGACAACTGAACTATTTAACGGAAAAACTAGAACTCTCTCGAAAATGAACAACCATCCCTTTTTATACATTTTTCTTACATTATTTACTGGCTGTAATTTATTTTTACTGGCTAGATTTATTTGGTCAAACTAATTTACTGTTTTTTTTCCATTGACTAACTAAAATTAATTTTAACTATTTTATAATAATAGTTTATCTACTACAAATCCGGTTTGGTTATATTATCATAATTTTAATATATTTTACTTTAATTAAATAAATAATTATATATATATTTTGTTTCATTATATTAATTAAATTAAATATTAGTTTTTCACTTTCAATATAATAAATTTAGATTTATTATAGTGTGAACATACGACGCTCGTCGTAATACATATATTTAAAAAAGTTTATTAATTTAAGCAATTTTAAACTACATTAATAATGAAAATATTTCGTTGAAAATATTCAGGGAAACGGTAATTACGTGTAAACTAAATTTATGCATGACTGCTAGTATATGAAAAAATAAATACCGTTAGATACATCGTCTGTCATACAATTTTTGAGCGATGCGAAATATATTTCTTTGAATATTCAAGTTTTTTGAAGAATCAGGTTGGATAAAAGATTAACGACATTCTTTTTCTTGTATTCTTCAATTTTTCGATTTGATGGTCAACGAGAAAAGCCATAACTGCTCCGCGACTTTTTTTTTTTTTAATACTTGGTACGTCTTTACACTTATATCCTCTGTTATCTGGTGGTGAATTTTCGTCGTGATCTTCCTCTTGTTATCTTGCCGTTTATTGGTTCTTTTATTATTGTAGTCAAATCCGCGTTATTTCTTAATATGTGTGCTATTCAGCCACATCTCTTATCTCTTATAATGTCCATGAAGCATCTTTTTTCACTGATGTTTTGGAGCACTTGCGTATTTTTCTATTCTGTCAATTTAGTTTTTTGTATTACGGTTCTACATAAAAATGTGTTTTATAATCATTATGTTTGAGTTTGAATGTATTTATGCTAAAATAGAGTTTTAGACGAATACCCAAATTAGAGTTTTCGCTAAATACGATATTTCGCTATATAGTAAATTGATTGTCGTTCAAAAGCTCGTTCGTCATCATATATTTTCGATTCCGAGTTGTTTCTTCCTATTTTCATTCAACTATTTGTTGATTATTTTTTAAAATAATTATTTCATATATTTTTTTACAGTAAACTGAGAAAAATGGACTTGTATGTAAAATTCGAAATACCGCAGTCTGGAAATGGAGTTGATTTTTGTATTCAGTCCATCCTTCTAATAACAGTTTTATTAAATCCTACTACGGAAACGCATACTTTCGTGAATCATCTTTTGACGGTACAACAATTAAAGGTAAAAATATATAGCGTATGAGAATATGTTCATTATTTTATTAGATATTAAATAATTCTGAACTTTCATAATTAATATTATTACCGGTTATTACGATAGTTTCTTTTTTGAGGAGGGGGCTTACATTCATTTTTTAAAGGTAAAGAAGAAAAATGTTATTATTTCTCGATTTTAGTTCAAATATAAAAAATTACATTAAAGAAAGCTTGTTGCCTGCGATTAAATTTCGAAATAACGAAATCATTTTTCGGTTATTTCGAGTAATGTGCGTTAACTCCATTCGTATTAAAATAAAAATAAAAATAAAAAATTCTATTCGACTAAAAACTTCTAAACATATAACAAAGCCCACTGAAATACGCGTAAAAATTAAACACGTGTTGCCTTTTAGGGAGAAAGTCGGAACTAACAGTTGAAAATAAGCTGTTGCTCTACAACCAGGTCATCAAGCCGGTCTGGAAATACGGGTGTGAGCTATGGAGTCTGCTCGAAAAAGAGTAGCGATTATATAAAGATTACAAAATAGAGTTTTAAGAATCATTGTAAATGCGCTATGGTGTGTGACGAATCAAACACACAGACCTGAAGATAAATTTCGTAAAGGATGAAATTGTGCCAACAACAAAAAGTTACGCTATAAGACTGGAGTCTAAATAAATACGGCAGTTTTAGATAGGACGTTCGTAGATTAAATAGGACAAAATTGACCGTATAAAGTATACATTCTGTATACGTATTAAATGAGACCCTGTCACTGGACAGGATTCTTTAGCAAGTGATCTTACACTTGGATATTAAATTTGCTCAATAGCCCACAAGGTTAGTTGTAAATTGGCGAATCAAGTAAAAAAAACAACCTTATATTCTTCTTCTTCCCATTATCGTACGAAGTTTGGAGATCGTCTTGGCAAATTGGAGCTTTGATATTACAACCACATTTCGACGTTTTTATTCGCCGTTCGTTACTTGACGAGATCGCTGCTGAATTTTTAATTATTTTCCTCGACTTTCGTCTAATAAATATTCGAAAAATGTGAAATTTAGTGATTTTTAAAAAACAAAAAAAAAAAAAAAGTAGCTAAAATCATTAGACTTTTTTCTGAAAAATCATAAAACTCTTTTCAGTTGTTAAGATCGAGCGAACATAAAAAATGAAATATGAAAATATATACAATTTATTTAAAAAAATGTGTTGTTGACCACGTTCGCAATCAGATTATTTTATAAATACCGTTATTTCATTTTTCTAATTTTTATAAATTGAATATCTAAATTAATATTTTTTATAAATTGTATCTGTATTTTATTATTTTTTAATTTATTTTTCGTTGTTTAGCGTATAATATTTTCTCCGTGTAACGGACGTAATTTTTATTAATTTTTGTAAGGAAAAATGCCGGTAACGACGTATTTTTCTGTTTTTAGGGTTATTCTAATTCTAAATTGTATATGAATTTTGCCCGAGCCAGTTTCATGAACTTAAACGAAGCTTTGAAAGAGGAAGAAGCTTCTCAGTGGGGCGCTTTCGTTTACATCAAAGTGCCGATCATTATTCAACAGCTCGCTTATTATTATCACGGTTTATACGACGGTGTTTTATCTGGTAAATTATTTACCTTAATCAAAATTCATCATAACGAAATACAATCTAATTCGTTTTTATTCGTTCGAAGGTGCTTTTTTTCAAATTGATTTATTTAATTTTTTTTTTTTATATATAACAGAACAAGCGAGCGCCGAAATTGTACAGAGTTTTCTGTCGCTAGTGGAATATTGTCCTTTATTACATACGTTGGACTTGCGTACATCTTGTTCGACTATAGAATACTTATTGATAGAAATGGTTACTACCACGCCTACTATATCGGAAGAGGAGAAAAATCAAATATTGACGCATGTGTAAGTTATCTTTCGATTTTGTTAATCCGCTATGTCTCTGTTCAATCGTCGGAATATAATATTATCATCTTATCGCGTATTAATTAGTATTCTTAAGGGATTTCTTTTGTAGATAGTTGTTTAATAGTATCGCTCTACAATTAAAATTGTATTTACTAATTGTAATGAAGCCCACGCAACAGCTGAAAAGTCGATTATTAGGCTTATTATTGTCAAATAATCATCATTAAGCGCCGTCTCCGTATCGGAGATAGGCGACTACTTACCTATACATATTTTGTTGTACAATGTAAGTAGCGTAAAATGCAATCGTAATTTGGCGCTAGCGTAGATAGACACACGCACTCGGGAGAACTGATTGTAATCGATTTGTAAATGCAGCCCCGCATGTTTGTGTAGTGTACTGTACCGTTACTAGCGCGCATATGGTGTTGTGCGTGAAGGTTTGCTATTTCACGTGATAATAATATTAGGATTGTTTATATTTTTTTATTTTCTGATGATAATTTATTTGCGCCGCCGATCGTTTTCGAACGCAGTGCCTTCTGTATAGAAGTCCGTACTCTCTAGCCACTTGGCTATATCGACCACATCAAATAAATAATACAATAAATAATTTAAAAATTACAAAGAACGAGAAAAGAAAAAAATAGTAAAACAGAAAAAATTACGCGCATTCACAAGTCTCGCATCCATTAAAACGAACATTATTTACACCCCATTTACATAATCCTATTCCAAATAAGCGCATGAATATTTCCCAACAGATTAATAAATACAGTATAAACTTTTTACTTACATACCGGATGTACATCAACGAAGAAACACAAAAATGTGTGTTGAGAAATAAATTAACTGTCGAATCTACTTTTTTCTCTGATATATATATATATATATATATATATATATATATATATATATATATATATATATACAGTCGAATTCGCTTATAAGGGACACATCGGGCGGAAGTCATTTGTCCCTAATAACCGGTTGTCCCTATTAAGCGAATTTTTTAAAATCTCTTATTGAAGCGAGTATATATACAATTTAGTAAACAATTAACATACTTATAACCTTATTAATGCTTAATATTTATATGGAAATTAAGAGAAAAATTCAGGAGGCATACATAAGGTAAAAGAACCTGACTGCCCTTTTCAGTACTATTCCATTTTTTACGTAAGTTCTGTTCATTTGTTTTTAAACGAGAGACGGTGTTTTTGGAGACGCCCATGATTTTTACTAACTCCCGAATAGGCATAATATTGGGAGGTTGAATTTCGATTTTGTCTGAAATAGAAATTTTTTCCTTTAATGATAAACATTTACCCGTCATTTTATTCATACAAAAAATTCACCAGAACTAAAAAAAGAAAAAAAAATTTTCGTAAGAAAAAAAATAAAACCTCAGACGCACTTTTATTTTTGCAGAACTAAACTAAGAACATAATAAGCTATCGGAGAGTGCATAATTAATAAACGTACAGAGCAAAAAACCGTATAGCGTCAATGAAAGAATGTCAACACAAGGACATCTCAAACAAAATGAAGAAAAAACAAAAATGTTCACAAACAAAAACGAATTGTAAAAATGACTAAAACATTTTTATTCAATTTTTGTTTATGTGAATATTTTCGTTTTACGACCGGAAGTGTCATTTTATATCGGCTGGCTTATCGCCTCTCTCACTATTTATTGCCTTGAAAGTCTATTTGTCCCTTATAACCGAGGCGTTGTCCCTCTAAAGCGAACTAAAACAACCTTCATTTCATACGTTTGATTCGGGGTTTTGCTGATTGTCCCTAATAAACGGATGTCCCTCTTATCCGGAGTCTCTTATAAGCGGGTTCCACTGTATATATATATATATATATATATATATATATATATATATATATATATATATATATAAAAATTATCTGATATTGCATATATCTCTCTCTGGCTTTATATATATATATGTGTGTGTGTAATTTTAATATTTGGCGGTTTGTAACTTTTCGTGTGCTAAAAATGATATATTAATATTACTTGAGAATTTGCGTTTTTTGTAAAATTAAACGTTTCTAAATTCTTTACAATGCCGATTTTGAAATAATCCGATGAAACTTGCAGTCGTTAATTTCATTTCATGCATACGACTCTGTGAAAACACGGTGAAAAAGTTAAGGTTGCCGCATTACGTCTGATTTGTCCCATAATTAAAATTTCTGGCGTTATACACCACGTACAGAATTGTTTAGGTTCTTTAGCCGTTTGGTAAAAATCGACAGTTTGATAGATTTAAACATTTTCGATATCGTTATTCGATATCGAAGAATCTTATTTATTATTTCGTTCTGTTTAATCTGATTGATAGTGCTCAATATATTCATTAATAAAGATATTCTGGCTTAATGTCTGTGTTATATTTTTGCTGTTAAACCATTATCAAGTAAACATAAAAAATGAAAATATATAAAAAATTGTATAAAAATATAAAATATAAATTATGCTTTTCTTAATATCGACCGATGTAGCGGATTATGTTTTAAAATTCCGATGGAGTTAAAATTACTAAACTTTTTAATAAGAAAACACAAGCTTTTCGGCTACTAAACTATTATCAAGTAAACATAAAAAATAAAATATAAAAATATATACAATTTATAAAAAATATAACATGGAAAAAAAATATTAATTTAAATATACATTCCCTACTAGATTATTTTATAAATACTGTTTTTTCATTTTGCAAATTGTTGTAAATTTTTAACGACAGCTTAATAATCATTAAGTTATTGTTGCTGCTTGATATTCTGATCTACTTTGCGTCGCTTTAGAAATAATATATGTTACTGATACAAATGATATTCCTTGATAATTATTAACATCAGTTCTACCTTTTATCTCTTACTATTTTATTATTATTTTTTATGAATTAACGACACTTCCAATCGTTACTTTTTTTTTACTGTATTAGAGTTTTATTGTTATTATTATTATAACGTATTTCGCGTTTGATGTGTTTCTATCTGTTTATAACTGTAAAAAATTAATATTTTTTGCAAATTTTCATTTAACTCGGCTACGTAAAATATATTAAATATATCCATCACTCTGTATTTTGAATGTTTTAACGATAATAATTGATCGTTTCCTTTCGCACATTTTTGTTCATCGAATGCAATATGCAAACTTGTGTAAACCTAAAATTAAATATTTTATATATATTTTTATATATAATTTAAAAATATTTATTAATTTTTTCTGATTTTTGTTTCATATTTGGATGTGCTATCAAAAATAACAGCAATGAAATTTGGAGGTAAACAAATGTTAATAATTTAATTTTATCGTTATTTAAAATAATCGATTTATACTTATTTATAATTGATTTTCGTCTATTACTGACAAATTCGAAAGAAGTAAATAATTTAAAGTTAAAATAAACGGATTATTGTTTAATTTCGGGTTTGATCTAAGACTGTACTTTTTCGAGATGAAAACCATATTTACACATTCGTTCAAGTATCGAGGCGAATATAAGAAAGAAAGGACCATTTATTTATATAGCGGTAGGAAATTAACATATTTTACAATATGCGTATCGATTAATAAACTTACGAAAAGTATTATAAATATAAATAAATAAAAATGTAAAAATAATAATCGATAACTAGCGGGATAAAAAATTAAAAAAACTTGCGATTCTTGAAAGTGAAAGTACTGAAATGAAAATATATATATATATATATACACACAACAATAATGTTAAGAAAATTACAGTGTACAAAGAAGTAAATCGAAACTTAAAAATAAAGTGAATTAAGTTTAAAAATGAACGTAGCAAAACTTAAATATTGATATACATTTTTCTATAGCATTAACTTAGTGGGAATAAAGAAATAAACGAAAATGTATAATTAAAAGTATTATAGAAATCTGCGCTCTAATCTTCTATGTTTATATTTAGTGCACATAAATTGTAGTATTTGTGGAATCGTAGTTCCCGATGGTGATAGTCAAATTATTTCCGCGTGAATAGTAATTACTTTTTTTTTTTTTTTTTTTTTTTTAATCCTCTTCTTATCAGGTACAGACAATTTTATGTCACCAACCGGATGTTGTCTCTTGAGAACGCACTTGATTTCTTGAGAATATGCCCATTAGCAAGGTCTCAATTTATTTTGAAATGGCTATAGGCTATATCCAATCCATCATCGTTCTTCTAATTACTGAGAAAAGTTTAGGAAATCAAAAGAACGTAATCCTCGACATGGTGAAGCTCTAACTTATCGTTTTTCGTTTTATGCTACTGAACCGTCTGGCATTTAAAATACAACTCAAACACCTATTTTAAATTAGCCGTAACTATGTGTACTTGGTGACGGAACACCGGACTAGACAAGAGTACGTTAGGATGGGACGAATTGATACGTTATACAAGATCAACTTATTTTGAATGAATATAAGTTTACTTTGTATACTATATTAAAACTGAGAATTATTTTTTATCGCGATTCAAGTATTTTTTTTTTTTTTATATATATTAATCGTAATCCAGTTATGGCTTAAAAAATCAACCCGACTGCCATAATTTATAACGTAAAAATAACTATTCGTCGTTTATATTGCAGGAGAAATAAGTATGGGAAAGTTGGCTCGTTGGAAGGAATTTCTGCTCCTCCTTCCGGTTCAATTCCTACTGTGATATTAAATACAGGTAAACCCGCGTTGGCTAGGATATTAAAAACGTTAGATACCGAATTTGAAAAGATTCAGGTACATACGATGCACACGTTTGATATTTTGTTATTACTTAAATTAATATATATTTTTTTTTATTTGTTATAAACTTTAGATAATGAGCGTGAGAAGTATTAACTTTTGAAATAATACCTACTTGTTTTATTAACGATAAAAAACGTAAAACAAAAATCGATCATATTCACCGAATTAGAATTAAGCTAGAATGATCGAATTCTATTTTTTTTACATTGATTCGTTGATGGATACTGTAAAAAATAAAATAACTTATTGTCGCACTATTTTGGGGTTTCGATATACGAAAATATGTAAATTGTAACAATTATAATTAATTTGCACAAGTAGAAATTGATTTACTCGAATTAGCATTTAATTGAAATCATTATTACTTTTTGAACTATTAAGGATTAGAATTATATGCTAGTTTGGACATTTTTTTTTTTTTTTTTACAATTCTGTCATTCGCCCTGTTTATCTGTGAGAAAAAACTTGTTGATTAGCAACCATAATTATAATTGTTTATCAGTAGTCACATGGATAAACCAAATAAAAGGAAATGTACTTATAAAGCTAATTAACTTGCTGCATCCAAATACATCAGCATTGTTGAGTCACAACTACCTTCCCAAATAACAAAATAAAATCGTGCCCAATTGGCGAAGTTGCAAAACAAATTTGAAATGCTGAATACTAAAAAAAAATCCGCCGGATTTGATAAAATCAGAGATGACGCGCAAATATCGCATCATGTCGACATTTTATTTCTATTGTACCACCTGCGTCTAAATTATTCGAGGAATTAATTTATTTTATAACGAATTATGTTATCTATTATAAAGGAATAATCTCGTCGTACAAATTATGATTTAGACTAGGATATTAGACTAACAAGTCCGTATAATTTTGAAAATTAATTTATTAATCTAAATTAACGTGCCGTGTGCAGCAACTAAGGCTAGAGGCACGAGGAAGAGAAATTAGATCAAGGAGTAGAGACCGGGCATGCGTAAGAACATGATTAGGTTAGTAAAAGAGGAGTGAGAAGGGAAGGTTGAGAGGCAATCTGAGTGAGGAGTACAAGAGTCAATGAGTATATGGGGAAAGCATGACGCTACACAAAGGAGCCGGAGTTCTGTTTTTCAGGTGAGAATGGGTGAGTCTTGTATGACCCAGCTGTAATCTGCTGATGACAAGTCTTCTATGCGGTTTGGAAACGAAGTCTTAAAAGGTAAAATGGAAATTTTGATTCGGCGAAACTTATTTAATGAGGATGTCGATTGCCGCTTTTGTTCCCACGAAGTAAGGAGTCTTGATTTGAAATAATTACGTACATTAATAGCTCGAATTGCGACGTGTGGGATCGGCAACAATGTAGCAGTCTTTTTCGCTGCTCTGTATGCTAGTTCATCCTGGAATCCAAGCTGGAATTCACAGGAACGAGACTAATTGGCTCGGTTTGACTAATAACAGCCGTGTCACTTCTTTGGCTGTAGGATGATGATCGTTGCTAAATGCATCGCATAAAGAGTTGAGCGCCGAGAGAGTGTCGAGAGTCGGAACATACAACCGATGGCTGTTGTATGTTAGAGCTTATTATGAAGTCTACGGCGAGGTAAATCGCATGCTGAAAGAATTGAAAATGACTGAGGAAGCGAGCGTCAGTATACAACACTGATGAACCCCAGTGGTAAGAAACAGTAATCTTTTGCTGATATTCTTGGTTGGTACTCCCTTTCTTTCCTGAAACTGATCAGCTTGATTGAACTTTCCATCCATTGTGGCAGCGCAGCGATTGAACGTTTCAATATCTGCGGTTTTAAAATGTTTATTTCTGATAAAATTCTGTTAAAGGTGGTTGTAATCGATTGAGGTAGTCTCGAAAGAGGATGAGATAGTAGATGGAAGTAATTTATGAATGAATAATCCAGAAGAATCGAGAGGCCATTTTGATGACTCCCCGAGTACACACTATCTATTGGGGAAGTCCGAAATGCTTCAGTAGTTACGTTAAGAGCTGAAGTCTGAATGATATCTAAGGACTTGAGTAATGATGGTTTTGCTAAGGAATATTTCGCTGCTCCGTAGTCAATGTTTGATTTGTAGCAAACAGCGATAAATGCGTAAGAGTGAAGTTCGATCGGCGCCGTAAGTACTGTGGGATAGTTTTTTCAGAATGTTTGTTTTCTTTGAGCACTTTTTTTTTATACTGTAGATTAACCGCGCTAATCCCATGATAATTTAAAATTTAGTACCACACCCAATTTTACGGCGACTCATTTGGAATTAATCATGAAGAAAGTTATTGACCTTTTTTTTTGGCATTTGAGTGTAATGCAGAAGTACAAGGCAACAGTTTTGTTATTTAAAAAGGATAAGCTAAGGCAGATAACTGGTTGGTACAATTCTGAAGAGCACGTTCTCTAGCAGATAAGGTTCGACAGCTTACGAAGATTGTAAGATCGTCCGCAAATAAATGAACTATGTACTGGAGTCAACTAAATCATTAATGGCTATGTTAAAGAGTATACCTACGAATAATGATTTATTTCGGATCCGAACGTAGAAACTTCGGTTGGTAAGAAAATTGTATATAAATGAGGTAAGGTTTCCGAAGAAACCCCGGTGTAAATGTTAATCCAAAACCTTTTGGATTGGTTTATTAAAGGCCTTCGATAAATCGACAAACATAAATGAAGCTTGTTAGCTGTTGCTTTAACAACGGTATTTTTTATAGAAATAATTTTGAAAATAATGCAATGAATTCCTGGACACAAATAAAGTATTCTAAAAAAAAATTTGTATGCGCTATTAGTGACTAAAACAAAGGAAATCTTGTTTCATTTTTACGTGCTTTTTTTGTGTTCGTATGTGCATAGTAGATTTTTTGTGGCGAGGACAATTTTAATATTCGCAGCACACTTGTCGGTGTTTTACAAGAAAGTGTTTTAGGGGCTGTGTATATATATATATATATATATATATATATATATATATATATATATATATATATATATATATATATATATATATGTCAACAAATAATAGTATCAAGGTGGCGTGACATTCGTCGACAGTACAATGTAAATTTCTTCAAATACAGATTTGTTGATAGACCTTTAGTTATAAGAAACTAGCAACAAAACACATCCGGCCAAAATATTCGGAACACTTAAAATAAACGGACATTAAAATAAATCGCTGATGATGTTTTGTATTTCATGTAACGTTCACTGTCAGAATACTCGATACTAAAATGAGTGACCATTTCTAAATGACTTTCTTCGATTTTCGATAATTTAACGATTACGTCGATCATAAAAGTTAGAAAGAGAGAAAAACGTGTATATTTCATATAAATTACAAAAAATGATTTAAACTGATAATTACGTAACGCCCATGATGGCTCATCGTGTAACAGAATTAACGTAAAAACGCGTGTAAAATAGTAAAAGAAGATTTATACTTATTAATAGTAGTAAAAAATGTTAAAAACTGCGCGACAAAAATGAAAAAGTTATAATAATAATAATAATATTAACAAAACGAAAGAATGACACTTAACACGATAATTAAATATAGAAGAAATAATAAATCGTAAACCAATATATAAGGCTCGAAAGAAGATTATTTATAAGTCTCCTATGTTTATATTTACTAGTAGAAATTAAACTATTATCACGGACTAAGCGGTTATCGCAGAATCTAAATTGAGCATACTTAATATAAGACACGTTTAGGGTTGTGTATAGTATTTAGAAACATTTAGTACACATCTGAGACACCTGTTTTTTAATAATCGCAATCTGTCAAAATTAGGATTTACATTAACTTGGCACTTTTTTTTTTTTAATCAACATAAATTTTTTAAATAGCTTTGAGTCAATCACAATCACGAAATATTTGTCTCTAAGTGTATTCTTCTTTATGTACGTTTTTTTTTTTTTTTATTTTTTTTTTTAAATATAAGTAATTTACTTTTTATTAACATATCGAAGTGTACTGTATTGATTATTGTAAATTACATTTTATTTGTAGGAAGCTTTGCTAAACATTTTAGGCCAGTTTATTAACGGAAAAAGCTTCGAAATAATTTTGGCGTTGACTACTGTTAAAGAAGTTTTGCATACTTTTGTGATGAAACTAATTAAAGTTAACGAACTTTGTCAACAAGTTAGTCCGAGCGAAGGAAAATTGGCTTATACGAAATCTATGCTGTTCGACATCACTTTTCTAATATTAAGCTCAATTGTTCAAAGATACGGTTCTAAAGTAAGCGTAAAATATATATATATTTTTTTTCATTCAGATTATTGCGAAGACTATGTGTAGCCTTTTTGACAATAACGATGATGAAGTACATCGTGTGAAGAGTTACACTTGCAATGAAGTGACTCTGACTTGTTCGTTACTCCGCTAAATCATATGGTTTTCGACTTTTAAGTGTCGTTTTAAATACTCAGAGTTGTCTGTATGATTTCAGCATTAGTGTGCTTTTCCAATCTTTTTGCGCGTTTAACCTGGTCATTTCATCGATGATTATTGAGATTTTTGGTGTGTGCCACTATTGCGTTCAAACCGATATTACGAAGTGCAACTTTTTGGCGGATTGCGCTAAAGGCAGCCATGTAAACAAGTATAAATTCAATTAAATTCCGAAATAAACGAGATTATTTTTTGAATGAAAAGGAGAAATATAATCTTCATTTTTTTTTTTCAATCTTTAAGATAATTCGTAAACTATTGTTAGTCGATCAAAAGGATTTTCATCGCGTAATACGAAAGAGACAGATTGAAAGGAAACCCCTCCGAATCTGAAACTGTATAATAGGCCAAATAATAATAATGACCAACCTATATTGGAAATACTAATACAACTCCACAGCTGTATACCATAAATCCAAATAGGTTTAACAATGGCAATATACAAAAATTATTTTCAATAGATAGCGTTGTGTTCTTTACTACTAGCCAATAAATACTTCTCATTTTTGCTCTTATTTCCAAACATTTCTGCCGAACGTGGTGCTTCCAATTTAGACGCGAATCGATGTGCACTCCTAGGTACGTGACTGTCTTTTTTTGTAGGACTGCTGATTCGGTGTCATTGGAATAGGTTTTTTTTTGTAATGATATACACGTATAAATAAATGTTATAAACAAGTTACTACGGCGCAATTTGGTTAATTTTTTCAATCATAAACAATTATTTAATTTTTGTATTATAGGTAAATCGTTATTCGTACGATTATACACGAATATTATATGTACTTGACGATAATTTTCTTTTTTTTTAACATAGTTTTTACATTTCAGATTATTTTCGGCGATCAGTGGGGAAATTCATTTTTTGAAACCTGGGTAAAAGATTGCATGGTGGAAGAAGAGAATAATAAAGCCGTGACTGCTCTTGTAAAAGGGCACGATCCTGAAAAGATAAAAGCGTTGATGACTTGGTTAGATTCGAACGAATTCGATATCAGAGCTGTGTAAGTGTTCGACGATGAAATAAATATTTTTTCTAGTTACAAAATTTTTTAACCGTCCGATTAAAAAATTATTTTTACAATTCATAGGTACGATATTATTACGCAGTTTGAATTTTTATTAAGTATATTGTTTTCAATTTTGGTTAGTAAATCGATTTTTTTTTTTACTGTCGTACATTTTCTTCGTTTAAACGAGGAAAAACTAAACAAAATTATAACTTGTCAAATATTTTGAATTTTCGTTTCAATAATCCATATATAAATTATTTTTACTACTTTTATTACTGTAATTTCGAAATGTAGTGATTTTAAAAAAATAAACAACAAAAAATGAGTTAAAATCACTATTTTTTTTTAAATATAAAAATCACGAAGCTTTGTTTAGCCATTATCAAGTGAACATAAAAATGAAATATAAAAATATATACGATATAAAATATATAAAATGTAAAAAATACTAATTTGTGAATACAATTTAAAAAAAACTGTTTTTTCATTTTGCTCATTTTTGTAAAACCTAAATCAGTATTTGTTATATATTATATTTTTATATTGTATATATGTTTTTAAATTTTATTTTTATGTTCACTTGATAATAATTTAACGGCCGAAATGATTTGTGATTTTTTAAATTGAAAAAAACAAAACAGTAAAGCAATTTTAACTCCTTTTTCGTTGTCTATTTTCTATTGGGCGTATCTTTCGTTTACGATTATTGCCTATAATTTACATTTTTGAACAAAATAATGAATATTCCTTCTGTGAAATATTATTTCTTTTCATCGTGTTTACTTTAATTATTACTAAACATTTATCACGAGATTGTATTTTGGTCAGTTTTTCATCATAATACTCATTAATATATATGTATACTACTATCACTGTACTAAAAAAATTAGTCATCTTTCGTCTGTTTTTTTTTTTTTTTTTTTTTTTTTTTTTTTTTTCGTAATTCTAGAGAGAGAGAGTAATACATCTCAGTTTTATCGTATATTTCTACTATACCGGTAGAGTGTATCACTACATTCATATATATATATATATATTTTTTTTTGCATACCGACTCTTAGGTCATTAACGCAATGGATAATAATTCTATTCTGTTTGTAACGGCACAATAGATGAAGCCGCTTGGTTATATATTCTTAGTTGTTACACAACTTTATTTACTTTTTATTATTACTATTGTTATTATTACTTTATAAGTGCATCTCGGCATTGTTTCTTTTTTAGTCTTCTGGACGGATTATCAGCAAGTCCAATGGTAGACATGCGCGATATTAATGGGTTCAAATTTTTGTTGAATGCACTATGCATTTTGTTGTACCGCTGCTTATATAACCGCGACCACCGTAGGGACATCCAGATCATTATGAATGTTGCGAACATAGTATGGCGCATCGGTCATTTCGATTGAAGCGACTGTATTTTTTCAAGATGTAGCAGCTGATACATATATTTCTAGGCTGTATGTCCAAATAGGAGCTATAATGATTTTGTACAGCATGACTTTGTTTGCGAGACTCGGCTTAGATTTTCTTCCCATCAGTGGATATAATTGTCTTAATAGTAATTTTAGTTTTTTTCCTGGTATTGATTACATGTAAGTTCCATGTTAGGCGCCTGTCGATTGTTATTCTAAGGTATTTTACCGCCTGTACTTGCGGTATTGTACAATTACTATAATTTACTGGGGGGGGGGGGCATGTTTCCCCCGTTTAGTTGTAAATGTGATGTGCGATGATTTCTGATCATTAATTATTATTCTCCATTTAAGGGCCCATTTCCGGAGTAATGATAACTGGTGTTGAATAAATCTTGACGCTTCATGAGGATCAACATGACTAGCTAGTATTGCAATGTCATCTCCGAATGTAGCTTGCAAGGCAAACATTGTGGTTGGTATGTCGGCCGTGTGTATATATTATACAGAATTGGGCCGAGAACACTATCTCGAGGTACTGACGCTAATATCCGTCGTTGGCTCGACATAACGCCATTTATTTTAACACCGGGAAAGATCTATCACTTAAGTAAGATCTCAAAAGATAATACATTTCAATAGGAAAAATTTTTCGTATTTTGTATAGCAAACCATCGTGCCAAACACGGTCAAATGCTTTGGCTACATCAAGGAATACCGCTAAGCTGAACATTCCACGCTGTAACACAGACTCAATTGCGTCAACGATTCTACGGCATTGATTGGTGGCCGAATGTTTTGGTCAATGTCTATAGGATATCTGTGACGCTGCCACTTTTTGCGCGCTTTTCTTCTTTTGTTGATTAATTTACGTATCTCAATAGGTAATATATTGCAATTATCGTCAGTCAGCTTTGCAGGCCGCGTTGATTTTTTACAGCAATTCTGAATAATATCTGTTATATAATCGACAGCTGTATCAACATCAGACGGCGATTTTAATTTTATATTTAAGTGTCCACTTGTTTTTCTATTATACTTTCAAATTTATTCCAATTGGTAGATTGGTTTGTTAATCGATTGTCCATTCTACTGTATAGTGGAATTGTGTCTAAAATTTGTAATACCGGTACGTGATCGGATGACAAGTCTGTAATAGCGGAACAGTTTTTGTACAAATTCTTAATTCCTTTGTTGAAATAAAAATCCGATACATCAGGTAGCCGGTTTGTATGCTTTGGCCAGTAAACAACATCAAGACGTAGTTTCCCATTGAGAAGGAAGAGTTGCTCTCCGCGTTTATTTAGAACTCTCGAGCCCCAATGAGGGTGTTTTGCGTTGTAATCACCTCCACATATAAATTTGCTGCCTCGGTGATCGAATAGTTTTATAAATTCGTCATTAGGTAATGCTTCGGATGGCAATAAACTGATGTAATAATTAATTCCTGGTTGTCAAATATTTTTATTTGTACCGCGACAGCTTGCGTGTAAAGTATAGATGATGATATATGTTCTTTTAAATAAGTACAGCAACACCTCCCATTGCTGTACCAGAGGGGTGAGTTCCATGGTAACATTTGTAGCTAGATAAATCAAAACTCGCGGGATCAATGATATGAGTTTCCGTTAGCAAAACAATATCAATTAGTTTTGTTTGTAAGAAACACTGTAGTTTATTTTTCTTTTGTTGAACTCCATTAGCGTTCCATAATACTATAGTGAATTTGTGCTTATCTTGTTTGAGTTCATAATAATTTGTCCATTAATTTGGTTAACATGGATATTAATGGTAATAATAAGTTACGAAACTCAGTTAGAAATGAATTTAATGTTTCACTAATCACTCGATGTTCATTTATATGCTGCGGAACATTGCCATTATATACTGCAGTTTAGGCTGAGAAAATTAATATGAATTTGAATTTGACGATATTGTCTTACGTATGTGTGGAAACTCGTTTGTATTTCCCAGGTCAACTGACGAGCCTTCCAAGTTTTTATTTATAATATTTAGTTTGAATTTTTTATTATGTTCGTGCTTATAGTATTCGCATCCTTTTTAGCAGGATGTTCACCATGACAAAAAAGACATGTTGGTTTTTCCTCTGGTGCTTTAGGACAGTTTGCTGTTAAGTATTTGCCGCTGCATTTAACGCATCGAGGTGGAAGATTACAATAAGATTTTGTGTTGCCAAAGTTTTGGCAGCGCATACACTGTATTAATTGTCTATTTATTCCCGTGGCTCTTCAATCGTTACGGCTGTGTAAAGTAAATAATTTAGCTTGAATATTTCCGAAACTTGTTGAGATCTATGAAGAACATAGGCAGTGGAGATTTTGTCCTTCTACTGATTACATTGATTACAGAACGGACAGAGAAACCTAATTTCTGTAATGCCAGATATGTTCGCAATTGGTTGTGTGATGAAGATGTTTTAAGATTACACGGAAGGCTTTATCTTCTGATAATTGAAATGTGTAAAATTTGTATTTGTTTTGTTGGAGGGCGTTTGTCAGTGCGCGATAACAATTTGGTGAACTTGGTTTTATTGTAATACCGGTATTTGTTGACTTAAGTGTAAATTTTACATCTTTCAAGCTGGTTAAAAATTTTATAAATTCTGTATAATTTTTGACGTCCTTAACCAAAATTGTCGGAGGCGAAGTAATTTTGTTAGTAAACGGAATTTAGTTTTTGTTTATTTTTATTATCAGTGCTGTCCATCTCGTCATTTTGAACTAATTGTTCTAGTGCATTTATAAACATTGCTAAATTATTTGACCAAGTTTGGCATTAAGGTTTAGTTTTACAACTTTAGGAAATCTTTGTCGATTGCTTCAGTCATACTTGTCAGATAGACAAATTGTGGGTCGTGAAAATTGTACAGTTACGATGTGTTCTATGAGATCTCTCACGTATTTGCTTTATGAAACGACAGCGATATCATTTACCGATGCCATCGTAATTCTCGCTATCAATGATGTAATCAGATCGGTACCATTGCTATAACGACATATAGATCGAATTAAGTAGTGGACGAATGATTGCAATATTAAATGATATCAAATCTGTTCATATCGCTTTAAAATTATTCAGTGATTCAAGAACATTAAATACTCTTTATCTTGTTTGTTCTTAGAGTATTGTTCGATAATTTAGGATACATTTTGCAATAAGTATACTACAGACGTGAAAAACGATTCAGGGTAATTTTTTGAAATATTAATGTTTTCGTATAATGAATTATTATCCAGAACACATAGATTATGATCTCTTGCGCGATGATTTACGTACCGTTGTAGAAAAGCCGGAGAATTTCCAACTTAAAGTTTTTACATAACTCGTGTGCAATGGTTGCGTTAGTTAATGACGAATATTTAATTTCGCGAATTAGTTACGTAGTACAACTATAGGATGACTACTAGAATGGATCGCTGTTTCTTCCTGCCACATTCGCGTACTAGTCTTCTTATTCACCCTTGGCGTCTACTTTTCGTCTGTATAGGTTATTATTGAAAATTTATCCGTGTTTAGCTATACGTTTTCACAGCAGATATGTGATTCTTTGACTTAGTGGAACCTCAACTTTATGTACTTGAAGGGTGTTCGTATTGGTTCGTGGATAGCTTGTTTGAGTTATTGATTTTATAATTTTAAATTATCGTTATATTTTTCCATACGTATACACAAATAGGTTTGATTTTTTTTTACTGTATTGTACACATATATGTTCATGTGTACGATTATGTAAGTACACTCTAGTGTAGTGAGGTATGTGTGCATGCGTAGACAAGTGTACTGTGTATTGTATGTGTATGCGATTGTATCGGGTGACTCAGAGAAGACGGTCTTTGTTGCTTTTTGAATAACTTAAAAACTACTCGACCAAAATATTTTAATAAAATTGTATTTAAAAACGAGATATTAGCTTACAATCTCATTTGCGGAACACAATATCATTGAAATAAATTTGCAACATATTTACAAATTCGTTAAAGAATAAGTTAGAATTCGATTTAATTCGATTTGATAGATTTGTGTTTCGATCGATTACGTATATAAATGAAAATAAATATTTTCGATTAATTTTAAATAGGTAACGGAAATTTTCCAACGTTGAACGAACGAAGTTGTTGTATAATATTACTTTGAAATTGGACATTTTAGATGAAGTATTTAAAAAATTCAATGTAGTAGTATCGTTGGTCGGTATTGTAAAACAAAAATAATTTTGATAAATTTTACATAATTTTATTTCTGTACGTAATGAATTTTTTTAAAATCGTTTTTATTCGTCTGTATTTGCAATTCTACTTTTACCAAATCCTCGTACGTGTTCGGTAAAAAGATGGGGAAATTATTCAGGTGTCTTATGTTTAGGCCGATGAAATGGGGTGAAGTATGTTTGTCGATGCCGGCAGTGATGAGAGAAATTCACGACGGTTGGAGGAATTCGAAATTAGTCATTAACGACGTTAAAAGAAAATTGGATGCCATACGCGCTTGCCAAATGTATTCGCTGTCGGTCTGTTCCATTTCTTGGCTTTCGTCCTACATGCAGGTAAAATTTATTTCTGTTTTCGTTTACGTTTCACTATAGTTTATTGTTCACAGCAAATCAGACGCCATACTGCAGAATAATTCTTACGCGCATGTGTAGTATGTTCTATAAAAATTATCCCGTAGATTTTAGGAATATTTTTAAATTTAACGAAAATGTTCAGAAATATACATTAGAAATCGAAATTTAATCATTTTGTATAATATTCCGTTATGCTGTATCGAACGCTTTTTTAATGTCAATTAATACCATTCCGGTATGTTTCTTGTTGAAAAATTTTGCAGGCAAAATAATATAAATTATAAACCAAACAAAATATAACACAGTTTAATCACTAGTAAGTTAAACTGTGTTATATTTTGTTTGGTTTATAATTTATAAAATCACTACTCTTCAATATATTTAAAATTAAAATAATATGTTTCCTAGCTAATTTACTTAAGTTACAAAGCATGTTTATTGGTCTCAAATTATTTCTATTACTACCATCCTTACCTGGTTTAGATAGTACATTAATTTTTGATATTTTTCATTGCTTAGGGAAATAAGTGATTCGCAGCATACTTTACGTATTTATTAATTTCCTCAAGAGTAGGGTATTAACGGGTTATTATGACCGAATATATAGCGTGGTTTTAACTGTTCTAACGACATTATAGTACTGTGTCTGCGGGAGTGTAGCGGCACTCTGCTCCGACACTAGAAAAATGTGATGAAAGTAAATCGAATATTTGTTTAGATTTATGTACCATTTGATTATTAGTTGGATCGATTAATGGTGCAAGAGATGTTTATCTTGACATGTTTGTGTACTTTCCACAGGTTGTTACAGGCATAATATGTTAGATAAGAATTTACTCCGTGTATTATTTTTCCAATTGCATAGTAGGTGGTTTTAACAAGTTTGGTCAAAATGATATAAACTAATCTGATGTTTTTATATGAGGCTACTTTGACGTCTGTAATAATTTTTAATGTTATTATTTTGTTGATATAAATGGGGCGTCTTTTTTTGAAATACGCAAAAAACAGTTCGCGGGTACACAAATATTCATATGTGTGTGTGTGTGTGTGTGTGCATATAGTTTGTATACATGTACCAAAAGGAGACGACGTGTATATAATAACATTAATGTCTTATACGGACGATTATTCATTTTGGTTAGTTGTTTGTATATCTACAATTAAAGTTCAATTTGTTTTCTACTTTTTGATTACGTTTATTTTTATTTCGATGATTTTAATTCGTACAGAATATTATGAATTAATTTATTAAGGAGCATTTTATAACTTTTATTTATAAATTTCGTTTATAGTACCGTGTTTGTAAAATGCTGCAATTTTAATTTGTTTACATTACCGGCTCGGTCTAGGTTTCATTTTATATATTTTAATGAAAATAGTAATAAATTGAATAAAAATTGAATTATTATTTTTATTGTTGTTGTTATTATTATTAAAGTACAAGATTTTATGTTCCGATTAAAATATTAAAATAAACAATTTTCTTAAATTGAAAATTTTAGTGTAATATTTTGTCAGTACTTGACGCTATTTTTGAATATCCTTTAATTCACGTTCTTTATTTTGATTACTTCAGATAAGTGGTTGAATTTTATGAGAAATTGACAATACACATAACGAGCCGAAGGTTAATTATCAAAAATACTAAAAAAAAAAGAAGTTTATTTTTGGCGTTCTGGTTTTACACGTTCACAACGAAATTTGCATTATCTAAATATACTTTCGTATTTTCTTTAGCCTACGATATAATTAGTTTTTAAACTGTTGTGTGGATTTCATTACAATAAATAAATATATACATACGAGCTCCGTCAAGTACAACAAAACAAAAAAATACAAAAATTCAATTTGAAATTGTTTATACTCGATAGCTTCGAGATCGTTTTATTGAACTATTAAATTCCTACTGGTATATTAACTCAGTTTGGAATACGATATTTATATAAGTTTAATATACATAAAATAAACGTTTATAGGTATTATTCGCACGCATTTTTATATAAAACTCTTAATAGAGATTTGTTGATAATATATTTGAATTAAATAGTAATATCTCGTCTTGTTTCATTATTATAAACGCTGAAATATACGATTCAACGCAGATATGATTGAAGCGTGTATTTAGCAGAAAATGTGTATCTACTATTATCCTTAATGGTGCGTCTATTCATTAAATCAAGGAGATGAAATACTTGAAGTAATTTTTAATTCTCGTTTAATCTTTACCAATCACATAAAATCGTCTGTAGACAATGCATACAAAAAATCAGAATACTTTTCATAGCATTTTATCGCGCGTTATATCTTAACATATTAACAAAAAAAATCCTGATTTACACGATTATAATTCGGCCAACTTTAAAATATGCTGTATCCAGTTTGTGTTTCAGTTTTCCGTAGTGCTTTTGTTATAGCTGGTGTAAAGCTTGCGTTGTACAATTATACTGAATGCTCTTATGTACAAAAAATACGTATATGTACAATTAAGCCTCCTAGATCTTCTTTTGTACGGTAGTAAAGTTTCGACAAATTTCACGATAATCATTTAATTAAAGTCGATATGGCTACCTTTCCTACATATTCTCTATATACGCATTACAAACATCGCCGTCCTCAATAAATTTTTATTGTATCTTGTTATTTTCTCCTCATTTATCTATTCTTTAACAACGTTAATTTGGTAATTAAGATGTTTAGATTTTTAACTACTAACCTAACTATGATTGTTACATGTTGTTTTATGCGTAAAATAACATGGTTTCAGTGGTTTTCAGTATTTCTGTTAATATATATATATATATAATATATATATATATATATATATATATATATATATATATATATATATATATATATATATATATAATCAAATTTAAATAGATTTTGACTCAAGATGAGCTACTAAAACCAAGAAATATGGTTCAACAATTTTTGAATCCGCCATGTGAGGATTCTCAACTAGATTTAAGATGCCAGTCTATGAAATTATTTCAACAAGACAACGCTAGGGATAGGTACGTTTGTATTTACTTCGCTTATATTTGTACGCGTGTATTGAAATCGTATTAATATTTGTTCGCATTGCTATTAGAAATATGAGTAGTAGTCGACGAGTTAGTTGTATGTATGTATAAAAAGGTGATAATTTCAAAATAATTATTTTAAATGTTGATTGTTTGCGACTTGCAGCAGGTGCTGGTTAGCTTTGAACATAATGTGTAAAATGCAATATAGCGTCGGGCCTTCCATGATGCCCATTAAATTATTTTCTCAATCTTCGCAATGGTAATAATATATAATTTTATTATTATTTTGCTTTTATTGATTTTTATTTTGAATTATTTAATCTGCGCCGTAATTTACGATGATTGTATCGATTCAATTTCTGTATAATATTTTGAAACATCCGTTCCTCCGAAAATAAAATTTTAATATATATTTAAATTAATTCTGATTTGAAATTTTTCAAATAAGAACTACACGGAAAAATATTTGATCATAGAATTTGATAATATTTATTTTTTACTCGGCTGCGTCCATTGTTTGCGTGAATCGAAATTTCGCGATTAAATTTTAATAATTTTTTCGATGCGAAAGCAAAATTTTAATTTTATCGAAGAATGCGAAATGAAGAAAAGTTATTTATGCTTCAGGGAAGGACAGCGAATTATTTCTGTTATTGTATTGATCAAAATGATATAATAAATTATATATTGCGGATCTCGTTGAGCTTTGTTGGAAGACGAAATTAACGTCTTAATAATAGCGTGTTCGTTACCGACATTAGACCTTAATAATAATAATATTATGTTATTATAGTTAATGTTTTTTTTTTTGTTTTTTTTTAAATAATAATTTCATCATATTCGCACGTATGATTAACAGTATGTGTTTTTATTCTCTAATTGTTTCGTAGTATTCTTTCTAAAGATCCTGTTTTTAAACAATTATTGCCAGTCTGGGAGAAAATATTTAAGCAAGGATCGCTTAGTTTACAGCTGGTTCAAGACGCAAAAGCAATTTTCAGTATTACCAATCCTAATATGTTTATAAAATTCATGATCGATGTAAGTTTCATAAATACGCGATCTTTAAAATTTTAATTAAATTTCAGTGTACTATCCTCGCTCGCGATAATTTTAAAAAGTTACAATTTATTGTATGTATTTATATTTTGTTGAAAGTTACGCAATTTTAAAATTTACAAAAGTCTCAAAAAAACAATAAATTCAAATTTTAAATCGAGTTTGAAATATTTTATGGGTTTTTGTATTTAAGTACGCATTTTTTAAAAAAACTTTTTAATGTTTAAGAAGTTTTTATACTTGAAATTTATAAACGTTTTCTGACTAACATTGAGAAAAATGACTATTTTTGATGCACATATTATATTTGCATAAAAACGATTAGCAGCGACGAAAAAATTTTTCACCGTAACAAAAAAAAGTTTTTGAAAAAATTTAATTTTTGAAGCTTTGTTTCCAAATTTACTAAATCAACGAAATCAAAATAAAAACCCCGTTATTTATCGGATTTTCAATTTTAAATGACTAAACATACTTATTGAAAACACTGCACACAATTAAAGTTCGAACATTAAAAAAAATTATACTTCTTTAAAAATTTAATGTTTAAAATAAACAAATGTGAACGCCAATATTCTACGATTGGTATTAAACGTTACAGTATCGATGATGAATTGAGTATTTTTTGTTTTTAAAATTAATTGTAAGCAAATTTTATAATGAATTAGATTGCAAATTAGAATTAATTGCAACAGTTTAAAAATATTGTAGAATATTGGTATTAAAGTTTGTTTATTTTAAACATTAAAATTTAAAAGGAGTAAAAAATTGTATTTTAATTATGTGCGATGTTTTTAATAAGCATATTTGGTCATTTTAAATTAAATATCCCATAAATAAAGTGTTTTTTGTTTTGAAGTACCGTTGTTTTTAGTCATTGACTTATTTCGCATTTTTTTCTTTTTTAATATAAATTCAATTACGGCAAAAAAATTTCATTAGTCGTTTTATGCAAATGTAATTTGTGTTTCAAAAATCACGATTTTAATGTCTGCCCGTTTTCATATAAAACCGGGAAATTTCTAACTGGATATAATGTTTCATTTATGTAAATTTACGAAATCGATTCATTATTTTGATAGAGCACGAATGTTTATCAGCCATTTTTAAGATGATCGGGTTTAATCATATTTTTTTATTTTTAGACAAAATAACTTTATTTTGAATAGATATAATTATTAGTAATCTTTCTATTTGATATAAACAAAGGAGATAATGAAACAGAGATATAAACGAGAATTGAATAAAGCGGTGGATCTGCTCTTTGGATTGTTCTATTTTGACATCGAAGAATGCAGTATAGCTCTATTATCTTATGTTCCTTATTTGCTATTCAAACCGGCCGGGTGAGTAATTTAATGTATAATCCTCTGGAAATAATGAAATATATTTGTTTAATTAATTCTTGTGAAGTAAATATTATCGTGTCTATTATATCGAATATTTAATTTAGAATGGCGTTTGTTACGTCATATGTTATTTTGTAGGTTTAAGAATTAACTGTAAATCAAGACAAAGAATTAGTTAAATTGTAACGTAGAAGTTTTTGATGGAATACTTTCAACTTTCAAATTGTCGTTTTTTAACTAATTTAAATATTTTTTTTTAAATTTTAGTTGTAAATTACATACGAATTTTTTTATAGACTTCAATGAGTTTTTAAAAACACGTTCAGTTAGTTCTTCGTAGATTATTTTTTGTATTCATTAAAAACATTAATTCCAAATATATTGAGTTGTGAACGAATTTGTTGGATCTAAACCGATTAGTGAATATATATATATATATATATATGCATGCATGAGTTACACTGAATGGAAATTGCCTTATTGTTTTGCTAGCTCTGTTTCGAACTGGGAGTATTAGGAGAATATTAATTTAGATAGTTGACACCTATTCAGATGTTCTATGCGCCATCAATTGTCCGGATGAGATGTTGTCCAGGTCTTTGGAATAAATTGGTCGGTGATATGTTCAATTTGAGGGCACGAGCGACTTGGATAGAATAAATTAAAAAAGTTAAAATTTGGTATATAATAGGCTATTTTATCACAGTGATGATAAGTGGCACATCACACCATATAACAGTATATCACAATTGCGATATGCCTATATCAACCCACTGCTGTGTGTAAGCATTCTTCAAACTTTTCAAACGATTCTTATCTTGTGCGGCTCGGATCCAATTGATTCCTGCCTATTTAACAACATTATCTCGCCACCTAGCCATAGGCCTTCCTCGTGGACGCCGGCTGTCGATTATCACCATTGTAATACCCGCTTAGTCTATTTTTCATTCTCTTGTCTTGCCAAATGTCCGACCCATTTCCATTTGAGCATGGCGTTGGGTCTAGCAATTTCATATGTTCCCCAATCCATGTATCTTTCTCGAGCCGCTTGGGTTTTCCTAATTCTTCTAGGTGTCCTGTTAGTAGGGTTCAATGTTTTAGTTGATATTTCCAACTTTAACACCCATGTAATACAGAAAACAATAGAAAGAAATAGGGGTTCGAAAATATTTTAAAAAGGATTATCATAGTGTACAAGAATATTAACAAAGATAACAAACTATAACGGGAAACTTATAGAGGACAAAAAAGAAATAACAAATGAAGTCGGGAGATACTTCACGGGTATATACAGCACCAAAGTATCGTCAGAATAACAACTAAAACACATCGATCATAACGTAATGGATAACAAGGACATTCCCGGAACAACTAAATATGAGGTCGGATACGCCCTGAAATCACTAAAGAAGAATAAGGCACCTGGCCCTGACAGAATATTGCCAGAAATGAGGCGATATGAAGGAGATATTTTGATATACACGCTATACATGATCGGTTTAATAGATTCCTAAACGAAAGCGAAATACCCAATGTTTGTAAATATGCAAAACTTACTTTAATTCGTAAGAAAGGATATATACTTTCCCTGAAGAACTACAGATATGTTATCGCAAATGTATAATTGTAAATACGAACCCATGTTATCGCAAATGTATAATTGTAAATACGAACCCTATATCACAAATTATAGATTATAATCACCAATGGAGCAGGCCAGATTTCGATCAAGATGTTAACGCTATTTAATCACACGTGCATGTTTGGCCAAACAACCATCATTACATATTATATAGTCAATTCCGTTCTTATACTGAAAAAAATCTGGGCTTCTCTAGGTCCATTTTATTTTTATATTTTTGAAGAACTTATTCATTTCAAAAGTTTATTCAATTCAAGAAAATTAACCCATGTTTGTACTCTTTGACTTCTGATACCACATTCATGTTCACCTATTGATTTCTCTTGATAATTTTGCCATGTCCCAATTATTGCATTGAAGTCTCGAATAATCATCGTCAACTTGCACCAATCTTTATCCAATGAATCTTGTAGTGTTCCATAGAATTCATCTATTAATTCATCTGGATGCACTCTTGTTGGCGCATAAACTTGCATGATTAAGGATTTTTCTGAATCATTATGTATGGCACTCTTATTTGTTAGGCTGGCGTACTTCAATATTTTATTACTTCGTCGTTAGTTAAGAAACCTATTTCACTTACGTGCTCTTTTTCTTTCCACTTGTAATACAATATTCTTTGCTGTTCTCTCTGAACGTTCGGACCTCGCTTAATCCCAATATATCTCAGTTTATTTTATTTCTTCTGCGAGTTTGTCTCCAATTCTCAACATTCTAACATTATATGTGCCGATAAACATTAAATGTTTCTCTTTCTTCATATTTCTATTAGTTTTGTTACATCCAGGTAGTTGTTTTAGCCAGTGGTTGCCTCCTTTATTTATATTTTTATTAAGCGGTATAGAGGCATGCAACAATTCCGGCTACCCATTCTGACCTTGGCTGGTACGGATTTTCTTTTTTCTTACTGGTAGCCTAACCATCCGTGCTGGGTAGGCAAATTGGGTAATGCATTTTATCCCTACTGGCGGTTTTTTTTTTCTGTTAGGGTTTGTTCCCTTAGCCTCTGGTAAAAACCCTATCCGCAAGGCAGCGGGCTGCTACTGAGAAGGTAGCGATGAGTGGTTTTGACAGCGACCAAGCCTCGCTGAGGGTGTGACGTTTGCAGGATTTTACTGACTTTTAACATGCAGTCCCTCAAGCCGCCCATCTGCATTCTATCGTCTCATTGCTTTGTCACTACTGGAATCATCTGCCTGAGACTTTTCACCAGTAGCCGCTCTTCGTCCGCAACTACTTATTTATTGATGTGCTATTGTAGGTCGTTCTATTATCCGCTGCCCGTAAATTTTGAGAATACAAATACCACAATATACGAGTGCATTTATGTTGTACATAAGCCTATTTCGTGCGCACAAATGACGAACAATACGATGATGACGATGATATATGCAATGTATGTATTTGTGTGTGTTTCAGATCCAGAAATAACGATTTGATCGAACCACAGTCTTCGGCTATCGCTCGATTAGTAGCGTATAGTATATTTGCCCCGGCAGGTTGTTATAGTAATAATATGGATAGTAAAGTAGAAATGGAACAAGTAAGATATTGATATATATATTTTATTCAATAAAATAACGCTAGAAATTAATTTTACAAAGTTTCGAATGTTTAAAAAAAGATTAAATTAAATTTTATTGGTATATTTTTTGTTATTATTATTATTATTATTATTAAATTTCGGTGTCATGTACAGTAAGTGTTCGATGGAGGTAAAATTGATGAGGAATAGAATATACATTATTTTACAGGAATCTATGTGCATCGTTGTCGAGTATGTAAGAAACATGGAAGACTAAGAGAATATCTGCAAGATTCTAATTTAGGATATATATATATATATATAAATTTTAATTTTGAGTAATAAATATTTAATAGTTTCTATTAAGCGAGGAAGCAGTCCTACTACCGAGTAATTTTGTTACACTTTTTATCGAAAAAAACTAACCCTGAACGGGAAACTTATTATAGTGTTGTATTTTCAAACGCAAATACGTGTACTAATTAATTATTATAAACAAAACAAAATCATAACACAGTTTAATCACTGTAAAAAATTTTTTATCGCAAAGCTTTTCGACAATTACGTCGTTATCAAGCGTACACAATAAACGTAAGATGATTGTGCATGCTTTATAATGACGTACTGTTGAAAAACTTTGCAATATAAAATAATTTTATAATGATTAAACTGTGTTATGATTTTGTTTCGTTTATAATTCATAAAATCACCTACTCTCCGATATATATCAACATTTAATTAATTATTGTTACGAAAATAAGGTCCTTTTTTTCTTCAGAGATACTTTACATTACTGATTATGCAACACAACCGTCTATTGAAATTTTTACGAATTATTTTTTCTATAATTATTCTGTAAGTGGATACTCTGTAATCGGCGTTTTGCTGTTATGTCCGGTGTAATCTTTTGTAACTAGATAAATAATCGTTTTCTTATACAACGTGAAATAATCTAATTATTATAATAAATATAATAATAATAATTGCGCGCATTTAAAATTTTAATTTCGTGGTCAATTTAAATAATGATAATAATTTTACACCATTAAATTCTTGAATTTGGCGTGGTCAGTTTATTATTTAAAATTTTCGTTTCATGAAAAAGGTGTTATATCTAAAATTTTTAGTCTGAATAAAATTAAAAATTACTAAAATTTTATAAAAGTTCATTCTAGAATTAAAGAATGCCACTAAAGAAAATTCTTATTGACTACAAAAAGCGAAGTTAGAAGTCTTTTTTATTTTTTTAATTCAGTTCACGGTTTTAGGGGCTATTTTTCAGTTTTCATCATTTAATACGCGTACATATTGTATTATAGAATAGAATAGATTCTTTCGATTCCAGGCAGCTAATGTTTATGTATACGGCATAGACGTATTAAACATAATTTATTGTAATGAGTTACTCGCTTATTAATATTGCTCTAATTATTAGTGCGATGTTTTATTAAATTATTTCCATATTTAATTGTTAGTTCGAACGTTATATTCTTTGTTTGTTTTTTTATTTTTCCTCCCACGTTGTAATACATTCTTTGTTCTTTACTTACCTTAGTTAATTAATGTTGTAAGCCAAGGTGGTAAGGTGAGTTCCGGTACGCGATATATCTATAAATTATGTTCACTGACTGTATTTTAATTATTTAATAAAAGATTTATTTATTTATTTATACCGTCAAAAAAAGTCACGCTTTTCGTTAGTGTATTATTAAATTGTTAATTTTACCCGAAGCGTTTATTTCGTTCGGTCTTTTTGATATAACTTTAAACGAAATTTTAAATAATTAGGACTTGGAAGAATACTGTTCTCCGTCTAAAATAGCGAAAATGAATGACGACGATGAAGACATCGGCGAGGACGAAGATAGTAATAGTTATAGCAGAAAAAATGTTCATCCTGTATTCGGAAGTGCATTGTTGAACGCTATCGATATCATGTTTAAAGCTTTTAATAACGTCACTTGGCGAGCCGAACTTATATCGCAGGATACGTATTTCGTGTTACGGGTATTAGAACAAATAGTCGTTTGTGGTAAAGACGCGGCTAAACCAATTCTGAATCGTTTGCCGGATAATTTGGTAAGACGTTATAAGTTTCGATTAAAACGAAATAAAATAGAAATTCATTTTTAATTAATAACGAGAGAGAGAGAGAGAGAGAAAAGAGAATTTTCGACGTTCATAACAGTTTCGGAGGAAATATTTGAGGGCTTGAACTGAGATACAGAGAGAATAGAAATAAACGGATAATATCTCAGCCATTTAAAAGATTTGTAGACGATGTTGTAATTTTCGGTACAAATATCTGAACACTAGCAGACGATGGTGCTTGAACTGAATGAATCCTCGATGAAAATAGGAATCGAAATGAATTCACGCGAAACAATTATAGTGTTTAATATAGGCCATAAAAGATACGTAATAAATAGGGACGTATATATATAAATATATCCATTGTTAAAACAGCCCAAAAGGAATATTGAATAGCGGTCTGGAGTAACCCTTATAATGTCTCACATTATAAATTGCCCCAGACTGATATTTCATGTTTACCCTGGTTTTACAATACACAGATGCCAGTTAATCAAATTCGTCCGCACATAATCGATGCAGACTACGATTAGGAAAAAATCGCTTTATTTCTTCATTATCATTCCGAATGAACCTTACTATCCCTACTGCTCACACCCTGCGGATAACATGACCTTATTGCCGACGCAAATCGCATGTTTTTTCGATGTTTCTATTATCTCTTTTCCTGTAACACATTATACAATCAAATTCTTATCAATTCCTTTCCCCATAAACACGTTTTCTTTATTTGTTATTCGTAATGTACACATTTATATTTATATAAGTTCATTCGTGAATGTAACTTGGCGATATAAGTACTTATATTTATATTATGATTTTATATTTATATTATGATTTTATATTTATATTATGATTTTATATTTATATTATGATTTGTAATGGGTAAACCTTGTGGAAGCCCATTATATACATACATACATACATATATATTTTAAAGAAAAAATTGAAGTTTTCGAAACATGGTGCTGGCGACGACTATTGAAAATCTCATGGGTCGATAAGATATCTAACCAAGAAGTTTTCCACAGAGTGCAAGAAGAAAGATCACTCTTGAAAACAATCAGGAAATCTAGGCTAAAATGGATCGGACATGTGTTAAGGCATGATAGCCTACTAAAAGATGTTATAGGAGGACTAATACCGATGCGCAGACCGAAAGGACGACCAAGACAGACGCTGATAGACACAGTCAATAAGGAAGCAAATATTAAGACCTATGGGGAATTAAAAAGACAGACAGCGGATAGGAAAAGGTGGAGGACTTGGACGATAGGGGCGAACCAGTCAGATTACTGAAACACCCATGATGATGATGATATATATATATATAATCTAGCGTGGTGAAGATAAAAATGTTATATGCGAAAAAAAAATCTACGAGAATAAATTATCGATTGACAAGTTGAATATTTTCCCTCGGTGAAGAATATAGCAATTTAAAAATGAAGGAAGCCGAATAATATTTTTTTCGTTCGTTCAGATTTCAGCATATTTTGATGATATATAGATACAAGTAAATAATTTTTCAAGTAAATTATCTTTTGATTTTAGAAAAGGTCTTTTCAGTGTTTTGGTTTCGTAATCAAATTGTTCTATCACTATTTAACGTTTATAATTTATACCCCGGATTCCGTTGTGTCCTTGACAAAGAATAGAATTTGTATATATATATATATATATATATATATATATATATATATATATATATATATATATATATGTATATATTTATAAGTGTTAATTCTATTGGGGATGTAACTTTTTCATAGTAAGTAAAAAAAGCCTCTAACCAACTAAGCAATCCGTTCAATCGGTCCGTAAACGAGTAACCGCTTGTTGAGAAAATGATAAGGGCAGTAAATAATTCTTTCAGTAAATTATCTCTTGATTTTAAAAAAGGTCCTTTCAGTGTTTTGGTTTCGTAATCAAATTGTTCTATCACTACTTAACGTTTATAATTTATATCCCGGTTTCAATTGTGTCCTTGACAAAGAATAGAATTTATATATATTTATTATATATATATATATATATATATATATATATATATATATAAAAATTTTAATTCTATCGGGGATGTAACTTTTTCATAGTGAGTAAAAGAAGCCTCTAACCAACTAAGCAATCCATTCAATCGATCCGTAAACGAGTACCCGCTTGTTGAGAAAACGATAAGGCCGGGCAAGGATTCTGCAAGATTTAAAAACCACATTTCTATAAAAATGGCTAAGAGTAGAAAATTTTTTTGCGGAAAGCAATATTTTTCGAGAAAATCAAAATTTTGAAAAACTAGATCTTATTGTAAATTTCGATTTATCAGTCATGTGGGAAATGTGCTATTCTCGTTTTTTCCTTTAATTCTACTTCTCTAACTAGCTGAAATAAACCTGACTGATTCTAATCTAACCAAATCTAATGTAACGTAGTCGGGGTATTTTGTTATTTTCGTTTTTGCCCTTTAATTCTACTTCTAACTAACTGAAACAAACCTCCGATTCGAAGTAGCCTAACCTAGCTTTTGAAAAGTGTGTAATTAATTTCAAAATTGTTTTTTAAGAGAAATGAGAATTGTCCGCGCATATCGGTAAGTAAATTTACCTACAAGTTTATCTTAAATAATTCTATAAAAATAATATATGATTTTTTGTGTAAACTATAATTCAGTCTCTCTCTCTCTCTCTCTCTCTCTCCCTCTCTCTCTCTCTCTCTCTCTTTATATATATATATATATATATATATATATATATATATATATATATATATATAATATCCTTGGTGTGATCAAATCAAAGTCGGGAGATTTTTTTAGTTTTATGTTTAATATCTTCCGCCGGAGAAATCACTTTTATACCGTATTGGGTCGATTTGGAGCCTTCGTTATCATCCTTGTAAGACGTTAGTTATATTTGCTGTATTAGGTTGAGATGTGTTGCGTAAGTAGTTAGTGAATGCATTTACTTTTTGCCTACCACTTTGTGCCCTGGATCCATCATTTTGTAATATTGGTGGAATGCGCATCACTAGTCTTTTTATTCTTTTAGCAGCTTTCCACAGATTATAACCTGCACTTTGTGCGTGGAAATAAGTTTACCATATACTCTGTAAAGTTATTGTTTTAGCTTATTTAGCAGTTTGTGTACTTTTTTGGTTGCTGCATTTAATTGACGTTTAATGATAGGAAATCTGAAAGTTTGCCACTGCCTTCGTAGCTGCATTTTCTCAGCTATTAGTTCTAGTATGTACTTTGGATAGTACATATCAGGTACAAATACTTGTAGTGGCGTTGAGCGCCATACCGCTACGTGCGTTTGTTCTGTAAATTTGTGTACAACACTCTTTTGACTTTTTAACGGTATTGATATATTAATGGTATCTTGAAGGAGTAATCTATAACAGCTTCAGTCTGTGTTTTTATTGTGTAATATTTATTAGTATTCTAGAATATTACAGTGGCTATTATTGGTGTGTGGTCGCTTAACTAGATTACCAAGATTCAATACTCGTATGATTCCGTGATATGCCTTTGACTATGCAGATCTAGTGTACGATTGGGGTCAGTAGGCCAGTAAGTGGGTTCCCTTGTAGAAAGAAAGATGCTTCTGATATCATGAGCTGCTTTGTATAGGTTCCTACCTCTGGTTTCGTAGTAAACGCGCTTTGCGTTGAAATCTTCATCTGTGGTATATTTCGATCCTAATTGAGAGAACAGATCTTTAAGCTAATCGGGATCTAACATTGAACGGGGAGGACAATATGCTGCAGCAACAGTCAGTCGATTTTTTTGTGTGCTCTAGAACCACTATTGTTGCTTGAATTTCCATGGATTGGAAGCCGAAATTTTGATAATGTTTATCGCTCTGTTTTATAACTACATATATATATATATATATATATATATTTTATATATATATATATATAAAATATATATATATATATATAAAATATATATGTTCGTGTGTATGCATAAAAAATTTCGAAAAATGATTAATATGGTTTAATTATTACATTGGATTTCATATTTATCATTATTTAAAAATGATGATATATTTTGTTTGATGCGTTTTTTCGTAATTTAATACTCCTCCTTTTTTTTTTTTTTTTTTCGATAGGGTCGTAACTATTGTCTGTTCATTGAAACTGATATTTCCAATAATTATCATGATATACACTTTTCATGTTATATAATTATAAACTGCTCCTAATAATAATTGTATACATACGTACGTACATACACATATATATATATAAAATTTGTTCGTTATTGTTTCATTATTTAAATTTCAGGTGCCTAATTTAATACGATTAATTCCAGAGGAGTTTTCTATGAAATTAATTCTAAATCTGTATACTTTAAATTCAGCAGCCGGTAGGAAATCAGCGGTTAGAGACTTGTGTTTGTTACAAAATCTAACGGTTCTCACTAATTGAATAATTTATATTTTGAAAATATTAATCAAACATTTTTTATTATAATGTTGTCATTTCGGCGCATCTCGTTTTCAAGCACCTCTTCTTTTTATCTTCGCTGTCTTCGATCTCGGAGTTTGGCGTACAGTAATGCCGTTTTCACTTTATCTATGATCGCATTATTTAATTTCCCTTGTGTACATCATCACCATCGCTGGAGATCCGCCCACCCACTGAAGTTTCCTTTTGCCTACGCTTCGTTTGCCGGCAATTTCTGCATGTAATATCCATTGCAAAGGATGATACTTTTTATTTCGATGGATATTGACCATAGTAATACAGTTTGCATTCTTGAATGATCCGTAATAATTCTCTTTCTTTTGACATCTTGTTAAAGACTTCTTGATTAGTTATTCTGTCTGTCCATGGAATTGTTAACATTCGTCGATATATATATATATATATATATATATATATATATATATATATATATATATATATGGGAGGTCTGTATTTTCTTTTCGAATGCTGATATAATTGCTTAGCTTTCAACTCCGCACAATAAGACTGTAAATGTATAAGTTCTAGCTAACCTCATCCGTAAATTCAGATTTATCTTTTGGCGAATAACTTCTTCATGGATGTATTTAAATTTCAATTAAACTAATGTAAATACTGCCTACAGATGTATCCGTACGTCGCCTATGTTTATCAACAACATCCATTTTGTTTTAGCTGCATTTATATCCAACCTATAACTGAGACTAACTTTATAAATCCGCGTAAGCATGTCCTGTAATCCAGAAGGACTATCTGACACCGATACTATATCTTCGCATACCTGATATCGAATATTCGTTTTGCTCCAACCATGATTCCGTCTTCCGATGTCATGGCCTAATAGCTTCTGGACAGTACACAACCTCGTCTTACTCTCCTTTTGATTTTAATTCCATTTGAACTATAATTGTCTACATCCGCGTCATCTATTTAACTCAATCAAAAGCCTTAGCCGAAAGGACTCGGCTTTAAGGCGCCGGGGAATCGTAGATTGATATACATCAATCCGACAGGGATACAATGCCATGAGCGAGTTACTGATAGCCTGCAATCGTTTGCGCAGTAAAAAGCTTAACGGTATTTGTTGGTAGAAGCGCCTCCGGCAAATGAATCTCCTTCGTTTTCCTAACATCGATGTATTGTGAGTTCCGTTTTAGCTTTCCCAATCAGCGCCATGCTCGCCGAATAGGAAATTACCACCATGAACAACGTGAACGTACAGAACTCACATGGTTGTTTGGTCTCTTCGCTGTTATGACTGGCACCATAGTTACAACAACCTATTTTATTCTTAAAATTCTTATCTCACCTATTTTGCTCCAAATATATGTTAAATTATAATTTTTAATTTCGAATATTTTATATCGAGTTGAAAGAATAAATCAGTTGTGATTATATATATATATATATATATATATATATATATATATATATATATATATATATATATATGTGTGTGTGTAAAATATATATAGATGGACATAAATTTTTAACTAATAGCAATTTTGATGAATAAAAAATTTGAGTAAATATTTATTGTAACATAACGTGTCATTTTTAATGTCGTTCTTCTTCGACCTTTACCTACGATGTTATACCTTGTAGAGGTGTTTGCTAACACGGTATAATCGTACGGAAAGTAAATATATTAAATAATTGTAGTGAATTGTGAAAATATTACGTCTATATTTAATGCAGTAATTCCCGTTATCTTATGTGGGCATATCTGCTAAGTCTGTCGTTTTGTATAATTTCATTTGAATAATGTTCTTTAAATACACTTTTAAATTTTCACGGTTGATACACTCATATATTCACGAGTTTTTTCCCCTGAGTAAACGCATGTCAATTTTTCTATGACGTAACCGTTTCGAAAACAATTACAGTTTCTCAGTTTGAAAATTTACATAATAAAAAAATTGATGTGGTTTTCGTGAATGTAAATAATACTCTTTTTATTACGGTTATTTATGATTACGCGACTCATTAGCGTTGTTATTATTATTTGAATTATAACAATTCAATTGTAAACATTTGTATAAAAATATTCTTATTTTTTTTTGTTGCTATTTAAATTGTAAACAATTTTATAGTACTTCTCTACATTATTCTTTTTAAAAGACTCTAAAAATTCTTAAGCTTTTGTTTGTAGTTATGCAACATTACGTCGTTATTATTATTCTCATTATAACAATTCGATTGTAAATATTAAAAAAAAAAAAAAAACGCTTCTTGAGACATTGTTTACTATTATTTCAACCGAAATTATTCAATTTTTATAATAATTTTTCTTGACATTATTCTTTTTAAGCGACGATAAAATTTCTCGCGTCTTAGCTAAGTATATAAAACTATGCAATAAATTACGTTAAATGCACATACGTTTGTATAACATACGAATTGTTTGCATTTCCTTTGAAAATAATTCAAGGTCTACTATGAAAACCTTCTCAGCGGGGGTCCCTTGAAGGTAGTTGGGTCACTTTCTGTTTTCTTTGTTCTTATCTGATTTACCGAATCTACCTGTTATTCAGACTGCTCTTTATGCAGACTACAGAGCTCTTCGCTGTACTTCTTACGTACCTAAAGCAATTACTAATAAGTTACAGACAGGAATAAATCGAATCTCGCGTTATTATAAAAAAAATGCCAAATTGATATTAATTGTGATAAAACTCTATATTTTTCATTACCTGCTGAAGTTAAGGTCAACTCTACTATTGTGAGTTGGTCAAAACATGGTTCCTTATCTCGGGGTAGTCTTGTATAACAGACTTAATTTTTCCGAACATGTCAGTCATACTAACTTGAAAGCTAGCAGGAGTATATCTGCTATGTATCCGCTAATCAACAGAAAATCATTTATTAATCTTAATAAAATAAATTAATTCTGTATAAAACACTTATACGTCCGGTAATGACGTACTGTTTTTATTTCAAATACAAATTTTAACAAATTACAAGTATTTCAAAACAGGTGCTCAGATATGTACTAAATGTCCCTAGATACTACAAAATCGTCGACACGCGTACTACCTTAAACATGTCTTATATTTAAATTTAAAGCGTACGTTCTGCGATGACTGCTTTAATCGACAATAATCATTTAATTTCTACCATAAGTAATTACGATTAACTCCAATTTATGTCTATAGTATAAACATAAGAGGCTCAAACATAACCTGTTGTAACGTTATACGATACTTATTTTAGGAATTATTATCTCTTCTATATTTACTTAATAACGTGTTTTTATTTTGTTTTATTATTATTATCGTAACTTTTTTTTTTTTTTTTAATTGTACAGTTTTTTTTTTAAATTATTTTTTGCCGTCATTATAAGTATAAATGCTTCTTTTATTTGTTACGGGTCTTTGTATTATTTCTGTTGTACGGCGAGCCGTGCTGGGCGTTACGTTAGTATTATTTAAAATTGTTGTTTTTTGACTATTCTCTGTAAATTATATTTGAAATATAGACGTTGTTGTTGTTGTTGTTGTTGTTGATATAAGACGAGAATTGCTGTAAAATTAATTTCTACTACACCAGTACTGTACGAATTTGGTATATTTATGGTGTATAGTAATTGGTATTGAATTTACAATCATTTAAAACAGTTAGTCGGACGTAATTGTTTTCATTGATTTTTAAAAGTTTTTAGTCGCAGCGTTTCTTATGTGTTATATCGGTGTTTTCCGACATTTTTCTCCCGACACACTAAAAATTGATGGAGTAAAAAACGTTCTCATTAATTCTTACATATTTCACGTCAAAAGAAAAGTTGTGTACACTTATACGTATATGCAACGTATCGACCAAAACAAAATAGTTAAAAAAAAAAATAAGCAAATAATGAATGTAATGTGATATTTTTTACTTTTTGTTCATCGCGCATAATTGCGAGTTCAACAGAGAAAGTAGTACTTTTCACTTGCATCACAGATGAATTAGAGAATGGCGACAACATTTTTAAAGCTTTTTCTGATCTATTCGGATGTTCAGATGTAATTATCAAAATTCTGTTACATTATTTTCATTGAAACTTATTTTTAAATTTCTATCATTTCTCATTTGTATATATACTTCAAGATTTGGTTTTTCAATTATCACTAGTTGTATTTTATATCCAGTCATATTCATGAATATCCGAAGAAGGAAAATAATGTTGAATGTTTATTTCCTAATGTCGTAAGTGATTCCGTATCCTTTTTTTTACCACGTACTTAGTTAATCATTAAATGCTTTAATTTTGTCAGACGATATTAAAATATTTTCCTGTTTTTCCCGGATACTTAAATTTAATCGATTCGAAGGATTAAACAAATCGGCAAAAAATGCCAACTTTGAACACCTTATTTTGTTATTCAGATAATCACTGTATTCAGTTTCTTCAATTGTAGATAAAATATATAACGAAAACGATTAAAAAGTTAAATGCACACACACACACACACACACACATATATATATATATATATATATATATATATATATATATATATATATATATATATATATATACGTCCATACAAAACTTGAATATGTATGACATATTGTACTCATACTGAGAAGACTAGGAAAAATTCATTTTCAAAGCAAGGCCATTCGTGTAAAATTATTATCAAGTAAAAAATGTTACTTTTGTACCTAATTAAATAATTATAATGGATCAATATATTGTTTGTTGTTAAAATAGTATTTATCACATTATATATATATATATATGTATGTATAACATTAACGGCTTGTATTACGTATTGTGTGCGTGTGCACTTTTATCACTATCCGTAATTTGTTTTAATAGGGTAATTATATACACACACATATATATATATATATATATATATATATATATAATACGTCTGGCATTCTTTTTCATATCATTGAAAACAATCTTGGGTAGGTGATGTCCACTTAAAATAAATCAATTATTTCTTCTGTTTTCAGACTAATTATCTATAACATTCATAGATGATCACGTTGATTAAAAAAATATACATAATGTGGTACTACATGTGTATATATATATACACACATATACATACATATAATGTATATAATATATTTATATATATGTATAACGTTGATAAGAGTTAAAAAAGACATTATGGGCGATGAGATATCGGTCATTAAAAGCGATTAGGGGAGTTATGTTCTTAAACCAGTCAACAACAGAAACGGTAAATTACCCATTTTGTATTTTAACTTTTTATCCTATACTATTTATGATTTCATATAAACGTCTCGTTATATATATATATATATATATATATATATATATATATATATATATATGTGTGTGTGTGTGTGTGTAATGTGTGAGTGTTCAATTGTCGTTTATTCTCTGTCCATGGTTTTTGTTTATAGGGTTACCATTGCGATAAGGTAATTGCCCGTTATTAGTATTTTGTTTTTATCGTAAAATTAGCACCTGCTTAATGGTTTTCAAAAGGTCTATTTATTTACTTGCATACGAATTATTAATTTTCTATAATGGAATTTCCTTCTTAGTCTATTAGGAATAATGGTTGGTGGTAATTTGTAATCGGCTTTTTATCGTTTTTATTTATTTAGCGTTATTGAAAATAATTAATTTTTATAAAAAAAAAAAAATAATTAAAACACGGAATCGACAATATTAAGCGAAATACGGAACAATTTTTTTTTTTTTTGCTTTTTTCGGTCAAGCGTTTATTTATTAATTTTTTCGTACACATAAAACGGCATAATAACATTCGTGGTTTACGATAAAGCCTAATTAAATTATGAAGTAAACGCAATTATTGAAATATATATATATAATAAATTAGTCATTACGTCGCGAGAAAAATTACGGGAAAAACCTGCACCATACGACAAAATAAGTCGTAAAATCTCATTGACGATAAGTGTTAAATAACAATTTTAAATAGTAAGTAAAATTATTAAATAAATAAGAACAATACGATAACAAATTAAAGTAAACGATGTTTAAGACGGCCATGTTTCTAACGCGTGTGTGCAGAGGCATATCGTAGTCGCGGATTATGTTAATTGAAACATTATAATTCTGCAACACAAGTTTCGTAGTAGCCTTCTGTAAGTATAGTCGGGGATTGAAACCCAAGCTCTGGGGACACGCATAAGTTAACCTCGATCGAATTATGATAGTGCGAATCAACTTTTTGTTGACAATATTAGGATATAAATTCCGATGAAATACGAGAGAAAATATCCGGATGTTTTTGCATGCGCTATCTACAGCTCGGTTTATGTGGCTGGTGAATGTTAGTCGAGAGTTCGAAGTAACCCTCCCAAGTATTTTCATCACGCGTCTTTGAGAACAACATTGGGTACGGATTTTGGAAATCTCCTTGTAAATTAAACGATTACGTATAGTTTCCGGTTTGTAAGACTCGCACAATAGTGCTAAATCGTCGGCATATAAAGTTATTTGAACGAAAGGTATACTGGGGCAAATTATTTCACCGAGAATACCTTATAGATTGCGTCGAGGTATGCCGAGAAGAGGTCGGTAATATAGAAGCGTCTATATTACATACGTACGGTTTAATTAGTTTAACAAAGGATGGTGGAAATTTAAATTGAATTATTTCAAATAGAAATACATTGTGCCAGGTCGTATCAAATGCCTTTTCAATATCAATCAATAATAATCCTGTATACTTTTTGAGGTTAAAGCTATGGCGTACGGTAGGGTTACCGGATCTAAAACCAAATTGTTCATCGATGATAATGTTATTCGAGTTCGAATAATTTACTAATCGTGCTATTCAACCAATTTACTTAATGCGTTTAATAAACTGATTTGACGAATGTTCTTAATGTCGGTAAGTTATAAAAAGAAACCCACTAGAGGGGAAAAAAATAGAAAAAAAAAGAAAGAGATAAAAATAATTTTAATAAATTCGAAGATATTAGATTTTTTTCTGCTTATTTACTGTAATTGTTTATATATAAATTTTATATCGCTGATTTGTATATGTGTTGTTTATCCACATTCGCTATCGGATTATTATATAAATATCCTCACTTTGCTATTATTTTTTTGTAATATTGTACATCTAAATTAAATATTTTCTTAAATTTCATTTTTGTTTTTTCCCTTTTACATTATATATATATATATATATATATATATATATATATATATATATATATATATTCATATTTATTTATGTCCATTTGATAATGGCTTAATAGCCGAGAAGTTTTGTACTCTTATATAAATAAAACTTTTTTGATTTTAGCTACTTTTTTTTTTTTTGTTGTTTATATAATAAGAAAATCCGTTCTTCCTTAAGTCTTTTGGTTGGAAAACAAAATATACGAAAAATGTTGAAAATGAAGTCAATATATGAAATCTGAAATGGATAACTCCATCATCGTCAAGAGGAATATAGTGAATTGCGATACTTTTAAACGTTACACAGAGACCATCGATAGCTTAGACACAGATGGCGGTGATGTCCTATCGGAGTGACGCCTATATATTTAAGAATTCACGTAATACGTGTACATCCTGACGAAATGCTTCGCTTACATCCGAGATATCATCGAAAGGACCGTCGTTTTAGAAATTATGGAAGATGTTACTATTACCAAGGTCGTTATAAACGATATTCACTATTATTTTTATATATATATATATATATATATATGTGTGTGTGTGTGTGGAGTCGTGATTTTTTATAAGAAAAAGGAACATAAAGTTATTAGTACAAATCGCTGCTATGCTAGTTAAAATGTTATCGAATCAGTGATTTTCATATTTATAAAAATTCCACGACACGTGTTTCGTAAGTTAACGGTTTAATAATGACGATGCTCAATATCTAGCTGATAATTTCTGTCGGAGTTATCAGTTTTATGGCGGCAGATTTGCGAAAGCTTTTTAATGTATCGCGAAATTCTTTAATTTTTAGCACCTTTTTATATTCATTTATAATAAATACAGGATTCGAACACGTTAGCTTCGACATTTTGCTCAGTGTATCCGGCATTTATACACATACTTAAGGAATTGCCTGTCCTTTTTTAAAACTTACAGCGGTTCAATAAAATATTCAGGTGTTTACAAACGGTAATTGTAAATTTCTAGTACGCGGTTGATTGCGTTGCCGTAACTGACAACTCGCGAACATTGCAGACATTTGAAGAAGGTGCATATTAAATTAGGACCAACTATATACTACTAGTACAACAAACTATTGCGAATAAAGGAAAAAGTGAGCTTGCGCTTAAAATAAACTACATTGAAATAGAACAAGTGGAAAGCTTTTGAAATATTTCGGAAGTACGATAAACAATAAAATCAGCTTAGATAATGAGATGAACGATCGAATACAACGCCTGCTTCAGTTGCTGAAGCTAAACAAAAGCGTATTCTCAGGAGTAAACCATCCTCGTGTCAATTAAGCTGATAATTTATAAATCTGTGATTACCGACGCTACTCTGTATAGATCAGAAGCTCGCTCCGCAAGCATTTCATCAGAATGTACTGCGTAAAATTCTACATGTCCGTCAGCAAGATCAGGTGAAAAACCGCAACATTTTACAGCTGGCAAACCGCCAATTTATGTACAGTTTTCGTCTTACAGGAATTGTTTAACATGGTCCTTATGTTATTAGAATGGGTGGATGACACGATTTCTAAAAAAGTTTTTCTACGGCCAACTACCGGATGTAAAAAGTTGTGTTGGACGTCCACGATAGCGATACAAAGATTTCCTCGGACGTATTAAAAGATTTTGAAATGGATATCGAGAAAAGATCGAAAGAGATGGAAATGCGCTGTTCAAAAATGGCCTACAAAAAGCCCGAGCCATTGCAGAAAGGAAAAAAAGGAACCGCATACTCGAGATAAACTACAGAAACAACGACGCTTTGAAATGTTCCGTATGTAACGAGGCGTATAGCGATCGAACTACTTAGTCAGCTCAAGGTATGATTACAACGGGACAATGAGCGGGTAAATTATAATAATAAATATATATATATATATATATATATATATATATATATATATATATATATGTACACTTATATATCATAGAGTTTTAATGTTAGACGAAAAACAAGAATTAATCAAATAATGTCGATTGAAGAATGCTCCTTCAATTGTTAGATAATAAATAAACGAAACATAGTATTCACTGTGTAATAAAAAAAAAAAAACCTAAATGTTTAACACGTATATATGTATTAAAATAGATTCGTTTACTACCACGTTGAAATCTGTGTGGTTATTAATCTTTGAACCGGTTAATTGGAGTGAAAATAGATTAACATTATTTACGTTCATCTGATGAAAAGTTCTATCAGTTTTACGAATATTATCAAATTTTCTTCGAGAAAACATTTTGTTCGACCAAAACAAATAGTTTAACCAGTGAAAATTTACATTTTTTTTTAATCGTTGTTTTGTATAAATGACTTATTGAAATCTTCGCGTTAATTATATATAGCGTACGGGGGTTCGTCGTGATATTTGAAGGTCTTTGTCTAACGAGTACTTACTGTCGTCGAGTACGTAATTAACATAAATTGATTATCAACAGGTTAAATAAACTGCGAACGATGCTTTTGGAACGACGGAGAGGACGGGTATATATTCAATGAGATTTAATAGACTTCACGTTGAGAGTAAGTTTGTCATCGTAGTTAACGCCGCCTTCCATTCTGGTCAATTCGAGAGTGTCATCTACCTGGTCGTACTGTTTCGGAATAACAAATTTAGCCTTGACATATTTGCAGACATTCGTCAAACTTTAAACATCGACAACCCATTAACCTATCTGCATGTCTAGTGCGTACGTTATTCGTTGTACGCTAACAAGTTCTTTAGATTGGCTTGAGACTTCCATCCGCATATTTTTCGTCCATTGTGCTTTTGTATATCGTGAAGACGAACTCGTTTATGTATATATTATATATATATATATAAATTAAAGTGCGCGTGGGTGTGTATATAGATGTGTAGTATAATACAATACACTATGTTTTATTACGGTTAACTTTTCTGCCACGCATAAATTTTTTTTTATACAAAATTATAAATTTCGGATTATGAAGTTATCGATGACTACGTCTTAAGTAGAATAAAATTAACATTATTTTTATATTTATAGGCTCATTACTACGTAAGTAATTTACTTTCTGTTAAGTATTATCGATTTTTAACGTAAAATTAACAATTGTACTACTTTGGTCTTTAGCAATCTTCTGTGTTTAAATCATTAATTGACTTCTGCAATTTTACTACGCTATTCGCACCCAGTGCTATACCATCCGTGTGTATTATATCTGGTTGTCTTGTACGTTACTCCATTTATTTTTCTTCCTCCATTATCAGTATAGCTCGTTGATTTTTCCACATAAATGTTAAAACAACAGTGGTGACAGCCAGCAATCCTGTGTGACTATTTCATCTGCAGCGTTTTTTTCTATTAACAGCCTAAGGGTCAGAATAGTTTCCCTCGTTCACCTATTTTTTCTGAAACCAAATTGATCTTCTGATAGTTTTTCTTTTACCTTACTTTTTATTCGTCTATAAATTATCTTAGTCAGAATTGTCTGTGTACGAGATGGTAGACCTAAGAGTGCATTTGAGTATTGTTATTTTTCGGTATGACAATCAATCGGTTTTTCCCATTTCATAAATATTCTTTATCAGCTGATATGTAGCGTCTTTTACTTCATCTCCGAGTATTTTAATGATTTCACTAGAAACTCCATCTACTTCCGTAGCTTTCTAGGGTTGGGCGGCTAAGATTATTTAACGCGAATTTTGGATTTCTTCACAACATGTAAATAAAAAATTGTCTAATATGCGAATTTGTTTGTATGCCTCACGATTATATGTCAGATTTGAAAAAATATCGTTGATTTTGTTCTTGCCGGAGTGATCCACTTTGTCAAAAATTATATTTGGCGTCCGTCGGAATGATTAGATTTTATAAAGTTACCCGATTAGATACGAATAAGTATTTTGCAGATGTGTGAAAACTTTTACGTTACCTTCAAATTGACGACTTTACTCGAGCGAGTAAATATTTACATTCTTTTTTCTTTATTAATTCTAATAAATATACATTTCTCATAAATATACAGATTCTACGATTTGCAAAAGCAGGAATTAGTGACTTCAGTGGAAAAAATTTAATAAATGTATTTATTTTATATATATACATATATATATATATATATATATATATATATATATAAATATATATATATATATATATATATATATATATATATATATATAATTACACAGTTTTTAGTTCTAACACATTTAATCAAATTTTCATTATGTATGTTTGACTTTGAAGTTGTACTTTTGTTTATACAATCGTACATGATGATGATCAAACGTTTATTTGTTTCAATCAAATGAGAAATTAATTTATAACGATGCACGCGTATTGAACCAAAAATCACGTAGAATATTAAGCCCATGTTTCTTTTCTTGGAGTTAATCGTTAAGTTGCGGTTGATATATATAAAGTTCTGTAGTATGTTTGTAGGTTACTATATTAGTAAGAATTGATAAAGTAGTTTGACTCTATTATCTGTATAAATGTATCTACAATTTATATGTATGTATTTACATACATACTTGTATAAACATGTATACATATATATATATAAATATGTGCGTACCTATTATATATATATATATATATATATATATATATATATGTAAGCATATAATATGAGATAAAAGATTATAAACCTTTTATTTGACTATCTCCGACCCTTGTCGACAACGTAGTCAGTCGTGTAAATGGTCCCTTTGGGCCAATTTTGTTTTATACTTATACTGATGGCGTGGCATCGTATAATAAAACTAATTTTGTGCGATCTATTTCGGACTAAATTAGGTTAATTATTTTCCTAAATTTGTTTTATCGTATCGAAATATCCAAAAACCAGTAATAAAATAATTTTTATTCTTATACTTTATTTTTATATCGAAACACACTATATATATATATATATATGCATGTATGTATATATAGAGAACTTTAATTAATGTGGGCGGTTTGTTTTAATCGAAATGTGAAATTTATATAATACTACAGACATTATTTTCTCAATTTTAAATTTCTCTTCTTTTCTCCATTTTTATTTGAATATTCTTCTACTTATAACCGTTCTAGAATAATACTATTCACGTATTGTTTTACGATATATATATACACATTTATAGTTTGTAACAAGGATGGTCCATGTTGGCAATCTGCAGCGATTATGCTGTTTTGGTAGCGTGTGCCTAATTACCGTGTTAAGTTTGATAGCGCTATATTCCAGGATGGATATTGAGTACAAACGACTTCATAATTACTGACATAAACGACGTAAATTGGCTACGACGAAATAGTACGATTTGACTTCGCTAGACTTATTTATTATAGGTTTTCCTAAAGTCGCAAATCTATCAGCAATCGATCAATGCCCTTTGAAATCAACGTTACCGATGCTCAAACTTCAGCCACCTGACTGCTCAAGACAGGTCAACGTGAAGAGGCTAACATACGCGGATGATTTATAACATTACTGACGTAATAATGTTTCTCTGGAGAGATAAAGGTAAAGAAAGAATATATATATATATATATATATATATATATATATATATATATATATATATATATATATATATATAATCAGACGCAAATGCTTCTGTTCTGAATAATAGTATTCTCAAAATATGTTCTGAATAATTATTGGGGGAAAAAGATAGTGTTTTTGTATTTATTCATGCACCATATGTAATTTAAATGAAAGTAGTAGATTGTCGACGTCAACATTAAATATATATATATATTTTTTTTCTTCCATCATGTTGTCCTACAATGAGCGTTGTGTATCATCCATGCTACGGCCGACATACGAACCACAATGTTTACCTTGCAAGCTACATTCGCAGATGACATTGCAATACTAGCTAGTCATGTTGATCCTCATGAAGCGTCAAGATTTATTCAACACCAGTTATCATTACTCCGGAAATGGGCTCTTAAATGGAGAATAATAATTAATGATCAGAAATCATCGCACGTCACATTTACAACTAAACGGGAAACATGCCCCCCCCCCCAGTAAATTATAGTAATTGTACAATATCGCAAGTACAGGCGGTAAAATACCTTGGAATAACAATCGACAGGCGCCTAATATGGACATGTAATCAATACCAGGAAAAAACTAAAATTACTATTAAGACAATTATATCCACTGATGGGAAGAAAATCTAAGCTGAGTCTCGCAAAGTTATGCTGTACAAAACCATTATAGCTCCTATTTGGACATACAGTCTAGAAATATATGTATCAGCTGCTACATCTTGAAAAAGTATAGTCGCTTCAATCGAAGATACTGAGGATAATGACCGATGCGCCATACTATGTTCGCAACAGTATAATTCACAATGATCTGGATGTCCCTACGGTGGTCGAGGTTATATAAGCAGCGGTACAACAAAATGCATAGTGCATTCAACAAAAATTTGAACCCATTAATATCGCGCATGTCTACCATTGGACTTGCTGATAATCCGTCCAGAAGACTAAAAAAGAAACAATGCCGAGATGCACTTATAATTTAATGATAACGATAGTAATAATAAAAAGTAAATAAAGTTGTGTAACAACTAAGAATATATAACCAAGCTGCTTCATCTATTGTGCCGTTACAAACAGAGAATAGAATTATTATCCATTGCGTTAATGACCTAAGAGTCGGTATGCAAAAAAAAAAAAAAAATGAAATAATAATCTGCCGTAATCACGCCATCTTTTTCGATCCTCAGCTGTTCGTAAACTATCTTCGAGACCCCTTCATGTGATTCCTTGGTATTTGGTCAATATATTTACAAGTCAGTTGGCCTCGACCTCTTCTTGCCGGCATTATTTTTTTCTAGTGAATCCAGTCACATCAACGTGTTTGAAGAATTCTAAAATACATCATTGGATTTTTGGTAACAATATTTCCCTTCCCTCGATTTCTAAGCTACGCAATTTAGTCTAATGCAATTTTTCGGTCCACTTATCGTCATTTATCGTTCTTTTTCAGATAACTATTGTATTCGTGTCTTATTTACATCAGTTTAATCATAATTTTTAATGTATGTGTGTTTTTTTTTAATCGTTATTGATTTTATTTTCTTATTAATGTCGACTTGCATTTACACACACACGAGATAAAACTCTAATTTTTACGTCTTCTCTCGAAGACGAAGATAAATATCTGCACGTATATGCATAATGTGCATCGAAAAGGTAAATCAGAAACCCTCTTAAGTTGGCCGATAATAAATATGGCAAGTGATATTTTGGCTTGCTTTCTTCAATCAAAAATCGCAAATATTTAACCGCTTTCGTACCTGCATCGACTTCCAATATCGTTTATCTTCGTCTTTTATTTATAATCGGAATTTACAATTTCTCATCGTTATATAACGCGAAGAAATATGAAGAAATCGTGTACCTAAACACACACACACGCGCAAAATAAAAAAAAAATTATTCGAAGATTACCCGAAATATTAAGAAATGTTATTTGTTCATATACATCGATTAGGCGAGTAATTTACAATAAACAACAAAAAAGAAGTTTAAATCACTAAAAGTTTTTTCTTTATGAAAAATCACAAATCAAGTCGATATTTAAAAAAATAAAAATATAAAATATATTAATTTCAGATTATTTTTTTTCTCCGTTATCTGATTACAGAAATCCTGCCGTTTATTCCGATCCTGTATACAGTCTATTAGTCGTCGCATTGACATCCCCGTCGCCTCTTGTATGCGATCTATAAAACGAGTTGGCGGACGTCCTATGCTTCTCTTCCCTAGGATTACTCCTTGTGTTATAATCTTCTCTAATCCGTTTCGTCTCATGATATGTCCGAAAAATTTGGAGACATCTTTTTATAGTTGGCACTAATCTATCTTGATGTTCCACCCTAAGTTGTTGAAGTATTGACTCATTCGTCCGATGTTCCTTCCAACACTTCACAAAAAAAAAACAGTAAAATGAATCTGACAGTGAATGCGGTAAACAACACAATCAACTGTCAGTAATATAATTTTTTTGTTTACATACCAATAGCCAGTAAAATAAAAAATAATTCAAAAAAATTATTAAAAAATTAAAAAACAGTTGTCAAATATAAAATTTATAGTCAGGAAAAATAATTAAGAAATAGCTGAACAACATACAATTTATAATTAAACGAAAACCAATAGCCAATAAAATAAAAATTAGAAAATTAGAAAATTAAAAATAATTTTTTATAATGTGGAATGTAGTGATTTTTTTTAATAAAAAAAAATCAATTGAAAATTAGTTAAATCACTAATATTTATTTTCTTAAAGAAAACACAAAGCTTTTCGACATTTACGCCATTATCAAGTGAAACATTTTAAAACATCAAAATTTTAAAAATATAAATTAAATATAATTACTTAAAAATATGCGATGTTGATTGTGAAAATATGCTCCAAAAATGTATGTTTTAATTTATATTTTTAAAATTTTGATGTTTTAAAATGTTTCACTTGATAATGGCGTAAATGCCGAAAAGCTTTGTGTTTTCTTTAAGAAAATAAATATTAGTGATTTAACTAATTTTCAATTGATTTTTTTTTTAAATTAAAAATAGTTGTTCAAATATAAAAATGAAATTTGCAATATACTTCTTAGAATTAATTCTTCGTCGAAATTTAATAAAGAATATAGTAGGTGGTCATCAGAAAGAAATAGTGGATGAAATAATTAAAAAGTATATAGGAGATGGTGAAGAAACGGCAGATAGAATATTGGATACTTTCATAGAACAAGTCAATCAAATCCACAATTGTGAAGAGAAATTATGCGAAACGTACACAGATAACAAGACACCGGAAAGTAACTTATATATACCTACAGCAACAGTAGAAAAAATTAAACAAGTAATAAAAAAAATGAATAAAAAAAAAGCAACAGGGTATGATAAAGTTAGGATAAAAGATTTACAAGCATGTAACGATAATTTCTATATAGTACTTACAAAACTAATAAATAAATCTATCAGAGAAGGAAATATACCGCAAGATATGAAAACAGGAATTGTAAGGCCGGTGTATAAAAAAGGTAATCACAAAGACTTAAATAATTACAGACCGATTACGATAGGAACATCCTTAAGTAAGGTACTAGAAAAATATGTAGGAGAATATTTAAAAAATTATTTATTAAATAACAGTATCATAGATGCGTGTCAGTATGGATATCAAGAGAATAAATCTACGACAACATTACTGATAAATTTTTCTGAGTTGATAAATAAAAATGTTGGTTCAGGCAAGCAATGTTTAGTAGTATTTATAGATTTTACAAAGGCATTCGACACAGTTAGACATGACATAATAGTCAAAGATTTAGAAATGATAGGAGTAAAGAAAAATTATTTAGAATGGTTTAAAAATTTCCTGAATAACAGGCAAAATGTAGTAAAAGTCTGTGATAATATGAGCAGTAAGAGAATAATGGAAACAGGAGTACCGCAAGGTAGTACACTGTCACCAATATTATACTTGATATATACGAATGAAATATATAAAGTACTTAAATATTCAACAGCATTCGGATATGCAGATGATATAGCTATAGTAATACCACACAATGATATAATAGAAGCTGCTAACTTATTAGAAAAGGATATAAACGAAATGAACAAGTGGGCTCACGATAGAGGATTAAAAATTAATATAGGAAAGACAAAACTGATGTGGATAAAAAAGAAAAATAGTAAGATTATAAGAGAGCCTGAGGTGATAATACATACTGAAAAATGTATACATAAAATGGAAAGGTGTAAATGCATAAAGATTGAAAGAGTAAAAACGTTTAAATATCTCGGAATAACAATAGACGAAAATTTCAGGTGGAATGAACATATACTTCACATATCCAAAAAATTAAGATTTGTGATCCCGATAATGTATAAGTTAAAACGTTATCTGAGTGAACAAACACTGAAAGTAGCATATAACGCGCTATGGAAATCACATATAGAATATGGTATATTAGTTTGGGGCCAAGCGGAAAGAAGTAAGTTTAAAGGTATAAACTACTTACAAAAAAGGTGCTTGAAAATTATATGTAATAGTAATAAGAATGAAGAAATACCTATAAAAGATCTTCTGGTAAAGTTAAATACATTATTACCAAAAATGTTATATTTTTACAGAAAACTGTTGTATTGTAAAGTTAAACAAATAGAAATAAATAGTAAACAGAAAACATACAATATTAGGAAAACTAGAAAATATGAAGAACGATGCTGGACAAAGGGGAATAATAACTTTATATATAGAACAGAGGAGTACATATTGCCTATATTATATAATAAAATACCAGCCGAAATCATGAACGAAATGAAACTAGGAATTTGGAAAAAAGAAATTAAAACATGGTTGATAAATAATGAGGGGATAACAATACCTTAGGATGAAGAAGAATTTGTTTTTAGTAAAAAAAGAAAGAAAATCGCCGAATGAGGGGAAAGGAAAGAGAAAACGGAAAAGAACACCGATAGCCGATTAAAACGTTTATTAATTTGTTTTTTCATTTTACTTTATTTTTTTTGTTGGAAATGGAGAATTAAAAGAACGGGGGATGATATTGGATTAAGAGATGTATGGAAAGGGTGAACAAAAGAAGAAAAGGAGAAAAGAGAGGAGGAGAAAAACAAGAAGCGTAAAAAACTGGAACAAGATAGCTTCATTTATTTAGGTTGTATAATTTCATATTTTGAATATGCATGTATGTATAAATTAAACTTATATGTAATATGCTCGTAGTATAAGGAATTATTGTAAAATTTGAAAAATTGCAATAAACGGAAACACCCTTTATAGGTCGGTCTACCCGTTCGCAGCAATAAAATAGTAGTAGTACATAAACACATTACACACAATAAGAACACAAACCTTGGTAATACATACAAGAGGTCACATAACATATCCACACTTTAATAACACCACAGTAACATAAACATAAAAACACAATCATAACACACAAGTGAGTAGAGTAGCTGAGAAGTAATGAGAATTTTCATTTTATAATAACATAACATATTTCACGCACACCATGGTAGCACACACACGTGAAGAAGAGGGAAAATAATTATAACAAAGGGTTGTCTGCCGACGGGTAAAACCGGCGGAAACCCATAATGGGAAAGGGATTGTTTAAAAAAAATAAAAAAATAAAAAAAAAAAAAAAAAAAAAATTTATCGTTGAATTCAATAAATTATTTGTATCTTTTTCGTTTATTATTTCCATTTTTTCTAAAAATTTCCTTTTTTTAAAATGTTTTTCTGCATGTAAAATTTTATAATTTTGATTAAATATCATTTATTTTGTGTTTCGATTCCATACAATTTTTTTCGGAAATAATGATTTTTCATAATTGTTTGCATATGAATTTAAATGTTCTTTTTAAATCTTATTATCTATTGTCTGCCCGTTTCTCCTATGTATTCTTTTTCACATTGATTACAATTTAATTTATATACGCCCGGATTGTTTAAAATATATTTCTATCTTCTATTTTGATTATTCCTTATTGCTAAATCAATGTTATATTTGTTAAATATTTTTATCATTTTATAACTTCCTACAAATTTACCGAACCTAAATAATTCGTTTTATCTTTTTCGGTATTGTTGTTCCTATATTTATTTATTTATTTATTATTATTATTATTATTATTATTTTGAGGCTCAGCTTGTATGCGGTTTGCCTTAAATCAATCGATAAATAACGAGATGCATCTAAAATGTCTACCATGACTCCCAGCGGCTAATAATACTGTTACGACTACTACTGTCGTTGAATATTTTAAATATTTAGGAGTTATAATTAATAAACTCAGTTTACAAATTTTCGCGGACTTTACCTGATTAAGCTTAAACGGCGGTGCAGAAGGGACACAATTATCGATATCGATAAAAAATATTTAAGATAAAAGTCGTATACAAAAACTAATTATTACTATTAAAGAATGCTTTCATTTTTGTTGGAAAATTTATACTTATTTATTCACATTTGCGACGCGCGCATTTATAAAATAACACACACGACTTTATGATTAGCATTCTATTACGATTCTTCCCCCCCGGCATTTGCCATACGTGCACTTTTATAATTATAATTTACATAATCTTTTTTAAAAATATCATTACGTACCAGTGGCGTAGACAGACTTGGTTGAAGAGGGGGGTTCAAACAAAACTAAATTATAACAGTAAACCCGAGTTAAATTGAACTTTAAGTAAATAACCAAAACTCTAGGTTAAAAAGCCCTAATACAACTCGCCAGAGTTATTTTTATACTTATCAGACGTGGAATATGTAATTCTATTAGAAGCGATAGACGTCAGAAATATTTAACGTCACTGGAACACACTAATACTATTGAGGACAGAGATGGTTAGAATAAATTCCGCGAAAAAATAAACGATAAATAACGATTCTATATTTTTCGAAGGAATAATACATAATACTTTAAATTTAAAATTTAAGATCTATTCTTCGTGTTTTTCTACAAAATTCTTCTAATACCTCCTATATTACAAAACTATTCAATTCAAAAATAACGAAATTTAAATAAAATAAACTAAAAAAAAAAAACACAAAAAATAGATTTAACAAATGCAAAACTGTATTTAACAACGAGTATATATCTTCTTATTATCAGATTGATCCCGTGGTTCAGACCCCCACCTCCTGGCTACACCCTGTTAGGGTACTAACTATATAGAAATACACTCCCACTAGCGTCATTTACTCGCTTATACATTCAAATTTAGTTTTTTACTTTTAAATAGGCTATTATATAATTAAAGAAACAAAGTTAATCACTATAAAAGTTATTTTATCAACGCAAAGCTTTTTGACAATCACGTCATTTTCAAGCGCATGCAAAAAAAACCGTTATTTTTTGTGTATATGCTTGAAAATGACGTTTTCGTCGAAAAGCTTTGCGTTAATAGAATAATTTTTACAGTGATTAATTTTGTTTTTATTCTGTTAATTCATAAAATCACAACTTTCCAATACATTAACATTATATAATTATTATTATTTTTTATACATCATTAGTATTGTCGTGGTAGATAGTGCAATTATTTTCCGCGTATTATTGCAATAGCGTTACAACTTACTTTATTTGTTCTGACAATATTGTAACCGCTTCTGAATACTAGATGCTATCATTAAACGAAAAATGTAGGGTGACTCGGAGAAGACGGGCGGTGTTGTTGTTTTTTAGAGTAATTCTAAAATTGCTCGACTAAAATATTTTTATGAATTTTTTTTTTTTAAATAATAAAACGCGAGATTAGCTTACAATCATTTGCGGAACACAATATCGTTCAGATGACTGTCATTTGCAACGATACAAATTTTCGAAGACTTTTTCGAGCGTCGGTCGCTGAATTTTTGAAATTTCTTCGCAAGTCCGAGTTTGCAGATCTTCCAGATGTCGTTGACGTGTTTCGTAAACGCTGCTCTTAAGGTATCGCCGCAAAGAAATCGCGTAATTTTGAATTCTTTTCGAAACTTTCTTTACACTGTCGTGATCGATCACACCGAAAGTTACGTTCCGCGCAAAACGCGCGCTCCTTCTCATTACGGGATACCGCGATAACTAAGAGCCAAAACGAATCTCCGGTGTGTATTTACGTTGTATCGGTAGTACTAACTGCGCTATTCGAAAAAACAATAGCGTCCGTCTTCTCTGGGTCACCTGCATTTTATAATGTTTAATCGGCTAACGCATTCGTTAAGTTTTATTCGACCGTTTTGTCCGGCTTAACCAATCTGACGTAAAATTTCTTCACAATACTCTACTATTTATATTTTTTATTCTGTATTATTTTAAATTTAATATTCGACAAGTTTAGATTCAGAAAAATTTAAAAAAAAAATAATTAATTTGATATACTAAACTCGTTTTCTTTATTCGGATAAGTAATGTGTAAATTCCTCAGACATTATTGGATGATTTTTTACTTTTGTGCGGTTGCTTTGTATTTCCTAATAAATTTTGTATGTGTGTACCCAGCCGTATACATATATATATATATATACATATCTATACACATATATTTATATACGAAACTTTATCGAAATTACGAGATCCAAATTAATTCGTACATTAATTTCGAACAAGCTACTCACTCAGTATGTATACACTGTTTATGCCAGTAAACTTTAAATACTCTAATGAGTAATATATATATATATATATACATATATATGTTTTTAGACATAAACGGGCTTTTACTTTAAACTTGTAACAAGCTTAAAAAGTTTCTTCTATGTCATTGTGGAATTAATGGTTCTTAGAAGTTTCATTTCTCTTAAACATAAAGACGCGCATAGATGTGATTATTCTAAAGTACTCCGCGTTATTACGTATATTCGTTGCACACCTACAAATATACGCACATAAATATACATTCATATGTATAATTATAAATTGTGCTTATACTTTTACACACGCTATTATATTAACTAGCGATATATAGATAAAGTTAGAAGAGATATATATATATATTCGCTCTTATAAAACATCAATTTCGGAGGAACCTGTAAACTTATTTTACTCTAGGAGTTGAAAAAATCGTCCAAATTGATGAAATTCCGTTTTATTCAGCTTATTCAGTAATTTTAGAATTTGTTACGTCATCATTGCGTATTAAATAATTTATTTATTTAATTATTTATGTAGTTATTTACTTATATATATATATATATATATATATTTACTTATACATTTATTCATATACATATATATTTATTTATTTGTATATATATTTATTTCATATATATAATTATCTATATATATATATTTATTAATATATATGTATATTATGAATATATTCATATATATAATATAATATTTACACGGATATATATATATTATTTATCACATTCCGCTCTTCTATTTTGTATTTTGTTAAACTTGTAGTTTATAATTACTTTAATATTACTTGTTGCGAGAAACTCGTTACTGTGCTCTCCATTTTGGACGTGTAATTTGCAATACCTTAAATTATTGCGCTCAGCATGTAACGATCCTCCATACACAATTTATTCGTTAGAATTTACATAATTTGTTTCCAGGCACAGCGACATTTCTAGAGAAGTTGTATAGAAACACGAGTTAGATCGTCTGTAAAGGCGTCCTCATTGTGAAAAGAAAGAATCAAAAGTTGAATTCTATTTTTAAGCGGCGTATAGACGAAAATTTGTAAAATCGTTTTAAGCCGAATATTCAGCAGTTGTCCGGCGGTTCAGCTGGTCACATACCTGGTCCACAAATGAAGTTGTTAGAATTGGTAAGTTTGGGACCGATCTAGCAGCAGCGAAATCTTCAGCTGACTGCGGTGTTTAGTCTTATATCTTTATTTCTCGGTATATCCACATTATTGTTATTTCTTCTTCATAGGATTGAGTATGAATTTTTCCAAATAAAGGATGCTGCAGTTTATGCACATTCCGGAGTCAGCGAATAGAGGTGAGCGAATCGGTACAAATAAAAATCTTGCTCTTGAGTACTGACGCAGAAATTTCAATCGTATAGAGAATCGCGTATCATTCCGCAGTCAAAACGTTAAACATCTCTGCGAGAGGACATCGTACGACATCGTTACGGTAGAGAATTGGGCGCCTGCGTGAATTTTTGACTTTATCGTTGTAAATAATTTCGCGTTTACCGTATTTATCGGAGGTGGTAGGCTCCTACTTACTTATGCGTATTTTGTTGTACACTGTAAGTAGCGTACAAGGCAATCATAAAATGACGTTAACGCAGATAGACACGCACACCCGGGAGAACTCATTGTAATCATTTGTTGTCACGAGACAGTGCAGGCCCGCGTGTGTTTGTAGTGTACTATATTGTCATTAGCGCGCATATGGTGTTTGATACTGCCTTCCACGCGATAATATTGGGGTTATTTAAATTTTTATTTCTGACGATAAGTTTTACTTCTTTGGTCGTATTTTAACTCGGTACCTTCCGTATAGAAGTCTGTGCTCTAGCCACTAGGCTATCCGGCGTCATATATATACATATACATACATATATATACATACATACATATACATACATACATATATATATATATTGTCACGTCACATAGTTGTTAGAGTGCTTGACTGTCAACACGACGGTTGGGGGTTCAAATCTAGCAGGTGACATAGAAAGTTTTCATCATTATTTAATTCTTAATTATCACGGAGAATGCAGTGGCATTCCACTCCATATAACACCATATGCGTGCGCATCCGCGTCGATATAAATAGTGCTTTGGATGCTAGCTCCTACGTTATCTACTACGTCCCCATTAGTTCTATAAGATTTAATTGATTTTATCGTGACATTTTTCCAAACATTTTTTAATACATTCTAAAATCTTTTAATTTTTAGTTGTGTGTGGGTTGTGTATATATATATATATTATAATACTTATCGTAAATAAATTTTGATAGCACTATAGTTGTATGTCACGCTCGCTCCTTCTTGTAATTATTTCGTGTTTTTTTTATTATTACTGATTAATTCGTTGAATATAATAAAAAATTGTTTTTTGTTTGATTGCATGCAGGCGAAATGATTGAAAAATTTCGAATTCTGATCTATTACTATATCCGGGTATTTACTTTGACTGATCGTACGGTAATATTTAATTAGTATTCCATTAAAGTTAACCCTTAGTTCTTTAATTTTTGTAAGTTTTCGTTTATATTTAAATTGTTTCAAATTTCTACATAATGTACAGTTGGTAAAATTTATTTCTCAATACGTTCGCATTCTTCTTGTCAGCTATATTACTATCGCAATATTATCTACAAAACTGAAAATTCCTACATTGAAATCCGATGTGACGCGCTTAAAAAATAAACTACGTTTCACAGGCACTGTCCTAAAACAGACCGTTGTAGCGAGCCAATTCATTGTCAGAGTAATAGTAAATTATGAGTCATTATCATTAAGACACGAAAAAATATAAACATAGAAGAATGAATCGTAATCAGCTTTATTAAGGCATTCGCTATACTTTACATTAACCTCATTAGAGGCTTTCTTCTATCTACTATGTTACTATTTGTATTTATCCGTATATGGTATAAGCGTATATATAATGGAATGTATGTCTTTTTTACTGGAATTTGATGTACTTTAATTAATTTTAAACTCTAAATTTTTGTTAATAATCTTATTATATATATATATATATATAAAATATAGTATTAGTACGAGAGGTAACACTACTCGGTGCCGATACATAATCTTCACTTACGCGTGTCCATTTAATTCTTTGATTTATATCTAGAAATATAAGTTCTTGTTATTATTTTCGGGACGATTTTAAAAATATCGAATTTATTTAAATCAATATTGTCGAAAACACACATATATATATACATATATATATATATATATATATATTTATATTTATTGCAATGAAGCCGCACAACAGCTAACAGTCAATTATAGTGTAGGCTTATAATTAACATAGTATAATGAATAATTTAAAAAATTCTAAGAAACGAAAAAAAAATAAAACAGAAAATATTACATGAATTCACAAGTCTCACACTGATTAAAACACACATATTTACATAATCCAACTCCAAATAAACACACGCATATTCCTCAACAGATTAATAAATACTATATAAACTTTTACTTATATCGGATGTACATCAACGAAGGAACACACATGCCAAACTCCCACCGCATAATACAAATCTAGAACAATTGGAATAAGCAACAGCAAACTAATGTCCTCATCGCAAAATATGTTCGGGAAGTAAATTATTAAAGAAATATCTGTTATCAAAATATATATATTTATGTGTGTGTGTTCATTGTATATGCGGAAAGAGCTGACGTCAACGGAGAACTTAAACCCAGGCTTGTAAAACCAATCACTAATATTTTTTATTTATGAAAAATCACGAAGTTTTTCCGCTGTCAATTCACCGTCAAGTAAATATGAAAAATATAAACTATAAAAATATATACGAACCTAAAAATATATACGAACCTATACGAATATATATATGTACCTATAAAAATATATACGAACCTATAAAAATACCAAATGAAAAAGAATACTACCTAGATAGAAAATTCAAAGAAATTATCAAAGTATAAAACATTATTTTTAAGTAGTCTGATAGCGAATCCAGTTAACAACGCAATCTACAATCAGGAATATAAAATAAAATTTATACGTAAACTATAACGCTAATAGCAAATAATATAAAAATAAATCAGAGCGTACAACAATATAAAATTTATACATAAATGATAACACAATATAGCGAGTGATCTTTCATAAAGAAAAAAATTTAGTGTTTTTAACTATTTTTTGTTTTTTTTTTTTTTTGTTTTTTTTTTAAATCACTACATTCCATGCTTGTCAAATTTTATATTATATATATATATATATATATATATATATTGCAAGCAAATGAAAAATAATAAGCTGCAAAAGATATAATCTATTTGTTTTTATAAAAATTATATATACATATGTATGTTTATGTATCATTTTATTAGAATGATAAATTTTTAATTCATTATCTGGATAATACCTTAGAAAAACATTTTTTAATAATAGTCTAAAACTATTTAATTTTTCGCGGATAATCGATTACATTATATATATATATATATATATATACGTATATATAACGCAGCGGTTTGCCGAAGGAAGCCGAATTCGGTCGGAAATAGCCGAACAGCCGATCCTTATTACTGGTCTAGTTTTCGCGATGACTGAAACAAACGGTTGGTTCGGTAGATTCGTTTTTCAGTTGTTGCAGTCGTTTGTTTACGTTTAATTCTGTCTGTACGTTATTCGTTTTATTTCGCGATTATTATTTTAATCGATTTACTTTATTACGAGCGTCGAATTACTTCGCGAAAATAAATAAATTTAATTAACTGGTTATCGTTATCCGATTTACTATAGAAACGACTACTACTACGACGATAACTTGGAATACGTTTTCTGTAAGTTTTTTGATATATATATATATATATATATATATATATATATATATATATATAAAATTGTTATTTATTATATACTTATGTTGAAAAAATAAACCTACATAGATGCAACGAATTATCGAAAATACCGGATAATTTAATTAAATTAAAACGTTTAATATAATAAATTATTTAAAAAGAAAAGCGATTTAATATGCTTAAAAAAATTTCTGTCGTCGTCAGTACGAACACTTTTTTTCTCGTTGTTCTTTTAAAATGGCCGTTGACGATAGAAAAATGAGAAAATTTTAGTGTATATTTTAATAATTAGATCTGAATGCTGTCGATAGTAGCGATAAGATCTAAATACTCTTTTCTCGCTGAAAATAAATGTGTTTTTTGTATATCTTTTATTATTTTTCATATAACTTTTACGGGGTTTTCGCCGTGGTTTATATTAAATATTGATAACTTGAATTGTACATCTTTGAATATTTTAAAATAATATAGCTATATTGCTATTAACAGTAAAAAATGACACACTGGAAGGATAATTCGGTTTCTTATAAAGAGGAAGTAAGTAGGATATATTAAAATAGAAAGAGAAATAATCAACCGGTTGTAAAGGTTGACATGTTGATGAGGACGGTAGTAAAGTTACGATCTCGGCTATCATGTCGACATCGGTTGGATGATGGCAAAATGGAAAAGGAAGAATATCGCGCATTTTAAATAATGAATATGAAAGCCGATGTTTTAAAAATTTTTGGAACACGTAATGCATTAAAAATTGATATTGTTTAAAATAATAACCCTTTCAATTACAGTGTCCATTATATGGTGCATAAACTTTTAATGCTAAAAAATTATCTGTTGTGAAATTTGCTCGAAATAGGATGAATTCTAAGAATGTTTATATAACATATCAAAAATTATCTAGTTATTTAAAAAGTAATATTATACAGAAAATATTAAAAATGTACAATATTCTGTAAAAAAGAAATGACATGTGTGACTGAACGGGTTAAGTCGACGATGAATATTTTTCATTTCTTTAAATTTTTAAAATTATTTAAACAATTTTAAAAAATATATATATATTTTTGATAATTTAAATATAGTTGCTAATTTAAGTCAACGGAATGCAAAATGTCGCGGTCAGTACGTTTTTTTCGTTTATGTAATTAGACTAGCGTGTTATGCGGTTTGCGCGGTCATTCACCGGTCTCACGTTATTGAGTTTATTGCGTTTTAGTTTTTTTTTTTTTTTAATTATTTAAGTATTTTTGTTTATTTGACTTTATATTCGAAATTTTGCACAAGTATGCCGTTAAAGTATACAATCTTCTCAAATCATTCGGCCGTCTATTAATGAGGATTCTATTCTTGTATGTTATTTTATATTTTATTATCTTGTTATTTTCTTATAATTTAGTTGTTTATTTTCGTTTAGTTTAAAATTTATTTTATGTTCGAGCATACAAATCACATTTGCGTATAGTTGCGATTAGTATTGAAAAATTCTCCCGCCAAAATTTTAAAGCGAAATCGCTGTTTTTTCGCATTTCTTTAAAAAAAAAAAGTTTTTTTTGGTTACTAGTCGTTTTTATGTAAATGTGATTTGTGTTCCAAAAATAAATCGCGATTTTTTGAAGCTATAATGTCTCCCAAATTGTTTTATCTATCGATGATAATTAACCCCTTTTTTACCGCGCCGAAACCCGATATTTCGAGGACGAGATGATTTCTCGTTAAATATAACAAACGCTTGCAACCGATTTTCCTTTATCAGGCACTTCTCGCGTTACATATAATTATTACTTAGTAGCTAGGCGAAAAAATAACGTGTAAGGGGTTTAAGCGCTCGAACGAATAATGATGACTGTCTCCGTTACTATAATGGATTCTTAGTTAGCGTCCGGTGACTTATAGAAAAATGACACCTTACACAATATTTTACTCGTTTCTTTGAAATACGTCTAAAGTTGACCATCCAAGCAGTTTTGTACAAGAAAAAGCGAAATTAGCAAATTACAAAATATCTTTCGGCGCAATTTAATAAAGAAAATAATACATTTTACATCGTCTTTGTAGCGAATGATAAAACTAACATTTTAGTACATAACTATTAACTAACCATAGTAAGAACATAAAACAATTAACCTGGGTTCTACTTTGATTCACCTTAATATTATAATTAAAATGATATAATTGGAAAAATTTGGAACGTAGTGATAAAAAATAAACAATAATATTTATTTGAATTTCTTCGTAATATGATTCGGTAATTCTATAATCCTTACGATGGGAAAAACTAAGCCTCGTCCAGAGTCCAAAGACGATTGCGATATTTATATAAACGTCATATCGCAGGTTATGGTATTCAGTCTGTTTCGAACAATAGGAAATAATTAATCATTCTGTAATTAACGTTTAGCGAGATGTAGATAGGAAATTAAACCGGGTCAGACATTACGTGTTTTTCGACTCTGGTATCTTTCTGTTTTTGCAGATTTATTCGATTAACATTATTTCTTACGTTAATAATAACTGGAAGAAAGAGTAAAATAAATATGTTAATTATGTAAAATAAACAACGAACAATTAATTAAAAATCGGCTAAATTTTTATGTTAAATGACCGCAAAGGTTTTTCGGCTATTACGTTATTATAAAGCGGACGTGAAAAAACAAAAACAAAATAAATATATGAAAAAAATTAAATAAAATGTAAAAAATACTTTTTATTTTTACATATGACAACATCGCGAAAAATAGTAAAGTGAAAAAACCCGTATATTCACTATCAGATTGTTTCATAAATAATTGTTTTTTTCACTTTATTCTTGTAACATTGTACATGTAGTTTAATTTTTTTTTGTATAAATTATTTATTTTTAATCCTTTTATATTTCTGTTGAATTGTATGTGTATTTTTAGATTTTTTCTTTTTATATAACTGCTTAACAGACAAAAAGATTTATGTTTTTTTTTTTAATGTATGTAACTATTTTAAGTACTTTTTCCTTTTTTTTCTTTTTATTGTTTAATTTTTAAAAATTTCCCGCTGTTTAAAATATTTACGTTTTTATAAAATTTTTTTCTACACCGAAAAGACTTTTTCGACACGGCTTGCCGTTTATTAGAGAAACTCCCGTTTAATATGTTTTATTGATTTATATATTAATTTCTTAAAAACTAGTCGTTAGGAGAAAGTTGCTTTTTACCGCTACTTTCAGTAGGTAATTCCGTCCGATTTAGATTAAACATTTTTTACTAAGCTTATTGGTCCACATCGACTATTTCAAAAATATTTATACTACTCGGGCGACCGAGTTTTACTCTAACGTTTTTTATATAACTATTTTAATCGCGTAGAATTTCGTTTCATAAATTTCCGTAGTCATAACCGAAAATGTCGGTTTTTTTGACAAATATCCGAAGAACACGACGCTTAATGTTTTTTTTTTTAATAATTTTGTAATTATTCAATTCTTTCGTGCGTTAGAAAAGTATTTCCGGTAGATCCGATTTCGTCTAAACGGCGCCCGAAATATAAAATTTTCATTATGTTTACCAACACATGTGTATGCGGTAAAAAACAAATAATGAAAATTTCCAAAATTTTTTTTTTGGGGGGGGTGTAATCGGGGCCGGGGCGCAAAATTTCGAAATTCGTCATTTCCCTACTGACCATTTTTAATTACTTAATGAACTACAGCTATGTATAAAACTTCATCAAATTTTCGAGATTGCCGAGTATATATATATATATAATTAATTATAAACAAACAAAATAAAACACAATCACTAAAAGTTTTTTAATCGCGAAGCTTTTCGACACTTACGTCATTTTCAAGCGCGAACTAAAAATTATTACATCTTTCTAGCCAAACATAATTTCAATTTTAGATTAATTTACAATAAATTTCATTTATAAAACAGATTTTTGAATAAATTCTTCATCAAAATTGGTAAATATCTCCCAAACCTTAAGTTGTCGTTATATAAACATTTCTGGTTTTTCATATATACAAAAAGATGTAATAATTTTTAGTTCGCGCTTGAAAATGACGTAACTGTCGAAAAGCTTCGCGATTAAAAAACTTCTAGTGATTGTGTTTTATTTTGTTTGTTTATAATTAATTAATAAAATCACTACTCTCCAATATATTCAACTTTATATATATATATATATATATATATATATATATATATATATATATATATATATATATACGAATTGCTCGTTTAATAAGATAAGATATATAACGTATTAATAGTATGTGTAACTGATTTTAATTATATTAAGATTTATAAATACGCCTCCAGCATCATTACATACGTGCATACATACACAGATATATACATAAACATATATGAGTGTGTATATATATATATATATATATATATATATATATATATATATATATATATATATATATATACAACGTGGATTATAATTGACGTCGGCGAAAATAAAAAAAAAATAAAAAATCATTAAAAATAGAAAGAAATAAAAAATATCATTCAAAATATGATGATATATTTGGTCAAACCTCGTAGTTCGTAATAATTGTTGAAAATGATACCCGTCATTTTTCAAGTAGAGTCTTATCCGTTTCAACTGATTGACAAACACTTTCTTCAATATCATCGCAGGAATTTGAGAATATCAGATTTTATTTGCGACCAGAGTTTTATAAAGTTTATGATTTAAGCGACTCCAGAAGAAACAATTTGAGCGAGTGAGATCGGGAGATCTAGCTGCTCAGTGATGTTTTGTCTGTTGCGAGATTATTCTGTCTGCTCAAAAATTCCCTAGGGAACTCTATTGCTCTGCCGGCATGTGCGGCCTCGCGCCAACCTGTTGGAAATAGGCAAAATGTTCATCTTCTTCAATTAGCGTAATCTTGAACGATTTATCGATATCGTTCAGTATTAATGGTTTGCGTAATTGTGGTTCGACAATCAGTTTTTCTTCGTGTGAAAACGTCAGTATGATTACAAAGAAGAACAATGATTTATGCAAACGATATAACTGGTGAAAACACTCCAGTTCATTTACGTTTGGTGTTCAGTATAGCCACTTTAAGAAATTTTCACTAACGTCAATTATGGAACATCCGACGTATATATATGTATATATTTGTGTCCATATATTTTTAGTACGCGTATTATTTATAGATTCATATACATAAATAATAAAAACGTCAAAGTAATTAACGATGTAATTTATGTCTGGAAACGGTTTTTACCTCTTAATAATTCTAACACGGTTTAAAGATGACTGATACACCACTGTATTATTCAACCCCAAAATACCAAAATATTCTTAGTAATCAAGAAATACCGATTTGAGTAAAAAGTAAACTGCGCAATTAATACGTTACGTCAATCGTGACGTATGAATCTCTGAAGCAGGGAACTTTGTAAAAGAGAGTCAGCCAAAAGAATTCGAAAAATCAAATGGCTGACCAAAGAATTAATTCTCGTATCACATCTTGCCTTGAATAGTCCTGTTGCGTGGATTAGACAGCGGACGGAATTGTTAGTTGCGATTTGTCGAGTTATAAAAATGAAAATAATCCGCTGCATACGACGACAGACGCGGACCGTAGCGGATATTGCGATGGTTAGCCATTTGATAGTCGTCGTTGCGAAAATAACCGAAGATATTTGTAAAATTTGAGAAATCAATCGGAAGAGATAGAAATCGTTCGAAATGTTTACTTGTCGGAGTATAGTATAGACGTATCGTGAATATATCATTTAAATAATTTTAGACGCTTAACGATGAATAAAATGCGTCAGTTTTTTGTTTCTTCCATTTCTACTATAATAGAACGATTGTTCTCAATAAGTTCGTTTTATCATTTATATCAATTATTATTATTAAGCGTATGTCTTCGAGCTATCTGTCAAGATTCTATGTCCAAGTTTTTTATCCAATCCTTGGCTGTACTCGTAAGGTCTCTGACTTCCTTCCATCCGCCAGCTAATACCCGCGTTGGACACTTATTCATGATATGGTCCATTGTTTGGGAAGCTGCTCCGCACTCCATGCTGGGTCCTCAAACGGTTCAATTTAACCCATTGTTTCCTTGGTAAATCGAATCCTGGCGGTCTTTTGTTTGGATCGGGGATCAATTTATGATGATCTATATTTTTTGTAGTCCACAATTGGGACCGCTTATCTTCTGCTGAGGTACATTTTTAAATAAGCTCTTTAACTGTTTCATAGGCTGGTTTCCTCGATTTAAGTCGTTCGGGTGCGCCTATATCTTAATTTATATAGGCATATCAGCTACTGTTAGATATTTTGACCATTAAGTTTTTGTGGCTTCGTGGAATAATGTTACACAATACTGGAAGCTATTCTGTAGGGGGTAGACTTTAGTGTTCTTGAGATTATCCTCATAGTTGTATTTAGTTCTACATCCGCCTTCTTTACATGTGCGCTGTTTATCCAGGCAGAGACTGCATACTCCGCCACTGAAAATGCCAAGGACTAATGTTCTAAGTACCGTTGTGCTTGCTCCCCATGTAGTTCCCGCCAACTTATGCAGGATGTTACTTCTTGTTCTTATCTTTGCTGCAGTGCCCTGCAGGTGTCTGCGCAATGTAAGTTGACGATCCAAGACTATTCCAAGATATCTTGGATTTTCCTCATATTTTAAAACCTCGCCATTGAGCATTTAACTTCATCCTGCAAGTCGGGTGTATTGAAATGATTACTGTGGCCTGTTGGATAAGATCGTTCTTATCGCTGAATATTTAATACACCTGGCAAGATATGGTATATCAAACTAATTTTTTTGCAAACGAGCGTGTTCGGAAATTACGCTTGTCACGGGTCGACTTGTTATATTTCGGTATTTTCGATGAAATAAGCGCACTTTTTTTTTTTTTTTTTTTTATGGAGTCTCCTCTAGTTCGGTCGATGTTTTGTCGGTTTTCGAGTAAAAAATTTGATGTAATTTTTTCAAACGACGATTTAATAGAAATGTTCGACTTCTCCCTTTCGATTGAAATATGGAGAGGAGGTAGAGTTCAGAGTTAAAATTTTTCGGACGTTCGGTAATTTATCGTCGATAAATTTTCAAACGTAGAGTTTTCCCCTTTAATTGCGACCTTTCATCGAAAATAAAAGTAAAATAAACCGTCGTTGCAAGGTTGTTCGGTTCGTCGAAAAATGTTTTCTTAGTAAATCGCTAAAAAACGTCTGTCGACTTTCCGACTTAATAAAAATTACGAAACGTTAAGAATATTCGAAAATATATTTGTTTTTTTAACTTTTTTTACTAATTTTTCTTTTCGCATTACATACGTACGAGGCGGTTATACGCGATATTATCGAGAAACAGGCAGAGATTATCCAGGAGACTGATGAACTTCATATTATCGACGGTTGATTTATTCCGATATGTCCCTAGAATCTCTTATAAGAGATTTTTGTAATTTACATTAAAAAAAATCTAATTTTTTCTTTCTGGAAATCTGTTATTTCTTGTATATAAAATACACATATAATATACGTACATATATGTATATATTGTTGTTATTGTATAATTATATGTAGGAAGTAATGATTTTTGAAATAAGAAACGATAAAGTTACCAATAAAAATTACTAAAACACTAACAGCTGATAATAAAGCTTTTCGGCAGTTACGATATTTTTAAGATAAAACAATATAAATATTAATAAAAAAAAATAATATGAGATAGATGCATTCTTTTAACTAACGAAAACTAACGCATTTAGTTCAAGGCTCGTGAGCTAGATACGATAAACGTTTTTAATATATTTCTCTTATATTGTTTTTCTCTTATATTGTTTTTCTCTTATATTGTTTTTCTCTTATATTGTTTTTTTCTTATATCGTTCTTGTTTTTCTTACTGTTATTATTCGTAATACATTTACTATTATTTATATTGTTTTAACTTTTGGTGTAACTGCCGAAAAAGTTTGTTATTAGTTATTGCTGTTAGTGATTCTTATTGGTAACTTTGCTTTTTCTTATATCGTCATCATAAACATCATTATTATTGTTATCCGCAATCTTCACAGCCATGCTGGTTTGAGTTTGTAATACGGCTTTTAATTAGCAAGCATTACAAATTTCCTTCATCTTGATGGTTAAAGAAGGTTCTCATATTGGAATTCAATAATGCGGATTTTTGAACTTGTTCGATCGTATACGGTGATGGTCCTAGGTTCTTTATGCTGTTACTTAAACTGCTCGATATTATTCCATTGTTTCACCAATGGTGTAATCTTTACAACATCGAGTTTCCTCATTCGTTTCTTTTGCTCTGTAAGTTTATTATTATTATTATTATTATTATTATTATTATTATTATTATTATTATTATTATTATTTATTAATTATTATTATTACTATGTAGTATCGAGCTACTGATCGGGTGATTAATTAAAAACAGTTAAATCTGTTATCTGTTCTTTCATTCGTCCCTTATTTTGATTAGTTGCCTATCTACAGATGTATTATCCTCGCTCTTGTCCTCTGATTTTCCTTCTATTATTCCTGTTGGAATAACTCTTTATGTCTTAAAACGTGACCTTCTTTTTCTTTTTCATCGGGAGATGATAGTGTTAATTTTTTTTTTTTTGGCTTCATTAATCCTGTTATAAATTTCTTTATTTCCTATATTTTTTGTCACTTTATTTTGGTACATACATAAATAGACTATTCCAGCCGTAATATAATGATACAAATACTTACACGGAACTGCTTTGTTAATATATATATATATATATATATATATATATATATATATATTACATATAAAATCGTGATCATACACAATAACACAATATAAAATATATTAAGTAAAGAAAATTGTGATCGATTGCGTTCAGTTCGCGCACGATGTTTTACGGTGCGCATTTGAATCATAAATTGACGCGGAGAAAACATATTAATGCCAAAAAAACCAACTCAACATAAAATTCAGCAGCATGTATTGGTTAATCGGAAAGACCAATAGAAAGCAAAGTCTATTTTGAGTTCAGCTAGCAATTCGAATATCGACGTAATATGGTCAATACAAGATAGGATTCTGCGTTCAATAGTCGATGCGCCATGGTTTTTGCGCAATGATGATATACGCACAGATTTTCAAATACCATCAATCAAAGAAGTGATCTGCAACCTTAAGAAACGATACATGCAACGAAACTAAAACCGGTCCAGATTCGTACGCTTAAAAAGGTGTAATATTATGAATTAACTTATTCTATAAGATCGCACCTAGAGCTTGCGTACCGTTTGGAAAATAGTCCACCCATAAGATAAGGAGCTGTGGACACTGGGACATGCTTCATTAAATAATTTGATTTTATCCTTAAACGTCATCATCGCCACTAATTGCCTGAAATAGGCAGATTATGTTATAAACAAACAAAACTCATTCACGAATAATCCTGAATAATACAAACGCGTTAATTTAAAATAAAATAATGATCGACTTTGGGTAAACAATTCGGGCGTTTGTTATACCGTATTCGACTACTTTCATTATAATGTACATAAGTTAAGGATACACACACGTATAAGTATTGTTCTGAAGATACAATTGTACACACATACATTCTAGTAAACATGATTTCCGATATACTTAAAATCACGTAATCTCTACATCGCGTGATTAAGGAAGTTCATGCTATTATCCTGTGTCGTGGAGAGTATCGGTAACGGTACCTTTGGCAAAAGCTGGGAAAGATTCATCTTCGGTTCAAAATGTTAGACCTGTGAGTTTACTCAGTAATATAAGTAAGGTTTTTGAAAAAATAATACTAGTAAGATTGAGGGCATTTAGTAACAGAGAATCCATCATTGCTGATTCGTAGATACGGTTTTAGACCAAAACTAAGTACGACAATTGGCCAGTGTTTGTGACAAAGTTACTGACAACTTTAACCAGAATAAACATTCCGGTGTTGTCTTGATGAACATAGAAAAAGCGTTTGACACAACATGGCATGATGGAATCATATATAAATTAATTAAATATAATTTCCCCCATATCTTGTTTTTACTATTAAATCTTATCTGATGAATAGAAAATTCTATGTGAAACTGAAAAACCATAACTCTGATATAAGGTACGTTAAAGCTGGGGTGCCTCAAGGCAGTATCTTAGGCCCATTCCTTTTTATTACATATATTAATGATTTACCGACAATCCCAGGAGTAGATATAAATCTCTATGCTGATGACACTTCTCTAATGGTATCTTCTTATAGAATAGACACTATAAGTAATAGATTAACTAAAGCAATTGATGTCATGTCTAAATTCTACCATAAATGGAAAATAAAAGTTAACGATGAGAAAACAGAGTCAATAATTTTTACCAGACGTAGGCCTTCATTAAATCGTTTCGTTAAAATAAAAAACGTTGAACTTGACTGGAAGGAACATGTGAAGCATTTAGGCGTCATCATGGACAGAAGACTCACATTTACAAAACATATTAATGATTGTGTAAGTAGAACAATACGGAAAATGGGTTGTCTATTTCCTATATTTAATAAAAGATCTGCGCTTTCAACGCAAAACAAATTTTTATTATACAAAAAGGTAATTTTCCCAAAGCTACTCTATGCCTGCCCAGTGTGGTCTTATACTAGTAGTAGTAATATAAACCACGTGCAAAGAGTGTAAAACCATTGCCTTCGAATAATTTTGAATAAACCTCGATTTATTTCAATAAAATCTCTCCATGATGTGTTAAAATACCCTTAAGTACAATGATTAAGGATAAAACGAAAAAAATTTTTGCCGATTGTAAATATTCCGACATTCCGATGGTAAATTCTATAGGTGATTACGATTACCAAGCTTTACGACACAGGTATAAAAGATATAGCGTATAAAACACATCCTTCTATAGTAAGCCAGCTACAAATAGTATATTGTTTATACGGTAAGAGTGTACGCACTCTGTTATTTTAAATGAGCAGGTTTTTTGTATTAAAATTGTTTCCTGCAATCTTATAATAAGACGTAATTTAAATAATAATTAAATAATATCTTATAAGATTATATTTTATATTAATTTTTTCTGGAAAGAATCGTTGATATATTCGGTACAGAAAATTCTATTGAATGGTAACTTTACTTTTTTGTAAACAGAAAATATTTAAATATGCAAATATATTGTTGTTGTTAAAAAAAAAGGAAGTTCATACTACGTGTATCGATTTTTTTTCATTCACGTTCCTTATCAATGAAACTCAACTAAATACAAAAGTGCTTCATGATGAGCTAATTCTCCGGTTTTGTTTAGGATAAGTGATCTAGATATTTTCCTCTCACCACGTTTATAGTTTAATAAATCAATTTTTAGTTCGTTAGGTAAATTGTTCGATACTTGGGCTCCCATTTTGCCCGCATTCTGAGACGAGTCTTATCCAAGAACGGAATTTCCGCTTTAGGTATTCCTCTTGACCTGGTTTTCTCTCTAATAAACGCTGTGTTAAATATAAACTGGTTATTCGATAAAAAAATTAATATTTACAACTTTTATAATAATAATAATAATAATAATGCGAACGTTTACAATGAGAATACTTTTCAGTTTTGTTTTACGTTAGAACTTGTTTTGAATATAATCGCATCGTCTTAAATTTTTTATTACCGTATTAATTAATTAATTAATTAATTTATTTATTTATTATCGATGGGATTAAATTTTTCGTTAGAACGTCATCAATGAAAAAAAAATGAATTCTAAAAAGTTTTTTTTTTAATTTCGAAAAAGTTGAAACCATTTCGTTTGTCTTTAATTCAAACTTTTATTTTTTGAATATGTAAAGAAAATTCGTACAAGTGTGAATAAATCGCGACGAATTCTTCGTACGTACTTAGGTTATATAATGCCAAGTGTAGGGATTTAAAGTTGGAGATTTTCAACATGAAGATACACCTGCAGTTAAAGTTGTTCGTCCAATTTGGCCGGCTCGGAATGAAGGATGTAAAGAGAAAAACCGAGGAAGACGATCTGGGATTGTAGTGGTTTTGTTTTTAACTCCGAGCTTAATGGAATTTTATATATTTACTTACATTCGCGTACACACATATATGCATATATACATATGAATATGTATGTATAATTTCGAAAGTTTATAGAGCATGTGTCGCCTAAGAGATTCTCCTGTAAAACTCGAAGATTTGATATAAGTGAAGAACGGTTTCCTTTCTCGTTTTTTTTTTCGCTTCTCAACGAGCTAGTATTAATTTGCGAACTAAATAAGGATTTCTGTCTATATCGGCGCGTGTATGTATTGGTGTTTTTATACGCATATATACAATATATTTATATATTAAGTGTAATTTGAATTAGAAAAATAAAATAAATAAAAACCTATTTAAAATAATTAAAATTTTCTTAACGTCCTATTATTAGTTCCGCAGACCTTAACGAATTAGCGAACCGAGACTAATAACTTCGCGTTAAAAAAAAACAACTAAAAATATGGCGTACGATTTTGTCGTTTATTTAGATTCGAGTGTCGTTTAAGAGTTTCTACTTGTTCAGTTGCGTATGTAGATATTATCGAAAGAAGATCACCGACTATCCAATTGCCGTTGCCGGTCGAGCGCGTTGTAACTGTACGTTGATTTAGTTGCACATGTTAATTTTCTTCGAGAAGTACAGTGGTAGTTTCTCGTTGTCTTCCACCGGATTTTCTAACAGGGTTTTCTCCCTCAGCCCTTGGGTAATTACCCGATTGCAATGCAGCGGCTTGTTAGGGGGTAATGGTTTAGGTTTTTACTACGGCGACCTAGACCCACCGAGGAGGAGATAGTCGTAGGATTTAGGCATATTTTTACTGGTGAGGGATATCTGACCATCTGCATCCTCGTGTCTTCTTACCTTCAGCGGTAAAGCAGGTATTGATCTGAGTAAAGTAACTTAAAGCTGAGCTGAAGATGCGTAGGGTGATTCATTATATTGTTAGTAAGTGAAAGCATTGTTTGACATCGGTACTCATTGATGTGAGCCTACCTAGTTCTTCCCTGTCAGACTGAGTTGTGACTTGTGCTTAAGGCAATCGGGCGGATTTTGAGACCATGTGTCAGTAATGTTATGACAGTCTCTTGCTCGCAAATAATTATGAGATCGTCTATCTGTCTTTAGCTCTCAATGGAATGATTTATACTCGGTTATTGGCTTCGGCCGTTGTAATATTACATCTCCAGCAAATGCATTCATTTTACCTTGTCGTGGTCGGCTTATTTGCTGTTCCACGCCTCGTGGGACAGTAGTGTCCAAATTTATAAATGCTGTAGATGGCGCATCATACCATCGATTACTGTGCAATTACTACGCCGCCTGTCGCTTTGATGCGATCCGTGCTAATAGCCTAATGACAAAAAGGGTGTCTCTTAACGGAGCCAGCCAGTGCACATACCGACGGCTGGTTAGTAGCGAGGCCCTGCACAAAAAAAGCGGCCCACTGTTGTGCTGGACGAATATTAGGTCCGCGTCTCGTAATGGATTTTACCTAACAACCCCCTCCCCTTTAATAGTGTTCAAAGTTATAACCCGGACCCTGCTGAGCGGTCTCAAAGTCTTACATTAAAGCATGATAGGAATAGCCGACCTACTGAGCGTCCGCTCCCAAGAAGAAAATCTGTCGGATTATTGATTGATGTTGTGCCCACTGCTACGGCCGCTCCAGGAGTGGTACAGACGGCAGTGGCCAATATAGAGCGCGCCCGTAGTATAGGAAGCAGAGTGAGCTCGAAAAATAAGAGCCGCTTCCTAGTTAGTAAGCATGGTACGCCGAGTTCCCGACCTGGTCATACAAGTTCATGCGCACTGCCTGACGTCGCGAAACGCCGCAGCGAAGAGGCGAAAGCGAGTTAAGGAATTGTTGCAGCTTTAACGCGGCATAAGAAAACTCCGAAGGCAATCAGCACCACAATTAGCGGTAGTTTAGAATTAATAATGGCTATGTTGTACGAACAAGTACAGGTTAACAGCCAGCTTACAGGAAAATTACAGGCTTGGAAGAACGCCTAGGGTGAATCTCTAGTCCCAACGATGGCGGAGTGTGTTGAGGCTATTGTGGAAGCAGTAGAGTAGCACCAGTATGTGCCAATGAGCCATACAAATTAATGTCCGGCTGGATGATATCCTACGGGAAATTAATAACTTAGTGGTAGTGATCACTCCGACAGCCACCAGGATTAACGATGCTCTACCCGTTCCCTCACAAAGCCACTGCTAAGCCGAAGTAGAAAGTGGCACCAAAAGCTGCAAAACCCAAAGCGAAGAAGGTGGTGACAGCTTCCGACTTGTGTAAGTCATGCGTTCGAGACCTTCCACCAAGTCGAAAGGAGAAATTAGCCAGACAGGATATCTAGGGGAAGGCTAGAAAAAGAATGGCGACAAAAAAGCCAAGACCCAAACGGCCTGTGAGGAAACAACAACAACGACCTTGAATAAAAAAACATCCACCGGCTAAGACTACTGTTGCTAAGGCCAGAGCAACAAAGAAGACGTCGAAAGGCACTTGTGTCGAGGTGGTGGCTGGGAAACCAAGAATGTCCAAGAACGTAGGGAGTCTCCTCGGAAATAAATATTTGTACCGAGGTAAGGACGGTTCTAGGGCCTGTGCCTGTTGGTAAGGCTAAAGGGGCTTTGACTGACTTAGTCGTTACCAACAAGGACCAAACCACAGGATGTTGATGAGAAGGCTTTGGGGGTCCTTTTAGACCCGGCTGCAACCAAACTTAGAATAAAGAATATGTACAGACGCGGCAAGGCGGTATATTTAGCGGTAGAAGATCTACAGACTCGGCACAAGATTCTGGAGAATTTCAATTAGGACAAATCAGGCTTCTGCGTTTTTGTAAATTCTGCTTCCCTCCCTCTGGTCCAAATATAAGGACGCCTAAGTGCAGATTATAGAAGCCCTCGTAATGCAAAATGATCTGGAAGGGGATAGCTCAGGAATCGAACCCCGCTTCCAGAAAACATTGTACTGCGGGACAGGCAACCTCGTACTGTACTCGCTGTGGCGCCGAGTGTACGTGAAAAACTTCTAATGTATATGTCGGTTTCCACACATAGAGTGGTTGACTTTGTCAAGCCTACGCAGTGTTTCTAACGCTATGGATATGGGCATGTATCCGGCAAGTGTCATGCTGAAGCTCCACTGTGTCCGAAATGCGACAAGGCGATAAAGCTAAGCTGACCATTGTCCTGCGAAATCGCCGGCTTGTATTAACTGCAAGAAGTCTAGTTTTAAGGCTGTTGACCACAGTGCCGATGATAAAGAGCGCGCTTGTTTCCGCCGGGCAGTTCTGAGGTTGGTCAAGAATACTAATTATGGTAAGACCCTCAGTCCGGCGAATAAAGTTCCTTCAGGTTAACAGTCCGGCGAATAAAGTTCCTTCAGGTTAATCTTGAACGCAGTCGTACGGCTGCGGAAGAGGTTACCATCTATATGCGACCGGGGTGTTCATATTGCTCTCAGGAGCCTTATGTTCATCTTGGCGGCCATATTGGGTGTTCTTCTGATGATAGATTTGTATCTACTCTTAGTCCTTGGATATATATTTATCGAACAAAAGTTTTCTGATATTTATTAGTAAAAGGCGAAAGATTTATTCGCATATGATATGAGAGAATTTTATTTATTAATAAAGAATATCAATATGGTATCATTGATTAAATAAAGCTTAATAAATTAAAAGCAATTATCCTTAAAGAATGCCGAACAAATTGCGATAAAAAAGTACATGGTAAATTAAGTTTTTCTATTTTCAAATTAAAAATAATTCCGATATTTGCAATAACTGTAACGATAATATTATTGAAACTATGGATTACATAATTTTTACACATCATAACGATGAACATCTTAACGCTAAATCCAATATTACCGCTTCGTTACCTTTTCAAAATATTGTTGATATTTGTTATTCACATATCCGAGGATAGAGAAATAAAGATCATAATATATGGTTAATGTGTGCGTGTAATTTGGATTTTGTTAATAAATTAGGTTGATTATTTACTTTTGCCTTGAATGTACCACAAAAACCTTGAGTTTTAGTATCCTCTGTTTTCTTAATATATACATAATTATTTTTATTTTACATTTTATGTTCCATAATCTCTGCTATTACTTGTATTGTTTTTATCTTTTATCTACCTTTTTCTTTTATCTCTCTCTCATATATATATATATATATATATATATATATGGCCTACTAAATGAATCTAATACTATTGTCATTATAACATATTCTGCTAAGAGTTGCGGTAATCTCGCGAGTTAACTATTTTTCTTAAATATTATAATTACGCACTACCTCCAGTCTAATGTAACTTTGACAACGATTATCTCACATTTTCTTCTGAGGTGAATTACTTTTTGTCCTAATAATTGTACACTTGTTCTTTTCTATGAAGATCTCACGGCAGACCTTGTACCATCTTTATTATTATCATCGTCACCGTTACTGCACTCTTATTATTGTTATTATTATTATTATAACGTTAAGCGTTGAATGCGATATTTGGATGCCCTTTCGTTGGATTTCATTCCAACTGAAAACTTGGTACAATGTAATAATGTTGATAAAAGGGAGCGAAATGTTTTTATATCGTCGTCGGCATAAACCAGTTAAACAAACGATTGTCAAATGAGGAATAGGTGGTCAGCGGGTGGAGATAATTTAAACGTTATATTTCGTAATTTAATCCGGTTTAAATTAACCTTTTTTTTTTTTATTATTATTACTCGGGGTTAATTGTTTTTTTTATTCTTATTTTTATAGTGCCGTGTGTAACTACCGAAGGCTATTACGACACTGATGATTTAACATATGTAGTAGATTAGGTTAGAATTGGAAAGGAATTGTATAATTTGAGGGAATAGTTGAAGTCGACTGTTGGAGAGGAAATCAGATAGGGTACACGGATAAATACGAGGTCGATATGGGTGGAATGTAGGGCAGTGTAGTAAAATATTGAAAATAAGAGAGGGTTTGTGAATAGGCGAAAAGTAGGGTGTTTGGAACGTTGGAGTAGATGGTCATGAGAGATGTGGCCAAGGCGCTGGCTGAGTGCTATATAGTTTGAACGGGATAAATTGATAGGAGGTTTCCAGAAGCCAACATTGGGTTTGATATCAATTGGAAAGTTATGGGTGGTACGAGTTCCACATCTATAGTTGTGGTGAATGAAGTATTTGAGGGCGGTTTAAGTTTAATTTCGTCCGTACTGCGTAGTTCTTTCGGACGAGGCGATAAAATATGGAGTAAGTTAAAAAAAAATAAAACTCTAATAGCCGAAAATTTTACTGTTTAAGTTTCTGTTATTTTTCTGTTAATTGTGTATTTGCGTATGTCGCTAAAAAAAATGTACGCTCAATTAAAAATAACTTTATCGTTAAAAGTTATATTGTATTTGAACTTTATACGGTTAGATTCGTCGATACGAACTTCATTTTTCGTACATTTAATATTTTCATGTCCTCTGTACGGTACATAAACTTTTAATAAAAAACATCTATTTCTATAATAAAAGGCATTCGGTCGAAATAAAATGTTTCGATTATAAAAATATTTAAAATAATACGTTATTAAAATTATCTGTAGTTATCTAACAAACGGCATTACGATCAAAATATTACTTAATACTTTCGTTTCCCGCAATAATTTTTAATTATTTCGTATATTAAAATATATAATTTCGTGTAAAAACATTGATAATATGCGAGTGAACAGGTTAATACGAATGTAACCCATTTTTTAAATTTTATTTTTAAATTTTGTTTCCTATCTTCTTTCTTTCGTGATTCTCTCTTTTTTTCTTGTTTATCTTTTTCCATCGGAATTTCCTTCATCTGAGAGTATTCGTTGCAATCGGTCATTATGTGTCACATAACTTGCTCCGTCGACCTATTAATATTTTTTCATCGATTTTAACCTTTTCACCAGTGGTACGTTATACAATTTTAACACTAAATTATAAATTTTATACGGTCGTTTTATTGTACAATATCGATTCTTAAACGAATGCTAGATAATTTTTGAACGTATTTATACGAATATTGTTAAAATTCTAAGGCATTTTATATCAACCAGAAAATAAAAAAAATTTCTGTTAGCGTTAAAATGTTACCGTATAGTGGACATCTACTTCATATTTTAATTGCACTTAATTCACTTCAATGATGGAGTGTTTCGAAGTGTCTAACGCGTGATATTCTTTTCAAAATTCGAATTTACGTTATTTCTAATTTCTTTACCTTTGTTTTTAAGTATGGCGGTCAAAATTACTTTCGAATTTTATTTTCCCGACTATAATTCATCTTTATATGTTAGGAATCTTTTAATTTTTTTTTTTTTATCCAGAAATTACGTATAATCTGAACTAATTAGGAAAAAGCACTATCTCGTGTAACCTTATATAATCGCAAAAAAATACAGGACACTCGAACGTCACAACAGATACACTATGAATCCTAACAGCTTGAACATATGTGTGAGTAGAACCCAAACTTGCCATGCCCACAGAGCAGTTGCCCATTATAAAAGTTAGATCGTATCTTTTTAAATTAAATCTATACGACATATTTGGAAATGGTTCATCCTTCCAGTGGATGCATTATTCCACCTCCTTTTCCGTCCGCCAATTAACAGAGAATTTACATATTTCTGAAAACCTCTAAACTGAAAGATATAAACAACTACATTGCTTAGTATAACAAGTTTTTCCATATTGGAAATATCGCATATTAGCCTATATTCTGTTATATTGGTTCTGCCAACTAGATATAGTCTAATGGAAGCTACCGACAGATTACGCAAGCAGCGGATGCTGTACTGCAAGACCGAGAATATTATTTTTTTTCATAGATTCCAGCACCATAATCGTACAAGGACTGAACAAGCTTTTTGTATTGGATAATGCGCTTCCTAAATAATAGATCTCGTACATTTATCTGTATTATTAATAATTTATTATAATATATAATATGCTCTAGTTTATATATAACTAGAGCATTTGGAAGTAATATAATGCAAACTAGAGGGAAAAGTTAATTTCTCGTCAATTAATTAAGCCCCGATATTTTAAATTACATACGTTCGGATGATAGTTCCAATAGATGATACTCCATCCTACTGCAAGGTTTTACCAAACACAGAGAACTTGCATTTAGAGAAAGAAAACTCCAGTCTAAGTTCGTTAAAAATATTTTCTAAATATTTGGAAATAGCCGCTAACTGATGTCTTAATGCACAGTGATATCATAAGTCATTTGTATAAGAAATGACATTTAGTACCAGCAGCATCCTTCCAAAACTGCCGTGCCTCACGATGCACAGTCTCAAGTATTGTTCGTTATCAATCTATTTGATCGAATGGTTTCTCTTAATTTTAATGTTAAGAAGGCTTCAACTTCTTTATTCAATTTTTATGATATCCAATGATAATCTCTTGATATTAGTCATTCTACGTACATCTCTTTCGCCATCTTAAATTGAAAATTCCCTCTTAAGTACGGGTTCTTTAATTCAACCGGGATATCGTCTAACCCTGTTTCATTATTTAAATTTCGAATGCGACTATTTACTTTTCGATGGAATGATCGGTTGGTTCGATAATATCCAAAAATGGTCGTGATCGAAGTTAGAAGATTTGTCAGTCTTCTATCAAGAAATAGTCGCCATAGTTATTACCGACAATTCGAATGAACAAAAGAAGAACAACTGCTAATACAGTTTCTAGTTCTACGTCTCCCGATTATGCAATCCATATGCTACTATTTTTTGCTCTTCTTGATGCTAATGTTTGATTTCTATACAAACTACTGTTAGATTCCGTGTAGAGTAAAACAAAATTATACGTTCCTTCAACGTTCGGTCGAATTTTGGAGGTGATGGTCGCGATCGTCCAATAGAAAAAATTTATTTAGATTCGAGTAGGTTGATATCGGTTTCTTGGTTAAATGAAGTCGGTTTCAATTTACGAAAACGATATTCATTAAAAAATTCGATTTCAAATTTACCATCCTAAGCTGCTTCAGACGACATTCACGTATTTTCTCAATAAATACCCTACAACGTAGAGCACCGCGATTTCTTTGAAAGCTTTTAGCGATTTTTTATATTATTAGATGTCATTTATTTTTTCCATTTTGAATATATATATATATATATATATAAATATACTTTTATATATATACATACATATATATATATACACATAACATTATATAACTATATATACTTATAATAAAAACGAAAGAAAATTTAAATTTGAATTCATCTTTAGATAAAAAAGAAATAGAAAGTAACATTGCAATATAACGACATTCGAAATATTTAACGAAAAAGATTTCAAACGTTTGAACTGCGTTCCATATTCATACATATTGGTATATTTATATATATTTTTACATATCTCTCTCTCTCTCTCTCTCTCTCTATATATATATATATATATATATATATATATATATATATATATATATATATACGTGTATATAATGTATATTTATATATATTATGGTTTGTACACGTATTTATGTGTATTTCATGGTACCACCTTAAAAATACCGTGAAATAGAGAAAGAGCCATGATATCCAATAGAAAAAAGAGACCTAAAAAGTATCTTCTGACTTCTTTGAAATTCAATTTGTCAAACTTTTTTGTTTACCTTTAAGTTTCTTCTTCTTCTTCTTCTTCTTTTTTAGTTACAAATTTATTGGACTTCGGCAACTTATTTCGGTACTTGAGATAGAAATATTTTTAACCGTTTTTTCATATATATATATATATATATATATATATATATATATATATATATACGTATGATATTTTGTTTTTGGCTGTATGTTTGTAAGCGTTTGAAGGTACACTTGTATATTACATATATAATAGTTATGTATGTATGTATGTATGTATATATGTATGTATATATGTAGAATTAAAAAGAGCTGCGGAAGATATGGAAAGATGGAAGCTTACTATCGTGGCAATGGACCGGTCTTATGACTGTACTGACGATGATATGATGGTCTATCTATCAGTCTGTTATCTATTTATATATTTATTTACCTATTTATCTGTATATCTATAATACATACTTGTACGCTGTTTTTTTATAGCTGGTGGGGTAATTAATCGCTGCAGATCCAAAAATAAAAATAAAAACTAACGAAATTTGAATATCGTGTCATATGTATTAATTTCGAGTGAATTAGTTGAAATCTGCATTTTCTTTTAGTAGAAGATAAATAATAACAATTTCTAGAACGTTACAATTATTGCTCCGATAATGAAAGTAAGTTTAAAATTTAATGTTTTCTAAACAATTTTGGACTAAAAATAAAGGTAATTAATTTTGACGGTAAATTGTTCGGACAACGAATCATTTATTAAGGAGTCTGGGAAACGGAGAAAAAATGAAATAATATGTATAAAATAAAAAACTATGCACTTATACATATATATATATATAAACAATATATATCTCAAGCGAGGTCAAGTGTGTATATATATATATATATCACAGGTGACTGACCGCAATTATGCTAACAATTTAACGATGCTTAAATGACGATATAAAATAACTAAATCCGACCATTAAGGTTGTGTAAAAAAATAATGGCTCAAGTCTGTCGTAAATATTATTACAGACACACACACATATATATATATATATATATATATATATATATATATATATATATATATATATATATATATGTATTATATATATAAAAGCGTTACCTTTTTTTGAAGGGAAATTTTAACGATTTATTTTAATATCTATTATCACTAATACTATCCTCGCTATGTTTTCAGATTTATATGACGTTTTTCGCGAAAAATTATTCGCCTATTCGTTTCAAAAACGAAAAATTGTTTTTTGTCTTTCTTTTATTCTTGTCTTTCTTTTGGAGCGGTAGGTGGGAAATTCGTATTTATTTTCCAAATTGCAGATGGAAAAGAGTGATTTATATTCAATTTTATAAATTGAAATCGACGAGACTCTCCAACACGGTGGAGGGGTAAAGCAGTATGATTTACAAGAATAAAATGGAAATATTGGTCGGTCAAAGATTTTCTGGAATAGGATTTCTTATAATAATAAGTACGTTGAGGATAATTCGAATGAGAAAGATGCGTAAGCCTTTCTCTTTTCCTCGTTGAAAACACTGCGCCTGATTTGTAGAGAGGGTTCTATTTACGTGTATATATATATATATATATATATATATATATATATATATATATATATATATATACATATTGAAGTTTTGTAATTGGGAACACGTTTTCATTAAAAGCGAATTTAAAACGGATTAACCGGTGCTAAATTAACGCCAGACGTCTTATTTCGTTCGTTTTACATCACTCTCAGAAACAGTTAATACGTGTTTGTGTTATACATGTACGGACGTGTAAATATATATATGTGTGTGGGTGTGTACCCGATGACGTCGTTAAATTTCTGTTAAATTTGTTTTTAACAGTTTCATTACGTCGAGCAAGCACTTCAAAATCTTCAGATGTAATGAACACCATGTTTTCACAGAAGTTGCGTTTTTCATTCCTCCTCTTCCATATATAATATATATACATATATATATATATATAATATATAATATGTATGTGTGTAATGTCTTTGATATATATTGGAAGTTCACATTTTGAAATTTTCTTTAACGCATAAAATTCATTTTGGCTGACTTTTTTCTGTACTTAAATCTTTTTCTTCCACCACGGATGACTCGACGTGCATTATTTCCTCGACAATTCTTTCGATGTTTATTACTTTCCTTTTTCATTCTGTTTGAATTTATTCGTGTCTCTCTTTCTCCGCGGCGCTACTCGTCGATCATTATCTATGTAGAGTCACGCCATTTGTCGATTTTTTTTTTCGTTTATTTCGAATCGTTTAATAGCGAGTAAAGAGGAATTTTTACTCCGAAATCTGGAGCGCTTTATTTTCCTGGTAAATTTTACACGCCGGCCTAAGTAAAATTTTTCCTTCGTTACCTAAATTTGTTATGAATTTAACCCGTTCTTGCACGGTGTATTCGCGTAACCATAATTCTTCGATTCTGTTAAGATAGGTAGACAGATAATTCGAAATGTCGGAATTCTCTGGATACCGCCATTTTTTTTTCACGTTACTATATCCCGTTTCTTGCACATAGTTTTGTATTTTTTTATACATTTCATTCCCGACCTTCCTTTTAATCTTTTCCCTTCTACATATGGTACCTTCCAATTATTATTATTTGTGTTAAATGTTCGTCGTTTTAAATCTTCTTTTAATTTTCCTAATAAGCTTCTATTTTCACGGATTACTCTAAATACTTTGTATCACTAATTTTCGCTGTATTCTTTTCATTCTCCTCAAACACCGGATTTCGAACGATTCCAACTGGCTTTGCATCGTCCTATAACTTCTAATTATCGCGTTGACGGTAGCGGCAACCTTGTCCGTGTATGCGCGCCCCCCACAACGTTACGTCGCCTTGACGCTAGTCAATTTTGTACGGATGGATTAGTTACGATGTGCAGAAAGAAACGATACGGCGCGTTGATGATGATATTCTTACGAGATTTTGTATCGGTTACATAATGTTAACACGCGAGCAATTAACGGCGATATTCCAATCTGTCGACACTGTGGCCAAGGTCCGTTTTAACGATGAAGCACATCCTTCTTAGTTTTACCTGTCCAGTGTTCAATCTATCCGCCTACTAACTACCTTATTCTCGAGAAATTAGAAAGAAAATTCTATCGTTTCTCGAACAAAGTAATATCCGTAATCTAAAAATCCGGTGACTTTGGCCGCAGTCTCTAACAAATTCTCGTGATATTATTCGATATCTCGGACGTACTTAGTGATTTACTAGGTCTTAATACGTTTTTTTTTTTGTTTTAAATTTTCGCAATTATGCCACTATAGGCTATCTAGCAAACTTTTGAAAAAACAGCGATTGACTTGTGAAATTTCTTATCCAGCGATAAGGGGATTTTCGCTAAACGTATTTTAATACTTTTTGTGTTTATTGCTGATTATTCATAATAGATCCGTAGGTGCAGAGCAACAGCTAAAATATTTGTGCGATAATACAGTTCATATTCACTAGCTATTTGTTGCATTTTATCTTTCACGGGTGTAACACCTAGGTCCGTTTGCAATGTAAGATTGCTTACATACCACGATGCATCTGTGATAGTTCTTAATGCTTTATTTTAGAAGCGTTGTATTATCGCTATACTACTCTGCTTAGCACATACTCAAAGTTGACTATAAGCCCATATAAGTTTTAGAATTTGATTGTACAATAATATCTTGTTCACCAGTGATAATTCGAATTTTCTTCCGATAAGCCAAAGCATGTTCCTAAACTTTATATTTAATTCATTACGTTTTGCTATTATGCAGCTTTTCCAGGTTAGTTTATCCAAATGGACATCTAGATATTTTATTGATTTTTTAACTGGAATCATCACATTGTTGATATTAATATTTTTGATATTAGAAACTTTTTTATTTGTAAATATTACACGGGTTGATTTTTTCTCATTGATTCCTATACGTCACCGCTTGAACCGTATTGAAAGTGTTTCTCAATATTTTGTTATAAAAAAAAGAAAGAAACTTACAATGAGAACCCTATTGCTTATAGTAAACTATTCAAAGTATCTCAACATCTCGTGTAATTATATATATCTATATCTAGATATGGCGACGAATGTTTAAAAAGCACAAATCTTCCAACACTGACAGAACTAGACGAACCGATAGAATGACGCAGATTGTGCGAAAGACGGATCCACTAATTTTTTCTGGACATTGAGAGGAAATCTGTCCATAAATTAGGCTCATTTTCACTTCGGACATTGTCATTTTTCTATTGTTTTTTGTTTACTAGTATATATATCGAAGTTAATTATCTTCTTGTTTTTTTCTGGCTGAAACCGGGTTCGATTTATTATATATATATCACCGAGAATATCGTGACCAACCATCATAAACCAATGGATTGAAAGACCACCTGCCATCATTTTTTTCTGTTCTTGATAGTTTCCATCAATTCTGGTAAGGACAGCTTTGTCGCGGGATCTAATAATCTTTTAGTCCTTGAGCTCTTTTACCATTAATTTTTCCTTGTATTCGGATTTTTTCTAATTAGTTTCGCCTCATTATATGCCAAAAGAATTTCACGCTCTGTCTTACCAGCGTAGGGAATAAACGCTGCCCCGGTTCTATGCGTAGTTGTTTTAAAATTTAATCATTAGTTCTACCAATATATATGCATATATTTATATAATATTATTCCTTTCTTTGCCATCGCGTTCGCAATAATTTCGAGTCCAGCTTGACATGTTGCCTGTATTATTGACTTCCTCTACTTAGTACCAGTATTTCACCTTTGCAGCGTATCGATTATACTTGTCCGAGCTTCCGCTTTTTATATATTTGTTCAGTTATGCGTATGCTGTCCATGAAACTGGTAGAAACTCGTGCGTATTCTCCTATATCTCCGAATTTATTTGTTTAGTATCCGCCGATTTTATTGTCTTCTGTGTAGCATGTGTGTGGCAATTGGAAGCATTGAATAATTCTTTTGTTTTGTAATATACATGTCTATATATATATATATATATATATATATATATATATATATATATATATATATATATATATAAGGATACATAGACGCATATATCATTATTATAATCATCATCATTATTATAATCATCATCATCATTAGTACAGTTCTTACACTTGTTCATCGCCAAGCTAGTAATAAGCTTCCATCTTTCCCGGTGTTCCGCGCAGGTTATTTTTCCTCGGATTTTGCCTTCGACAATATTTCGAGGTGATCCTCATACCAAAGTACATGACTTAACCGAGTTTTTCTACCCAGCTTACCCGTTCCACTTTATCCTTATTCGTATTAAATGTATTTAATGTCCAAATATCAGAACCATAAAGGTCTGTAGACCATAATTATCTACAATATTCTTTTTCGGAGCTTTAGCGGTAATATGCTTTGTTTTCCTTGAATCGTCCATTTTGCTGGTCTAATTCTATAATTAATTTCGATATTACAATAGAGATCTTTTGTTATAATTTGACCGAGGTATTTAAATTTCTGAATTTGCTCAGCTATTTCTTAGAGGGAATATGTATATATATATATATATATATATATATATATATATATATATATATATATGTATATGTTGCGCTTTGGTCTAAAGTTCAGTTGCAGGTTAGGTTATTTCTCTGTATTCGTTTATTCGGAAAAACGTGTTTTAGTTTTTGAAAAAGGCGACGTGTTTCGATAGAAATCGAGTCGAAAAGGTTATTCACATTGCGAGATATTTTGCAACGCTGGATGATACTTCGAATTCGATTGTAAACGCTGGTGCACACTTTCCCCGTGAATGTGACAAATTTGGTTACTAGAACTATTCTACGAAAAGTAATAGTTGATGATAAAACTGTGGGGTTTTTAATACTTGTCCTACATAGCAGTGTTTCAATTATCAAAGTATCAACTATATTATGTCGAAAAGCGAAACACCGATGATGTCTCGTATTGATAAGTAGTTCTTGTAAATCGACGGGATCTCTAATAAACCGATATTGTCTGCGCCAGGGTGATTTCACCATCACTATTATCCTGATTCGACTGACTGCGCGTTTATAAGGTAATATCAAAATTGCACATGTAACATATATAGTTCATAGCCTTTTATATCTATATTTATATATACATATATATATATATATATATATATATATATATATATATATATATATATATATATATATATGTATTGTATGATGCAAATATAATTGACTAGTAGTAATATTACGAGAGTAGTGGATTCTATTTGTTCTCTATACAAATTAGAAACCTCCTGTGACGATTTTTTGTTTTTTACTCTTGGAAGTATTTAGTGAATAATAATGTCAATGAACATAATGGCTGGCGTCGCATTTAGTGATGAAAATTTTTGATTGTATTTTACACAATCTGTTTTATGTAACTTTCTTATTTACGATTCGAAATATATATTGTATATATATATATATATATATGTTAGTGTTGGTGTATGATTATATATTTATGTTGCAAAATATGTGAAATACTTTTGGTTTAATACGCAGAAAACTAGTAGTCGCGCCTACTTGATAATTGCATTAGCGAATTACTATTTCGTCCGGTTTTAAGCTATCGTAATAAACTTTTGCGCGTTCATTAATTTCGTCGCTTTTTCTCGGAATTTCGGTCAAACTTTTCCTTCAACTTAGTTTGTCGCTTCTTAATCGTACATTCAGTGACCTGTCGACGACACCTTCCTGCCGCTATTTTTCGTCTTATACCGGGTAGGTATGATAACGTGAAAATAAAATATTGATTATATTAGTCTGTCTGGTTGCAATTTTTACTTTGCAGCGGTAATAATAGGTATTTAGATGTGAGAGAACTGCGTTGTCACGGGTGAGTACATTTTTTTAAGAATGTACGAGCTATGATGTATTTAAATAAAATAGTTTTTTTTAGACTTTCGGAATGTTTTCAAATTTCTGTTCTATCTTCTACTTCTGGTGTAGTCTCATAAACTTCCTTGCCTCGTTGGTTCAATTGGTTAAATATTTTGTTTTTACACTTTCCATCTTTTATTTCTGTTTTTATGTTCATCACTTTTCCTTTTTTATATGATATTTCACAGTTCTCCGTTAAACTGCTGCTCTATTTGTTATTTTCCCCATCCACTGTACCTTCGGCAGACGTCTCAAGAACCACATCTCAACCACCCTTATCCGCTTTGCAGTTATCGATCACGCTTCTACACTAGTACCGGCTATATGAAACAATTAACGACTTTTAATTTTCAAAGTAAAGGAAACTCTTGTGATCGGAAAAATTTATTACTCAGGCTTCTGAATACATCTTTGGCTATACGGCTAGGTATATTGGATTCTCCTGATATTTTAAAGCAATTACTTTCTACAGCACATTTTTCTTCTACATGGGCTTCAGTGCCTCTTGACAGTGAGTTTAGTATGTAATACACACATGACCATTATTACTTATATCCTAGTTGTTAGAACTTTATACCTTGAAACTGTACGAACGTATAGTCATTGATATAATTTCATTCAATGTAATCATCTGTCGGTATAAATTGAGCAATACGATGGTGGAAGAAGCAGAGGAAGTACACATTGTACAGTATCGATGCCGGAATGAGCAGTCGCAGACCGACAGCGGCTATTGGTGGAAAGTATATAGCAGACGATTCCAGTGGCGACGGTGTGAAGAAACATAAGGATACAGATGAACAATGTGAGGAACTGTCTACAAAATTCTACATAAATCCTGTAACTGTATCTCCCTCGACGAGTTTAGGTCACCATTACTCCTTAGTATCTTCCTGCTGCCTTGTGCATTGAATATTGATTCAAAGACTGAGCGAGACAATCATAACAGACAACAAAATTTAAATTCAGAAGCGTCTGGGATCCGCATAAAATAAAAATAGTTACATGAAATGTCAGAGGCCTAAACAAAGTAGGTAAATTGAATATAAAGAGTAAGTTACGATCGATATGGCTACTGTGGGACTCGATTAGAGAAAGTGGATACTTTAAATTATCAAATAGAAATTAAATAATAAGCTCGGGCAACCAAAAAGAGTTAAAAAATGGAGTATCATTAATCTTCTTCTTCTTATCGTGTCGGTCATTTATATTCCTTTTTTTCCTAATATTTCACTATTTGAACTGCGTCGTCCGAGATTCCGTCTGTGGTAGGAACCTCCACGCGGTGCCCCTGGAAACAGCGAGATAATTATGTGTAAAACAATGCAGAATTCGCTGGCTAATCCTACCAACCACGGTCAAAAGAAAAGGTCCTTTTCAGGACCAAAACCAAGTTTAACAGTATCATTAATAATTAATAGATACTTAAAACAAAAAAAGACAAGACTAGTAAAAACATCAAATTTAGGAGACAAAGAAACAAAAAAAAAACCAGTATCTTAAGGAGGATAAGACAGAGCATAGTTAAGCTGATAAATTGTGGAATACTATGAAACAAACTATCAAGAATTGAATAAAATCTCAAACAACTAAAGTAATAATACCAAGAAAACTATGGAAAATGTGAGACTTAATAGATGAAAGGAAGAAATTTAAACAAAAGAGTGACGAATACGAGTGACATGTGTAAGTATAGAGAACTAACCTCAGAAATAGATTAGCAAATCTGGATAAAAATAAGTACGTAGTAGAAATATGTCAAGAAATTGAACAACACTTTAGGATTAATAGGAAAGTGGAAAAACCAGGGAATACATTTAAAGCAAGATTGCTAACAGTATGTTCAACTAACCACAAAATCGGAAATAATAAAACGATGGCGGCAGTATTGTAAAGAACTAATGTATGGTGAAGTGCAAATGAATAGCGAGCTATAACACTGAATCAGAACCTCGTATTATAAGAACCGAAGTAGTAGATGCGATCAATAAGCTAAAGGAAAATAGATCTCCAGGATCCGATGGCAAATTTGCGGAAATGTTTTAAAAATCTGGAGAAGCAGCATCGGATGTCTTACATGAGATATGCCAAAAAAGTATGGGAAACAGGCGAATTGACAGACGATTGGACAAAAATAATCTAAAATGGACCCCCGGGAAAAATGTAAGAATTTCGTACAATTGCGTTGATAAGTCATGCCAGCAAAGTTTTACTACATGTCCTCGAGAGCTGACTAAAACACTACCTGCTGCCCAACATCGCAGTTGAACAAGTCCGTTTTATTCAAGGCAGAGTATCAAGAGACCAAGAATATGAGGCAAATTATAGAAAAATGTAAAAAATATAACGTTCCAGTACTATTCTACTTTCTAGACTATAACAAGACGTTTAAAAATATCAAATGGTCTAAAATTATGGTGACCATTGTGTTCGATAGGTACACCGAAACACTTGATTTTCTTACTACAAAAGCAATACATAAATAATAGGACATACATTGAAATAGAAAACGAAGTATCACAACAATTGCAGGTGAAAAAAAAAAGCGTGAGACAAGGATGCTGTCTATCACCTATATTGTGCAATATATATGGAGAACATATTGTCAATAAAGCAACACAAAGATTGGAAGGTGAAATCGCTATAGAAGGGAGGAAAATATTTAACTTCAGATTTGTCGACTTATTGCAACCTCAGAACAAGAACTGTATCAGTTATTGAACAAAATAGAAAACACAAGCAATGAAATGGGACTAACGATGAATAGGTCGAAATTCCCGCTCCTAATAGTGAATAAAGATGATGATTTTACACCTCTAGCCGGAAAACTGTTTAAAGACATACCGATAACAAAAGAAGTGATTTACCTGGGGGCATGTATAATAAATAAAGGAGGCTCTGATCGGAAAATAAAAAGAAGAATAGTTTTGGCAACGGAGCAATAAACAAATTAACAAGGATATGGAGGGACCATAATTTATCGATACAAAACTAAAACTGATAAAAACCCTAGTGTTCTTGATTCTTTTATATCGATCCGAAATATGGACCGTAAATTTGGTATCGGAATGGAAGCTGGAAACCTTCGAAATGAAATGCTAACGGGGAAATATTACGCATATCATGGACGTTGCATAGAATAAATAAGTTCGTTCTGGAAGAACTAAGAATTGGTGAATGTGAGCGCTTAATTCATAAAATCAGAAGTCGGTCATATAATTCGTGGCAATAAATTAGAAAAACTGATTATACAAAGCAAAGTGGAAGGCCGAAGAAAACAAGGTAGACCATTTAACCGATACTTAGATCAGATAAAAAAAATTAACTGGGCTGCAGACTATGCATTTGATTCGGAAAACAGATGATCGAAGACAGTGGCGTTCAGTCGTTATAAAAACATGTCTCGACGTCCGGAATAAAAAACTGTCAACTTTTTTTATTTCACCTCCAAGTAGCGGACGTCTGAACAAGCGTTTACGGCATTGTTCTTCCCCATATTCACATCTTGAATCAATACCTAGTCCCCATTTTCTTAAATTTTCCTTTGTACAGCCGCATCTTGTTCGTAATCTATTTAGGGTTTTCCATTTTTTCCAGTTGATCGTGTTGTGCGGCAATATGCCCTCGTTATCAATTGCCCATGTAAGCGCTAGTGTTTTCGCCTCATTTCTACTACTTTTCTACGTATTGTTGGTGGAGCGATACCATTGGCTCTGTACAGATCTCCAATCGCTGTTAATTTTAAGCAGCCGGTAAAGATTAATTTTAAGCAGCCGGTAAAGATTCTGTAAGCGTTGTTTAACACCGCTTGTGTGGGCTCATCTGCTTTGCAAATGATAAGTACCGAAGCTCGAAGCACGTCTGGCGTAGCGCCCTATTTCGTAGAAACGAGTTTGTAATAAATTACGGTATTGAACCCTCATTCCTCTCCCATAATACTTAAAATTCGTAATCACATTACCCTTTTACGGGATGCCGGTGTCTCTGTTAAGTTTGCATGGATTCCTGGTCATGCTGGTATTAAAGGGAATTTACTTGCTGATCATTATGCTAAATGTACAACGTACCTTGATTTATTTATTGCTTGCACGCCGTGCATTGATCTCCTGTCTATCATTAAGACAGCTCATAAAGAATACTGGAAAGCTATTTGGAATAATCCTTATAATGTTACAAAATATAAACTGCTCTAACCTGATCTTCCTTGTCTACCATGGTTCTATAATATCGAAATACAAGCGAGTCTGCTCCGTGGTTTTATTGTCACTTTATGTCGACTACGTTTTGGAAAGAATCGTCTACCGGCTACACTTTTTCAAATGCATAATCACCTCATATCTCTAAATGTTCCTTTTCCTGTCAATATTCCTTTCTTACTTTCCACACGTAACATGCACATATACATATGTTTATATAGGTTTATTGTTAATTGTAACATACCCATGTAGTTAAAATTAAGATAATTCTTTTTTATTTTTTCTTGTCTATGTAATATAGTTTAATGGGTAAACTGATATGGAAGCCCAATAAAAAAAAAAAACAAGAAAAAAAAACATTTCGACGATCGTAGGTGTAAATGACGTACCAGATGATTTGACCTCTTGAGTAGGAATTAGAACAACTGAATATTGGTGCTGACTAGATCGCGTATACAAATTTAATACGATTATTTTAATAATTATAATACCAATAATAAGTTTCTCGTAAATAGTTATTTGTTTAAAGAGTAGAACAAATGTTTTTATATTATTATTTTCCTGGACAACGTAGCATAATTACGAATCTATGAGTGTTCTCTATTATATATGCATACATGTCTTTTCGGGATTGAGTAGTCCAAGCGTTACATCATTGCAAACTAGTAAAATGAGTATTTGACATCGAACTTATCGGATCAACGTGTATCACTTATCTCTGTTACTTTTCATATATCAAAAGCCGATGGTATAGGCATAATTGTAATATACAATATACACCTCCCTAACCTATCCATCGACTACTGAACAACGGTACAAATATCTCTGTCTTTTTTTCTTTGTCATTTCTACCATTTTCTAAAGTTCCATGCTTTATATCGGTTTCGTCGGTTATTGAAAGACAACGGCGAACCGTATTAAAGCAAAATGGCGTTGATATATATGAAGTATTTCATTTAGCCCGTATGCATATCTCTTTTCTGATGATTTAAATTCCTTACACACTCATCGGATCTAAGTGTACCATACATAATGTATATAAACATATATATGTGTGTGTGTGTGTAATATCCATAGGAATATATATATATAAAGGATATATATGTAAATGTTATATTGATAAGGATATATGTATATCATCATCATTGTTATCATTATCACCTGATCCACTAATAACAGTGTGGCTTCTTCAATGTCCCCCATGAAAAGGAGGCTGGTTATTTATTTTTTGATTGTTCTCCATTTTTCCTAGTATTGATTAATTCTGGTCCAGATGACTTCCAGTCTTCGTCTGAATTCCTAACCCTGTTTCAAATGTGATCGTTTCCACGATTTTTTTTACTGATTCTGTATACTAAGATAAAATGCTTATTATCTATCTTTGATAGGTTCTCTCTATTATATATATATATATATATATATATATATATATATATATATATATATATATATATATATATATATATATATATATATATATATATATATATATATATATATATATATACTAGCTGACCCGGCGAACTTCGTATCGCCCCACAATCAATAAATGTACTAATTTATTAGCTGAATTAAATAAAGCACAAATACCGATGGAGAATTAGAAATTATACAAAAATTAAAAAACAAATTTATAACGAAATTTAAATGATATGTCGATACTTTTTAATTTTTGTAGATTTATTGAACTTAAATGCATTGTAGAATCGGCCGACCAAAAATCGCCGGCAGAATTTTTGAAAATCGAAAATGAAATTTTCAACTCGCGATTTCTCGTTATCGATTAATTTTTAAAACATTTACCTTATAACATAAATTATAGATCTCGACGTCTAATTTCTTTTAAGCCCAACCCGAACCCTCGATCTATCGTAGGGGCCTCAAAAAGGGTCCAAACCTCGAAAACCCTTCAAGCCCAATTTTCTCGGCGAGTATTCGATATAAAAATACTGCAATACCATCGTTGGACGCGTATTTTAATGACAAATTACTTTCGTGTAAACAATTTTTTCAAATTTCGAATCGTTCGCGAATTATTGCGAAAAAATCGAAGGTGTCCTTGAAATTTTTGGGTTCGGCTTGAAATTTTTTTTCGCGGTTTTTTCGCTTTATCCTATAGATCTTATATAGTAACGACTATTTCGAGAAACGGAATCGTTTAAAAATATTTACATCGCTTGCTATGCCTTGCCAAAGGTAGCAGGTCATCGATTTTCGAAAATTCGTAGCTCGACACCTATCGATCGGAAAGAAAAACAATTTTCTGTTTTGAATTCGTCATTTTAATATCTATCATATCCATATCGATTCAATCGAAATTTTTCCAAAATCGAAATTTTAATGAATCACCCCCATAACCCCTCTGGGGCTGTTTTTAGGGCTTCTCCGGCAACTATTCGAATTTTTCTCGCCGTCAAAACCATGCTTGAACTTCAACGAACATTTCAAAAAAAGAATTGGCCAAATTGGTCCAGGCGTTGTTGAGTTATGCGCTTACCAACACATTTAGCGATTCATTTTTATATTATAGAAGATATATATATATATATAGCATTTAAAATAAAGTTAAAAAATATATTTCAGTCTAGAATTGTATGAGCTTTGTGAAGTAAATTACATAATCATACAGATTTTAGGACTGCGTCAGTAAATTGAATATATTTTAAGACAAGTACGTGTAATCGGTGTTTTACAAAATCGATAATTTATTCTAGTAAAAATATAACTAAGAATATATTCGAATAATTTTCAATCGGTTCTAGTGAAACCTACTGATATCGCGATATACATCCCGACATTCTAGTCGGTTTAACAAAATGTATTAATATATTTTGTAAAATAAATAATTTTAGAACTCCAAATAAATTACATATATTTTAATACAACGTAAATATTATGTAATCGGTAAATCAATAATTTTTTCCAGTAAAAATGTAACTGGGAATCACAGGTTTACATTTCAATCAGTTCTAACCTAACCTAATGATGTCGATATTTTCTGCGTTTCATATCATTAAATTACTTAAATTGAATTATAATTACTCGCTGTTAAACTCTTATTATTAAATCCGAAGTAAACTTCGATAAACATAGTAAAAATAAAAAATATCGCTAAATAGAATATTTCAGTCGAAACGTGTGATTCCTTCCTTTCAATCGAAAACCAAAATAACCGAATAATAGAACTTACTAACGGATATTAGTCGAAATGCGACTAAAAATCAGATTTACGTCTTTTTTTTTTTTATTCTAAAGCGCATCACACACTTCTTAGCATACGATGTACAAATTAGATTTATACGGAGAAAATAATAAATATATGTAAATATCGTATGTGAAAAAAAGAAGAATATTTAATCGATTGTTTAAATTAATAAAATAAATTGAAAAAAATATATATTTTTTCAGAAAACGATTTTTATTCGGTTATTTTGGAAAAACCGAATTAGTTGGTTATTTAAAATAACGAATTAGTCGTAAGTCGGTTATGCTCATCACTAATATTTATATATTGGGTTTCTATACAGTCTACACATATCTACATAGTAATGGATATTATAAAATGAATAAGAATGGTCTACAAGCGAATAAAACGCGAAAGGAAATATGCCCATGTATATGTCCTTTTTTTATGGCCAAATAAAAATGTTGAAAATAATATACTACCTCGTAAGTAGTGTGAATTTTTTTCTACGTAATGCGAAAGATATTATAGTTAGTAGGTGTATTTTTTAAATTTAAGCACAATTAGATTATATTGGTGTTTTTTACGTTTATTTTTGCTTTTAAGAAACAAGTAAATAAAATATGTATATAATATATAACTATACATATAGTGTTTTCGTTATTTGATAATTCGTTTCGTAATTTTCTAATCATTTAAAAACGCAATTACGATATTAAAACCGATTTTGTCTTTTTTATTTGATGCGTGTTTTTTTTTTGTTATTATTCAAAAAAATTTTTTTTGTTATTATTCAAAAAATTTTTTTTGTTTTTTATAGCATTCTTTCGAAAATTCTCATCTCCCAGTAAGAATATTCTACTATATCGCTGTGTGCTAATAATTTCCGTTTGATGAAAAACCTTTTGTAATCCGCGTCATAGAGTACAGAAATATTTCTTCATATTTTTCATTTTGACGTGAAACCTATTCGAAACGCGTCTGGCCTATTTTCACGTTTACGTTCTTTTCGAAAAAATAAGACTTTATAAAAAAGTTATATCGATTTTCGAAATGATTTTCCATAATAAACCAGTTGAACCGGAAATAATTACCTCGTTTTATTTTGTTCGAAGAAGACACTAGATCAAATTCGATTCAGTTTTGGTTCTATTTGGTTTACAAACATCCGGATTTTGGGGATTGCACAATATATATCGCGATAAGCCTTAATCTTATATCCAGCATCATTCTCTCGTGTGCCGTCTGAACTTTTCTTATCCATTTAAAATTTGTTTTTGTATATTGCCATGTTTGCGAACCATATATATATATAAGACGGATTCTTATTTGGTTATACAGTTTACGTTTCAGATTAATCGGTATTTGTTTATTGCGGAATACTACGCGTAATTTTCAAGCGCAACCCGCGATATCTGCTCGCCACTTCCGCTATCATTATCGCGTAATTATTTGTTGCGATTTTTTTACCTAAGTATATGTAACTATCTACTTGCTCTATCTCTTCCGATTTTATTGCTATTTGTACACTTTTTCCTATTGTTCATTATTTTCGTTTTATATACATTTATTTTCAGTCCTATTTTTTACGAGTGTGCTTTTAAATCTGTTATCATCATCCTGTAGCTCTTCTGCGCACTTCCGCTCACTAGAACTATATCGTCCGCGAATCTGACGTGATTGAAATATTCACCGTCTATTCTAATATGTAGTCCAATTCGAGTTTTTAAACGAAACGCATATAAATCATTTCGATGAGATGGTATCATCTCCTTGTCTAACACAGTTTTTTATTGAGATTTTTTCGTTTTATTTATTCCATTAATTTATCCGCATTGCAGCGGACCCATAAATGTTATTTATAATTTGTATGTACTCGTCATCGATGCCAATTAGGTTTAATGAATTCAGTACTGCCCAGACCTCCACTGTGTCGAACGTCTTCTCGTAGTATATGAATGTAATGTACAAATCATTATTTATATAGTAGCATTGTAATTGTCAGTAGATGTTCGTCCGTATTGAATCCTGATCTGAATCCAGCCTGTATATATATATATATATATAATGTCGCGGTGGCGTAGTTGCTAGTGTGCTGAACTGTCAACTCGTCGGTCGGGGGTTCGAAACCAACACGTGACGTAGAAAATTTTCATCGTTATTTAATTCTTAATTATCACGGAGAAGAGTGCCTTGAATGCTAGCTCATTTTGTACGTAAAAATAAACGTACAATAGCTAGTCAGGACGTTTGGCAACGAACAATACGACAATGATGATGATGATATATGCATGTAATAAATTTATCTACGCGTAATTAAATTATTAAAAGATATATATATATAAACTAAATTTAGGATGGAAACAAATCTGGTGATTAAATATTTGCTCTTAAATGATTGTACGCAAAATTTTAAATCATTTTCGGCGATACCGAACAATCGATTATCTGCTATGTCGAGTTTTATTCTGGTTGAATAAGAATAACGAAATTATATTCAAATAAATACTTAGATAGGAAGGAAGACCGGAATTTGTAACGTAGCGGAGCAGATAGTCAAACTGAAGTGAACCTTCGCAGGTTACGTAGCCAGTGGAACTGTTGTCTACACAGGCAGCTTTGTGTGTGTGTGTGTGTCATTAATTGTAACAGTTGTGACGTTTTTGTTTGGGAATTTGATATTTACCGATTTTTTATTCGGATAGTAAAGGTTAGCCGATGTTCAAATGGTTATGAAAGAATAAATTTTTAAAAAATAATCGTACAAGTGAAATTATAGATTTTTAAATTGAATATTATATAATAGATGCTATTTAGGTTTCGTCAATTTTATTTGATTGTATTATAAAATTTATTAAATATAGCTCTGATTTTGTTCTTTATATCGCTGGTTACAGACATGTTTTATAGACTTAAATTTTAATTCATTATTAATTTTTTCGTTGTTATTATTAATATTAATATTCTTCTTTTTCTATTCTCTACGGATTGGCCAGATAAAATATCTTCACGATAGCCGTTTCATCTTCCTTTCAATCCAATATTTCTTCATTGCTTCGCTGTGTTTTTCCTTTCTTTCATCTGTCCATTTAACGTCAGTTTCACTTTTTCTTCAAAGTATTAACTTTGCTTCTGAACCTGTTCCTATTCGTAATGTCTTCTTCCGTGCCGTCAGTTTGTTAAACATCTTTCTTCGGAACCAAGCAATTTACGTTCTGTAGGGTTTTTATCAATGTATTCGAAAATTCTTCATGTTAACCGTCTTCATTCTTTTTAACCATAATAGCTTAATCTGTTTTCATTTCATTGCGATCGTAATATCTTCAGTATTCGTGTATATTTCCTCATTACTTTTTTTTTCCACATTTACCGATCACATCTCGGTCTTGTGATTTGTTTCGGCTCTTTATACACATTCATTGTTAAACATTCCGACATATACAGTCCTTCCGGTTTAATCACCGCATTATAATGCTTCAATTTTGATTTTACGAACATCGATTTTTTATTATATATATTTTTTCTTAATTGGAATGCGAATTCAATTTTTCTCGCTCTTTCTCTGTTAGCTGTCTTAATCTTTGAATATGTTGACTTTGTTTTTATATCCATATTTTGTTGACCATAAGGAACATTTTTCAAATCAGTCATATATTTCTTTTTTCCAAATGATATTTTTAGTCCAGCTTTCTCTTATTCGTTCTATGACATCGTCTATGTTCTTTGATAAAATGTTCGAATGCTATTCAGCTAACTTATACGTTATCCTTCTTTCTACCTATTGGAATCTTTTTAATACCTTTATATTTTATTTAACTTTAGTTATTAAGATTTGAATGATTATTATTAATATTACTATTATTTACATTATATAAGACTCTCGTTTAGGTGAAATCGCCGCCTTCATTATTAATTAACATTACTATTGTTTAATAACACGTATCGTTTGATCACGTAGTATTAAACGGTCGTAAAACGTTGAATATAATCTTTAATTTACTTAGTGCATTGTTGTATATCAAATTTTAGTAATATTTTAACAGCTTAGAGTATCAAATGAAATCACTAAGCAATTGGCACGTAATGTAAATTTCTGGTTCTCTACTCTCTCTCTCACTTTATATATATATATATATATATATATATATATATATATATATATATATATATATAATATTTCATTGTTACATAATTGCAAGCCGTTTTAAAGCCATGAAAGAAAAATAAAGTCTGATCGGCTAAAAAGAGAATATGTTGAGTTATAACAAATTATTCGCAGAAATATGTGTTAGTCTGTTAATGAAACAATAATTCTATAAAAAGGAGAAAACAAATGTTTTGTTACGATGGAGGATTCCAGAAGATTTAGTGTAAATGAGGTGGTATGCAAATAAGTTCTACACGCAGGGGGATACCAGAATCTCGATAGGGTAGAGTTTGGTTATCAATTTTGTACTAGGGAGTATATGTATTACGTCCCTATTATATTGCTCACGTTGATTATATATATAATTATGTACATACATATAGGCACGTATATCAATATTCGGTGGTGAGAACAATCGTTTAGGCGACGCTTCGTATCAACTTACCTGTATTTGAACGTAATGAGATTGAAGCAGACAGTATCGATGTTCTTCGAGTTCCATACAAAAGTATCGACTTGGGAATACATGTTGTCTTAATCGTCGAGCAAAGTAAGTCCTTCACGTCTCTTAAAGAAGTTCAGGTTGAGGTAGAAATGTTTTTAATCGATACCGAGTTGTGTGTGTACAATGCTGTCAGGGTACATTTATTCTTACAGTTTGTAAATTCCGAGATAAGTAGTAAAAAATTCGTCGCCGATATCGAGATATGCACATTGACGCTCCAAATCCTTCGAATTGACTTTGACAAATCTGTTTAAATAAGTGGATGTTTTTTTAGGAAAGGCGTCTCAGTTGATGTTATTAAAAAGTTAATACCAATGCACTGAGAAGAAGATGGTTTTTTGCGAAATGACACAGATATTATAATCTGAATTGACGAGTAATTTCGAATGCGTAAGACGTGCGCGAAATTCCCGTTAATCTGGATACAACCGAAAAGAGTGGCCACATTCTTTATCGGGAAACGTCAGTTATAATAAACTTATAATGTGAAGCAATCTACCATTCGTTTAACGCATGAATAACTTCAGCGTTACATCTTCTTGATATGATAGGCAGTAACACGGCAAAACCTATACAATTTTTGTTCTTTATTAATTGTATAAATACACTCATTATCATAATTCCTCAATCTTATTAAGATTTGTGGACAGCTAATTTGAAATGTACCAATTCTTCAGATAGCGCCATTTTTTTTACGTTACTATGTCCTGTAGCTTTAGAATGATATGTGCAAATAATAACTGTAAAAAATGTTGATTTTACAAATCTAATATTTTTGAAATGTTTATTGGATTATTGCAAGACATTTATTTTGCATATTCACACGCACACATTATGTATATTTCGCGTTTATACGCATACATATACTCGTTCTCTCTCTCTCTCTCTCTCTCTCTCTCTATATATATATATATATATATATATATATATATATATATATATATATATATATATATATATATATATTCATCATATACAATATACTCTTAACATATATATCTATAATTAAGCGATAACATAATTTTATATTAAACGATTTTAACCAATTTTTAATCGTTATTTTTGTAAAAAAAAAAACAAAATTACTACATTTCGCATCAGTTCAAGAGTTTCTTGTGTACATTACATCCTGTTGCTCTAGAATAGTGGCATCTCTTACTATACCGTTACTCTATTCTTAATATAATTTTATTACGAGGTCACAAGTCACACAAAGGTTTTTCACCAAATGAACTGGTAGACAGAACAGCTAAAGAGGCAGCCACTATCCAACCCTATCCATTAAATCCTATATCCGAATCCGATGCGATCACTTCCATCGAATACAGAACGAATAAAACTTTTTTTTTGTGTGTGATCTACGGAATGCTATCGTTACAACTGATCACCTTAGAGCTATCCGCCGCTCTTATCCTTTTCCTCAAGATTTTTCTTACACAATAGAAAGGAATGGGTAATTTTATTCCGTTCCCGCATTGGTCACACTGCATCGACTCGTGGCTACGTTATAAATAAAACGAATTCCGCCATTGTGCGCTCGCTGCGTCCAGACACCCTTAATAGTCCGACGCTTGTTTTTTGAATGTCTGGAGTACACCGTTTTAATTACAATTCAGTGAAAAATTTTTAACCGATGACTCGATTACAAGCGGTCCTTCAATTTCTCTTTCGAAATATAGAAACGATCAGCTCCGTATAATACCCAATAATTACTTTCGGGTGCCAGGCTGGCCGTAGTAACGGCACATGGTAACCGTGAAAAATTTATATTTGTTTTATGATTTCATATCGAATATGCTCTTTAAATAGAAAATAAAATATCCGTAAGCCTGATGTAAGCGATCTTAGAACTGTTAGAAAACGGATAAAATAAAATAAATTGAAATATTCGCCTAAGTATTTTATATATATATATATATATATATATATATATATATATACATGTATATGATGTTTATGTTTGTATCGGAGTGGAACCGTGCAAACTGTATATTTTTTATTTACTTAAATAATAGAAAGTTTTTCTTTACCTTCTCGTGAGAGATGATGTTTGCTGCAAGGTTGGTTGTAAGAAATATGTCAATATGAAAACATTCGTAGTAATTGGCGGCAGTTGTAATCGGTATAATGTAATTTTTATACAGTTTACTTATTGTAGGGATCCTCAAGATATATATATATATATATATATATATATATATATATATATATATATATATATATATATGTGTGTGTGTGTATCTTTTGTTGATTACTCTGGAGAAACGTGTTTATTACGAGCGCGATGCTCTTTATATTTGAAATTACGTAACGTCCATCGTTAAATATTTAAATTGTTCAATAATTAAAAATTTCCGCCCGTTTTATCCACACACGTGTTTCATGTTAGCGCATTAATTTTTGCCTTTTTTCAACTTACAAAAATTTTGTTTTGGAATGTTGTCCGAATTTTCGAAATAAGTGAAAAATTTCACAATTATCTCCATCACACGCTAACATGTCATAAATAGTCGTACAGTACGATTTCGAGGATAAAAGTACTTCTTAGGATAAATTTTTACTGTATGTGTATCGGGTGTTAGTAGTTCAATAATAAAATGAGGTGTTTAACAACAACGAGTAATATATTCTTTGTGTATGTGAGGTCATTAATCATACCCATCATGCCTGTTTATTTTTTTTTTTTTTTAAAAAGAAAGGTAATATGTATCAGCAAAACGATAGAAGAAACGAATATATCGATCAATGGGAAAAATCTATAGCAATTCTTTAATTAATCGGAATGTATAGAGAACACGTATATTGCGGCAAAGTGCTAAAGAGACGTTCTCGAGAAAAATGTATTAACGCGAAGTATGCTGTCTAAGGATATCACGAAAACTTATTGTTAAGTCGTATGTATGAGCAGTAGTAGTATAGGTGGCGGAAACATGACCTTTAAACAGAAACAGAAAATTGAAACTTTCGAAACACGGTGTTGGCGACCAAGTTTTCTTCAGAGGTTGAATCCGTTAGAGCAAGAAGATTTAGGATTGTATATATGTGGAGCCTAGGTTAGCTCACGAACAAATATTACTCCTAGGTACTTCATTGTTTCCAGGGTGGGGATATTGATATCATTTATGAAGACAGTGAGACTGTGATTGCAATTTTTGATTCTGCAAAAGTGCATAGCTGCTGTTTCGGAGCATGAAAAGATAATTCCGTTGTTTTTTGCTCATGTACTGACCCGGTTAATTGTTTCTTGTAAGATTTGTTGACCTGGATGTCGGTACAAATATGATAAAGTCGTCTGCAAACAAAGCACACCTAACTGGAATGTGCACATTATTTATGATGTCATTAATGGCTAGATTAAATAATGTGGGGCTGAGCACTGAGTTCTGTGGGGAGCACCATTGCAAGGTAGAATAGCTTTGAGTAATGACGACCTATCCGCACTTTAAAAGATCGATTAGTGAGGAAATTATGAATGGAGACTGGTAAGTGCCCACGGAATCCAATCTTGTTGAGTGACTCCAAGATTTTGAAATGCCATGTCAGGTTAAAAGTTTTTGTGCATTCGAAGAATATTGCCAATAAGTGACGCTTGGTGGCGAAACCGTTATCTATTCCATTTTGGAGAAGCAAAATTTGATCCAAAGTAGACCTACCATGACAGAACACACTTTGTTCATTACAGATTTTGTTATTATTTTTCAGTTCCCATGAAAGTCTTGCATTTACAATTCTTTCGAAGATTTTACACAACACAGACGTTAAAACGATATCGGACGATAGCTATCTAATAATAACGGATTCTTATTAGGTTTAAGGAAAGGTATAACTGTGGCCTGTTTCCATTCTTGAGGTATTTCTCTAGAAAACCAATTGTTGTTGAAGATGAGTAAAAGAGTGTGAATGGTTTCATTGGGAGCATGATGTAATAGGTGAATGTGGAAATTATCTGGTCCTACGGCTCAAGTCTTAGTATCTCTGGTGGATAATTTAAGCTTTTCTAAGATGATTGGTGAGTTATAGGATTTCTTATCCGGAGAGGAAAAGTTCAGATGGCTCATGAGTTTGGAGTTCTTGATGACTTGAAGTGATGCATTGAAGTTGGCATCTGAGGATGAGCTGACAAAATGATTCCCAAAAATGTGCCTTATTGATGATTCGTCGGTTACAATGTTGTTCATTAGTAAGCTGGGGGTATGTAAAAAGCATTATTCTTTTCAATCTGTCTAACTTTGTGCCAGATGAGTTTTATTGGTGTTGTAGATGTGATTGTAGAGATAAAGTTTTTCCATGATGAACATTTGGCATTTTTAAGAACCTAGGTGGCTCTGGCCGTTGAATTTTTATGGATCAAGTGATTTGATAAAGACGATTTAATTTTAAATTTTTCAGAGTTTTGTGTCTCTCTCTGATTGCAATGCGACATTCGTCGGACCACCAAAGAACAAATTTAAGTTAGATTTAGTGTATTTTTATGGGGAGTATGCTTTTGGAGAACAATTTATCGCAATGGAAATGAGCAAATTCGCAAATTCATTGGCTGGAGGAGTTGTATTAGTAATGCTGAAGGTTTCTGCGCAGGAGCGATGATATTTTTTCCAGTCCGTTTTTTTTTTTTTTTTTTATGAGAACCGTTTCTCAACGTTAGCTTGAGGTGGAAAAAATTTATGATAAATGATAATTGGCGTGTGATCACTCACCGCTAGGTCGCTGTGGCAGTGAACTATATTGTTTTATTGGTTAATTGAGATGAACAGATTGTCAAATCTAGATTGGATCACGAACGATGGGAAAAGTTGTAATGAGTTTGGATTTTAGCGTTCAAGACAGAGAGATTTCCACGCAACAGAATCTTTTCCAAGATCTTACCGTATTTGTTATAATAGAGGCTGTAGAGGCTGTTCCATAAGGGAGTGTGTGAGTTGAAGTCACCGCATAAGATATAACTGACGACAGTGATCCTTCATCTAGATTTTCACCTGGTGGGAAATAGGCAGTGCAAATCGTGATGGGAACATTCGTGAAAATGATAGCGGCTAAGATTTGTAAATTTGTTTGTAGTGTAATTTGTTGAAAATGAAGGTTGGATTTTACAGTTAGGATAACGCCTTCTTTGCTATGGCAATTTACGTTAGGTGAAATTGTAATAGTGCTGTAACCTGATAGTAGACAGTTATGATTTGGATTTAAGTGTGATTCTCGAAGACTTAAGATTGCTGGACAATAGTGGTTTATTAATATTTTGAGATCTTGCAGATGTGAGAAGAAACTGTTGCAGTTCCATGAAATAATAGTATTACTTGACGTAGAGAATAAATTTAAGACTATGTATGCTTGCAGTATTGAATAAATGTGTGATGTATGAAATTTAAAAATGCCAGTTTGATTAGATGTAATTAGTGGGAGAACTTTTGTAATTTTTGTAATTGTTTTATGGTGTGGGATGTATTCATATGTTTAAGTTGACGAATCAAACCGGTAATGTCGGAGGTAAATTCTGATGCAGTTTTTTAAGCATCGTATTTTTGCACATGTCTACGTAAATCATTCAATTTGTTGGGGTTAGTGTATAATTTAATTCATCGCTCCGTTCAAGTTCTAAGTAGGATTTGAAAATGTGTTTAATTGACAAATTTGAAGAATCATCTGGATTGATTTCACCATTAAGCTCTACCATGATATCGGATGTGTTCTTTGTTTTTTTGTTATTATTATTTTTAGTTTCAGATTGCTGTTCCGGTTTTCCTATTTCCTTTGGAACTGAAGCTGTTGCGATTGGAAGCAAAGTTGAAGATTGTGAAAATTCTGAGGGTGCGTACGTTTTAAGTTAGCTGCTTTTATCGGGTGATCTGTTAATGTAGGAAACTGATCGTTAACGTCTGGATTACAACATAGAAATATATACATAAATAAATACTAAGTAAAAACCGTGTATACATAAAGGCATAACAGGAAATAACTCATAATTACATAATAATTAATAATGATAAACAATTGAAGTAGAACTTAATTTACAAATAAAAAATTAATTTACAAAATAAAATGTTATAACGTAAGCAAATAAATAATATTAATGTAAATAACAATTATTAAGTACACACATATTGACCCCGTTACCATTTTTTTTATTTTTTAATTGTTTAATTTTTATTTAATATATATTTATTTATATTGTGTTACAGTTAATCTATATTAAATCTATGACCTAGCTATTTCATTCATCTTATTATAATCATTAGTATTTGTAATATCAAAACTATTTACATCGATAAGAATGTTCCTTACATTACAAGCCATTAATACGTGCTTAGAAGTATCTCGGTAACAAATATCACTATTTTTAATCTTAAAACTGTGCAAATAACCAATAAATTCCGTGACACACGTTTTTGTGTTAGATGAAAATTAGGTTTGAAGAATTTAATAATAAATCTGTTAGCTAATTTCGGAATTAGGTGATAAAGTAACGTATTATTATGAAGATCCCATCGCTGCTGGTACTCTTTAAGTAACTCGTTATATAAATACTTATTATAACGTGTACGTGTTACATAAATATTCTTCTTTATTCTAAAGGCTTAGCCTTGTCGGTGCAAATTTTAGCTTCCATTTTTCTCTATCCATTGCCATCTTCTTCATATTTGAATATTTGTCGCAACCCGCTATTTCGATCATTTGTCCCACAAACGTCTTCCTCGGTCGACCTTTGCCTTTTCTGCCATTTTCCTTCGATTATGTTCGTTATGAAAGAGTTATTTCTTATTAGATGACCTAACATGTTCCCACTTCTTCTTCTTATTGTATTTAGAAGTGTCTTCTTCATTCCTGTTTGGTCGAGCACTTCCGAATTTTCCTTTTTTCCGTCCAGCTAATACGTAATATTCTTCTCCAAATCCACATTTCCATTGCTTCTAGTTTCTTTTTATCTTGCTCACCCATGTTTCGCTGCCGTATAGTAATACACTCCACACATAAGCGTGGGCAAATTTTACTCTTGTGTTCAATTTGAGGTTTCTAAACAAGTTTCATTTTTGGTTAAATGCTAGTTTAGCCATAACAATTCTATATCTTATTTCAGTTGAACATCTGCCGTCACTGGTTACTATGCTTCCCAGATATTTATACTGTACTTGTTCAATTATTTGATTGTTAAGATTAATATTCACAGTTGGCACTATTTTTTCTTTCGTTACTATCATAATTTTCCTTTTTTTAAAGTTTATATTCGTAAGCTGTTGTTTGATAATGCGGGCCTGTTTTGGTAGCCTTTAATTAATACTAAAATTAGTAGATACCGGGTTACTATTTTGAAAAAAAAAAAAAAAAACCTGACGTTTCAGACATATTTACACAGTCGAGGCAGAACATCAACTCGAACTATCGAAGGAACGTCTATACTACTTTGATCTTGCTGTTTCTCAGGTGATATCTATAACTACTATTACCAATAGAACAGATTTGATTGGTAGTTAGAGCACCGTCTCCAACTGCTGGTTGGTTTATAATTTTTGCACTACTTTTTCCTTTTTCTCAATGTTTTTAAAAAACGCAGAAAAAATGAAAAAATAAACAATGTAAAAGAAACTTTTTAATTTTTAATATTAATAATCATACCACGAAAAACACAAAAACAATAAGTTGGCGATTAACTAGTCTATTATAAAATAACTTACTACTCGATGGGTAAATATCAAACTATAATATATAGCGGTATGCGTGTACATGCGCGTACATGCGCTACATTTTTGTATTCTGTTCTTCTTTCAAGGTATTTTTTTTTTTATTATTATTCGCTTTATAATCGAATATTTATATTATATTACACTAACTTTAAAATAAATGTTAAAGTTGTTATTAAGAATATGCTGTATTGTACTATTTAAATAAAGTTCTTACTTTCACGGAAATTCTTGATCAGCTACAATAAATCTGTTTGCAGATGATTTTAATTTTTTTACCGAATACTAAAATTCGTTCAAAACAGTTTTATTCGATGATACAATTGCTGTGGGAGCAGCACTTAAGTTTCTTGGAACTATATAGGTGTGATCAATCTCATCCAACATCCTGTACTTACTTTTGGGCGCTTCTAGCCGTATTAGCAGCCTACCTTGTGGAACTTACTTTATTCTAAGATTCACTATGAGGTAGAAGAATTTAGTACAGATATAAACACTAAATGTGAGTTGATATCATATGCGGATGATCTTTGCGTCATGTTTCCAATAAATAAACAATATAATTATAAACAAATAGAAATCATATGTCAGTATCTTGAAAAAATTGTTAGTGAAATGGGTCTGGAGTTCTCTTTGCCCAAGTGTAATTTTATTATTTTCGGTAAGCAAACTATTGTTAAGGAAATTAGCTGTTTGAGGTTGGTGGCTGGTCAGCGAGTCTCTCATAAGAGAATTCTGAAGTACCTTGGTGTATTAATCGATTATAAATTAACTTTCATTCAGCATATTGAACATGTACACAATAAATGTCTAAAAATTTATAATTTATTGAAAAAATTGCAACCTAATGTTAGAGGTTTGAAATTTAAAGAGCGAATTATCCTATATAAAGGTCTTGTACAATCATTGTACAGCTACGGTGCAAGTGTGTATATAAACAAGGCGGTTTTAAATAGAGTCAATAAGCAACAACGAAAATTCTTACTCAATACATGCTGTCTTTATAGAACTGCTCCAACCTCTGCCGCTAATGTAATAAGTAATATTTTACCAATGGATTTGTTCATAATAAGCAGGTCAATTATTTCTGAATACAGAATTGTTCATAATACCTCCCTTCTCAAAAACTCTATTTATCTTGATATCGGTCTGGCATCGGCTATGGGTGACACACCTCCATCTAAAATATTTAATAAATTTGTTATTGAGACAGTTTACAATATGTGGCAAGAGAGATGGAATAACTGTGCCACTGGTCGAAAGACATTTGAATTTTTCCCAGATGTTGGTTGTAGAAATAATCTTAAGCAAATTAACATTAATTTTTATACTGCTCAAGTGCTTTCTGGTCACGGTAAGTTTGGTGAATACCTATATAGGTTTCACCTTATAGATAACCCTGGATGTGTAGCTTGTAGTGACACCAGTCTTGATGATATAAGGCACTTTATGTTTTATTGTACAAAGTTCAATGATCTACGAATTAAATATGGAATTCAGGAATTTACTTCTCTTGAAATTAATAAGATAAACGCAAATCTTTTATTAGCTTACATGGATGCTGCAATGCGACGTAAGTACATAATTCCCGACAAGTAAACTAATCCAACCGTCATACCGTAGTCCGTATTATTTTATTACATGCGTAATGCTTTTTTTTTTTTTTTTTCTTTTTTTTCTTCACTCTATGTACTTGTGTGTATCGTGACCATTTTTCCTTTAATTTCACATTATTCTATATTATCGTGTTATCATTATGTTTTAATTCTGTCTATGATTAATTATAAGCGCATTGTAATTCTTTGTATAGTGACTGGGACTATGTTTTTTCATCCCGGTTACTTCTTAGTTTAAGACACATACCGCAGTATATTTACATGCACATTGTAACATAAAAAAAAAAAAAAAAAAAAAAAAAAAAAAAAAAAAAAAAAAGTAATATAATGGAAAAGAGAAGATTAAATAAGATTTTAGGCCACAATATTTCGCGTGGAAAGTAAAATCGTACAAGTTATATACTATATTTATGCTATATTGTAAAAAAAAAAAAAAAAAAAAAAAAAAATATAAAAAAATATTAGCAGTACATAGTATCCAACCAAAAAAAAATAAAATTAAAATTTTTATTACTATTTTAGTTACAATTATTCTCGCATCGTAATTAAAAAACGATCGATCAAGTTTTATTAGAAAAAAAAATAAATAAATTATTTTGCCGTCTGGAATAATAATTCGAGCGGAAATATAGAGTTCCCATTTTTTAAGATGAAACGATAAATTACGAGCGATTTCGAACGAGAAAAACTAGGCGTCGAACTGAGTAAATAAATAAAGAGACCGGAAAAAAAAATGGAGTTGTTCTATGGAAGAACTTTCGATAATAATAAAATTAAAGTCGAAGCGAAATAAGAAATGAAGCCGTTAAAAGAGTTCCAATATTTTAGAAGACGTTACTGCGTGTGTGTGTACGTTTGTTTTATATATATATATATATATGCGAATTTGCCTTTTTTTGGGGGGTATAGTCGTATTTCACCTGTGGATGATGAGTATCGTACTATTATTATTATATCCGTCCCTTACGGGCGTACATATCTATAGCGTCCCTTACGAAGGGTCATCTTGGAGGCCTTTTTTCTCGATAACAACATAAATAACTTCTCCTTGATTAAGTCGATCGTTTTTCTTAATAGTACTACTACTATTACAACTATTTAATACGACTAATAATAATAATAATAATAATAATAATAATAATAATGATAATACTATGCGTTAGTCCTCATTTAAAAAACCTGTAAAATGAAAACCGTTACTATCGCTTTGTACTTAAAATTTCCTCGTTCTTTAGAGATCTAAACTTTTATTCTGTTCTATTTATTTTTCCCACTTCTGTTTTTATTTTAGAGTAGTTCGGTTTATCTGGCGATAACTAAGAGCTTTTACTAGACGTTCCATCGTCTGTCGTAATAAAGCTGCTACTTTTTATTTTTTTACGGACACATTCTCCTAAATATGTCATTCTTCTTGCTGATTCTAGTATGTATATCCGTGATATATAAAAGGACAGGTAATACTCACTCATTTATTCTCGTTCTTGTTTTCGTTTAATGTACCGGTATAGAAAAAAAAACTGAACGAGTTGTTTTAAAAATGAAACCTTTTAAGTTGGGAAATTCCTTTTTTTCAAAGCAACACTACAGGTGACGTTTACTTTGTAGTGACGTAGTAATTGTACTTTTTTCTTATTTTTTCGAAGCCTTTCGTAGATAGCGGAACGAACTGTTTAAACTTAAATCATTTTTTTTCCTTCACCGAGCCAGTCGCTCTTTACGTTAAATATAACATCTATTTTCTATACCGGTATTTGAAGTTTTTATTTTTTCTTAATCCTGCACTTTCGTCCCGTGTTTATGGTGGTTATAATTTTTTAACGTGTCGTTTATTAAAGATACAAACGGTTGGCGCGTAATATATATTTTCAGAAATGATGAACATTTAACACGTATAATCAAAGCCACCATATATCTGTATGATCAAGAGGAAGCCCGATTAAACAAATACAATATTTGCTTATTGTTTGCAATAATTATTACTTCGGTTTTCGAAGTGTTTATTACGACGCATTACTCGCGGCATTGATAATTTAGTTTATTTACAAAATATTTATTATCTGTCCAGTTGAATCTTGAAAGGCTAATGCTGTCTTATTGGATAACCTTGTGTGACATTTTGTCAGCCTCGCTGGTCTATGAAAAGCTTTCTTATTCACGAATTTTAAGTTTTGTCTGTTTTCCGATGATGAAACGGTTGCATCGTCTTTATGCGTATTTTTTTTTTTTTTTAAATTGGATGCCTTTACAATTTACCCAACGTGATACTGTGGGGACTATCTACATCTTAATCAAGGATGCTGACTTCTCTAGAAATGTCGCTATATGGAGAAATAATTGTAGATTATCCAGATGGAGAAGGGACGATACATTATAGGGAGGTGTAATACTCGAAGAACACGTAACAAGACAAGGTAAAGCTCCGAACGCATCGTCGCCAGAGCAGAGCATTCAAAAAATACTGATCGGGGTTGTAGACTGCCTGTTCAGAATGTAGGGGGACAGAAGGGACTTTCTCTAAAAACGATGTCCAAATCCTAATCTACTGATGAGTACAATTTCCTTACGACTAATCTTCTTAAAGATATAGAACCACGAGAGTTTGGGGAGAGACGGCTGGAGCTGATAGTAAATAAGTGAGAGGCGATTGACTAATGCTCTCAGTGTACATTAGCTCCCATTGACCCCTATGCTCTAGCTGAATAAAGTCGATGATATCTTTGTGAGTTATTAAGTAGAGCTGTACACCACTAGATGACGCGTCTTTAGCCAAGGAGTCAACAAATTTGTTATTAATTTAAAAAAAAAAAATTAATCATGAGTTCTGTGTTTTGTCCATACTATTCCGACCAGTCAGTTCGAATATTTCAAAGTTTCGTCTCGTCTTTTTTATTTTACTTTAATCATTTTCGTTTAAGTATTAGTTAAAATTTATGTATTATATTAGTTAAGAAACTTTATATTCGATTTATTTGTGTCGTCCTGTAATGTTTCAATTGCGTCATTTGATTGTTATGATTTGTGACTTGCAAGTGCGATAGTAGGTTGGAGAGGTGAGTATGTTTTCAGAAGTAATTAGCGTATGTATAATATACCAGGTTATTTATTGCGATATTTAAGTTCGTTTAATACGTTATTTACGCGTTTTGATTGTGGTTTAGCGTTAGACTTGTTTAAAAATAAACGGTGGAATTTATTATTTACTAAAAATGGCTGGATTGGATCGGATTGGTCGCGAGTGATTTTTTAACAAGAGTAAATGTCCCTTATAATGGAGCGGTAATATGTTTGCTTTCAAGTATAAAGCTGTATTTTAGCTAGTATGAAAAGCATTTAAGGATTGTTCTATAAATTCTAGTTTCTTTAATACGGTATGGGAAGCGTTGATCTAATCTACCCGAGTATATAGAATTGTATCAGTTTTTCGATCGGATTCCCCTATTGAATTATTAATTATTTTTAACGTATTTATTTTTTAGATATAGTAATTTATTCGTATGTTCTTTTCAATACAGTTTCGTGTCTAATGTTAATCGTATGAACTGTATTGGTATTTTCTATTATACAGTTTCGCCAATTTGTTGGTTATGTATATTTAAGTTTCGTACGAATTTTATATATTTCATTTTAGATGTGTAATAAAATATGAACTCTTAAAATTTAGTCCGGTAACTTAAGTTATTTAATTCCATAAGTTTCGATTCATGGTGTGAGTAATACATTGAAAGATCGTCAGCGTAAACGCGGTGATTAACTGAAGACGATGCGTATAATAAATCTAACTTTACTTTAAATGAAATTAGTTTAGTAGGTCGGGAGTGTTCCTGAAACTAAACTGTGTAAGGGGTCAAAAAGTTTTGAATTTTCTCTCACAAAAGTTTATTATGAATTATTTTTTCAAGTACTTTACATAATACGTTTGCCAGTGCGGATTTTTATTTGTAATACAGGAATGAGGTGAGCTTCTTTTCAAGTGGAAAAGAGACTATGTTTGGTCATATTGTATCGAAGAAGTATAGTCTACTAGTTAAGAGGTGTTTCATCGTATTAATATGGATCCCATCTTTCCCCGCGGCGGTAGGACCAACTTTAGTTTTTTTTTTTTTTAAGGCGGAATACAATTAATCCTTTCGTTATTGCGACATTATAAGTTTCGGTCGGCATTTTAATTGAAACCAAAGGCGTCCTAGCTCTCTTCTAATTCTTTTAAATTCGTCTCCCGATAGTTTCGGTTTGATGATATTTGATAATAAGTGTTCAGCTAGAAATTTATCAATTCGATTCTTCCAACGATTTCTTTTCGCTTCACAAATGCAAAGTCTCAATTTTCGATAGTCGGTTGACGCTTATATTTTGACAGCAGTTTGTGATTCTACTCTTAATTAATGATCTAAATTCTTCGGACCACCATCATGCAACATGTAATGTGCTTATTTATCTTAGCGTGCGCTTTAAAGTTACGCTTCAAATTATGAAGATATGCGGTTTTCGGATTATTTTAAATATCGTCTATTAGAATATAAATTTTTTAGACAAAATGTCCCCGGTAGTCGTTAGTTTAATTCCAGTTACTCTTGTCTTTTTATATTATGGCCGGTATAGTCTAGCTTTTTTTTTTTTTTAATATCGTCGATTGCGCAACTTAGAAATTATTTATCTCGCCTGTCGTGAATAGGTTTTATTAATATTGGCTTCGAAATTCGAAACTGTACCAACACCATTTCGTCATTCGTAATATTACGCAAAATAACAGATTTTCTAAAAAAAAATATATAAAAAAAATGGTATCGATGTTACTATTGAGTATTGAGCGATTGTTTCTTTCTCAACATTGACGCGGGTTATCAGATTTTTCTTGTATAAAATGTCGTTTATAACAGTACCCAAGTTCGATGTTGGTTATGGATGTTTCGATAAAATTATTATCTCGTGTTTTCATTAAAATTCTTTATAATAACTTTTTGTTCGTTTTAGATACGTGTCTTCTACAAAACGTCTAGAGTTATGCGATCGTTCATAGCTTATCCTTAATTATGCAGTTCTTCGGATTTCAAATCAAATCACAGGATAACAATCTTTACTTATATTTTCTCGGAAAACAACATCATCACCACTCACGCAGTCGAAACAGATCGAGTCGCTACTATATAATGAAAACGTCGTGGAAATTTGCTGGTATAAATAAAAAATTAGAAATCGTCAGACTCCTGAACATATTTCTCTGACTTTTCAAACTGCGTGTGTGTGTGTGTGTGTGTGGGGCTTTACAAGAGATTAATAATCTGAGGATATTTATACGAAAATACCGCGTGTCTCTACAAGAGGAAGGTGAATTTCCTCAAGAGTATACCCTATTAAAGACATATGCGCGCTTATAAATAAACAACCGAAAACCAGTTAAAACCGCTAAACTTTTTTAATGAAAAATCACCAAGATTTTCGGCTTCGAAGCCATTATCAAATAATCATAAATAATAAAGTATATAAAATTAATAAAAACGTAAAATATAAATAATATTAATTTAGATATTTTACGAAAATTAGCAATGTGAAAAAATAGTATTTATAAAATAATCCGATAAAGATTCAGTTACAGAAATATTGTTTTCTCCTCATGATAATTACTGTAAATTGTATATCTAAAATGAAAATTTTTTACATTTTATATTTTTATATAAATTTTATATATATATATCAATTTTTTTACTTTCATTATATGATGATGGCTTAACAGCGGTCTGTAATTCGAATTGTTTTTTTTTTGTTAATTGTTTAAAAATAACTACATACATTTTTCGCAATATAAACATATGACTATGTTGGAATTTTAAGTAGTCTTTTAAATCGTTTTATTAATTTACATTTAAATTCGTGAGAACAATACACCACACAATTATGTCTATAAAGATCTTTAAGTACAATAAAATTTTATATATATATATGACTAGCTGAGCCGTCGAACTTCGTATCGCCGCAGAATCAATAAATTTATTAGCTCATTTGCTGAATTAAATAAAATAATACTGATGGAGAATTAGGAATTACACAAAAAACTTAAAAAACAAATTTGTAAAGAACCTTAAATGATATGCCTATTATACTTTTTAATTTTTGTAGATTTATTGAACTTAATTAAAAGTTATATTTAATTCAGCTTTAAACTCGCGAGTTAATTTTAGTAACATTTACGTTATAACATAAATGCTAGATCTCTACGCATACTTTCTTTTAATACCAACCCGAAACCCCTATCTATCATAGGGGGCCGTAAAAACGGCCCAAAACACTCTAAAACCATTTAACCTCAAATTTTTCTCGATGAATATTTGCTATAAAAATATGATAAGCATCATTAGACGCGTATTTTAATGCCGCGTAATTTTCGTTTGAATAATTTTCCCTGTTTTCGAATTTGCTAAAAAATCGAAATTTGAAAAAGTACACACCCCTTTTGAAATTTTCGGATTCAGTTTGAAATTTTTTCGCTTTATGAGGTAGACCTTATATAGAAATGACTATTTCCAGAGTCGGAATCGTTTAAAAATGTTTACGTCGCGCGCTATGCCCTGCAAAAGATGGCAAGCGCCAATTTTTAAAAATTCGTTGCTCGAGATCTATCGATCGTAATCAAAAACCGTTTTCTGTTTCGAATTTGTCATTTTAATATCTATCAAATCGATTCTATAGAAATTTGTCAAAAGTCGAAATTCAAAAAGTTCACCCCCCCCAAATGTTTTTTAAAATTATTTTTGATAGCCTAAAACCTTCCCGACATTTGTGGTAATAATTTTGCAAAATTTCAGCCCAATCGGATAACCGATTTAACCGTCTATAAAACGCGAACAAACAAACAAAACATTCTTTTATATATATATATATAAATATATATAAAAGTTATTAGAAAATAACGTTTCCGAGTGTTTATGGTAATTTATTACGGTCGCAGATTAATCTAAATGTACAGCGGATAATCGTTAAAGTAAATTCTAATTATTTCCTCGATTTGAATGTTAGGATTTCTCAATTATTTACGTTCCAATTTTTTTGAGAAAATTTCGCGATATTTTCTGAATTTATCTATTATTTTTAAATAAATAAAAGTAACCAATACGCTTCTTGTTTCGTTTTCACATTGTTTATGTACGAGTTGTTTGTTATAGGTGAATTACGGTTGCTAGGGTTGATTCACTATTTTACCTATCTGCAAGTTTTTCTCTGGGATACCTTGGCAACGTAATACTAAATAATATCCATACCGTATCCGGTAGACTTAGTGACGAAATAAAATAACAAACTGTACGAAACACGAATTCTATAGCAACGCTGTAGGAAATTATACCTATAATATATGTACACATCTATAAATATACAATAAATGTTAACATTGATTAACTATATACCGCGTTTATTTTGCGTGCTTATTCTCGATTATATTCACCTTTTAGTTAATAAGTTCGCGGCACGCTATATTCTCATTCGTTTAAATATGACTCGATTAGTCTAGGAGTTCGCTACTAATATAACGTAAATACCGTGACGATGCTAAACTTCTTCTGGAAATTATATATAATAGCGGATGAATCAATAAACTATTGTACTGTAAACTTAAAGAAACACAATTAAATAAATAAAACCGATTCCGAATAAAACGCTACAGACAAAAGGGAATAATAACTTTATATATATATATATATATATAGAACAGAGGAGTAAGTATATTATCTCATCATCATTAAGTGCCGTCTTTCGGTATCGGAGGTAGGCGACTACTTACCGATACATATTTTTGTTATACAGTCATAATATGGCGTTAGCGTACACACAGAGCCCTGATTGTAATCGCTTTATTTTCAAATGCAGCCCCGTGTGTTTTTCATTTCAGTGTACTATATTATTAGCAGAGCTCATATGGTGTTTGCTATTGCCTTCCACGTGATATAATATTAGGATTATTTATATTTTTATTTTCCGATCGTATTCGAACTAGGCTATCCCATTATATTAACTCGAACGAGAGGAAACCAGTTGGAAAAATAAATTAAAATATAGGATTGATAAACGATGACAATAAGTCGAAGAAGAATTTCTAGGAAAATTGTATACAAAATTGACGAATTAGGAGAAAAACAAAAAGAGAGCACACCGATTGGAGACTTTTATTTATTTTGAATTTGTTTGTTTTTTCATTTTTGAACCGGGAATTACCAGATAAGAGAACCGGTGTAATTAGATGTGGGATTAAGGAGACGTATGGCTAGCAGGAAAAAGAGAATAGAGACGAAATAAGAAAATACGGTAATCAAAACAAACTTGAAAAGAAACGTAATTAGCTACATCATGAAGGATATCATTTCGTAATTAAGCTATTTCCATTTATCTGAAGAACGTGTAGAACTTTATGATTATGTAATTATACATTAGGCATATGATGTGTATATATATTAAATAATGCGTAAGATTTTATTTACGTCCGATAAATATAAATATGACGAGTCTCTTTATTGGAATAAGGAATTATCGCCAAATTTTAAATTATCGCAATAAACGAAAACACCCTTTACACATGTTGGTCTACCCGTTCGCGGTGATGGAACGGTAGTTGTGCATATAATCGCATCGACAAACTATCGTAATATACACGAGAAAAGTCACACTACATCGTCATACCAGAGACATTAATATAAACGTAACGAGTTATTTTTAGATAACACACAACTTTACTATCCGCTGAGATCTACCCTGCTATAACCCGGGAGGTCCCAGTTTCAGCTGGGTGGTATCCATTTACCAATTTGTATTACCTTCTCGGAATCATCTGTACCCTTATTGCCACCAATGCAGCGTAATTACACATATAGAATAGTGGACTCATGCTTGCCCCAATTCTCACGTATGTTGGACACCTTATGTGTGGGGACGCTGTTACATCACAGGACAACGGGTTATTATTATATGAAAACCTTATTGAAATGATAAATAACGCCCTATCTATATGTTTCCGTCCGAAATTCCATCTCCTGTTAAACACTGTTTGGCCCCGTGGTGGACAAGGGAATGCTCAATTAACGCGTAAATTTCGTCGCTCTAATTCTATGAGTGATTACATTGCTTTTAAGCATCAGAAAGCGGCCACGAGAAAATATCTATTACTATGTAAACAAACTGCATGACGTTCTTTTATCTCTTCATTTAACAGAAACACTTCTCAAACTAAGATCTAGAGCCAAATTAAACAGTTCAGCGGTCAATTTGACTCCACCAATTATTGTGTCAATTCCGAATGGTATTCTACTTTTGTTGACAATGTCTGTCCGAACTATGTACCTAATGAAGATGAGGATTCGTGCTTTTCTAACGTTTTCCATAACCACTAATACCGAATAGAACCGTTTTCTAATCTCAAAAATAACTATCGAAGAGATAGCACTTTCATACATTTACAATGGTGTCTTCAAAACAACAGAAGTTTACCACCTAACATGCATAAGCTCGTTTGATTGTCTTTCTCGTTTTGCTGCTGACATATGCGAAACATTTCACAGTAAGCAGTTCTTACTGTCGGTATTTTTAGATATAAAATCCGCTTTCGACTTTCCAGAAACTCATCGCTCAATATTTCCGAAAAACTTTTTCGATGTATATGTTCCTTATTTCTCAGTAGAAGATTAAAATTCCCAGCCCCAGACAATCTGCATTTAGTTCGCCACTCATATTTAGGTCTTTTACAAGGCTCTGTTTTAAGGCCAACTTTATTTAACCTCTATATCGCTGATATTCTTATACAAACGTCAGTTCCGATTCAAATATTCTTTCATATGCAGATGATACAGTAGTTTACAGTCGTGGGGGGGCATCCATTAATGATTTTGTCAATTATATAAAGCAATTACTTTCAGTTATTAAACTAATCTAAGCGAATTTCCTGATAAATGTGTATATTCTATTTTCACCTATCGACGACTGGATAGTTCATTTAAGTATTCATATAGCGCTGCTTCTTATAGATATCTAGGTCTCGTCCTTGATAATAAACTATCTTGGTCGGATCACATCCGAATGTTATTTTAAAAAAATATTCAAAAGATTGTATGTTCTTAAAGTTTTGTCCTACAAAAGCTGCGGAGGTGATCCCGTTTCTAATATAAATCCTACATACGTAGCATTATGGATTATAACAGTTTTCTTTATGGTGACGCGTGTTATAATTCGTAAACTAAACATTCTACAAAATACCTGTCTTCTTCCCACTTTGAGGAGTATGCGATTATGGCCACTTTAGAAATTTAATGTTAAATTCCCCCACACTCCATTCGACGACAATTCTTAGGTAATAAGTATACGCTTGAATTTAGTGCTTTCCAAGATTCATACATCTCTATCATCTTCCTTCAGTTATCGAAGAAATGGAGATTTTCTTTCATTCTCCTTTGTACAAGTGCCAAACGCTTATTTAACTATAAAGATAGTACAATTCCCCATTTTCCATCGATTTATTTTCGGTTATCGTTCGAAATTAACTCATATCTATAGACTTCGATACTTTTAATGACTGCACACAAATCAATCATTTTGATAGGCTTCATCAAAGCCATTGGCAAGATTATACACCTATTTATATTGATGGCTCTAAATCCCCGGATGGAGTTGGTTCCGCGTTTATTATTCCCACCTTGAACGTTGCTAAAACCTTTAAACTACCTAAAGTTTCTTCAATATTTACAGCTGAGTACCTTGCTACTCTCAGGGCGCTTCGCTTTTACGCTTCTGCAAATATAAGATAAAATGTAGTAATTTTCACGGATTCACGTAATTCAAAGCTATTTCAAGCTTCTCATTTAATAGTCGCTGTTTTCCATCAATCTACGATATCCTAAGAAATATTTACGATCTATTTCTGAAACGCGTTTGTGTAAAATTTATCTGGATTCCCAGCCACTCAGGTATCCACTGGAACGATACCGTAGACAATCTTGCTAGAAGCGCCAACGAGAATGGCTCATTCTACTTCAACACGCCGGTTAGGGACATTTTATCTGAGATTAAGTTTTCGCGCAAGGAATTTTGGAACCGCGCTTGGAAGTATTGTTATTCAGCCAAACAATTTAGGAATGTTCAACCTTCAATTCCAGTAATTCCTTGGTTCTTCAATCTTCCCGCCAACATAGAAAACTGAATTTCGATTATTCCTATTATATGTCGCCTAAAGCTTAACGTCAACAACATTCCATACGTTCTATTTACGCACAAATTAGTCCCTTCGCCATTCTGTACCCATCCTTGCGATTGAGGTCATATCACCAAACCACCTATTTTTCAGCTGCAGTTATTACAGAATGTATCAATCGAAATTTCTGTCACGTATTGCAAGTAAAAGAATCCCTCTCCTAACTAGTCTCAGATGTCTGCTCAGCTCGCAGAACAATAGCGTGTACATTATCATATTTGACTTCATATTAGCCTGTAGTATAAATATTTAATAAGACATATCATCCGTTTATTACAGCCCTGGTTGGAATCACTAAAGCCCGTTAAAAAAAAAAAAAATAAATCGATTAGTTGGGTATTAAGGATAATAATGAACTTAATAACATAACAGATTTTACCACACACACACACACACCGCATGATGAGGGGAAAATGGAAAAATAATTGATGAATATGACAGATGGTTGTCTGCCGACGGGTTAAACGGGGGGGTTGATTATAATGGGAAATTCATTATTATTATTATTATTTTTTTAAAAAAGTGCAATTAAGAAGCAGTTTAGAATTTCGAATTTTCCATTTTTTCTTCTTTTCAAAATAAAATTTAAACCCTCGACTGATGGTATAACTATTATCACTATTTTTTCCTTTTCAGTCTATGTACATAGTCTTCATTTCTAGTTTCAAACGCATTTTTTTTATATTTTAATTTTTTTTTTATTTCTGGATTTTTCTAACAGTTCGGATCTTTTCAATTATATCGTAATAATTTTTATTGATTTATTATAAACTTAAAAAAATCGTTAATTTTACGAAAACACGTTTCCAGCTGTTTATTTTTTATTATCGAATTACGCGCGTTATTTTTAATTACAGACTGATTTTTAATATCATTTTCGTAAGTTTTAAATGCAAACGCATATTTTTTTTTGTTTTCCGAATCTTCCGTGTTAGTTAATTAATACAGAGGGTTTTGCAGACGGACGTTGGCAGGGGTCGGCCACGTTCTTTTAACGGGATAGGAAAATTTTACGTTGATTATCGTCGATCGATAAAGCCATTCGTCTTAATAACGTGATTTTTAATTTATTCCTTCATTTTCTTGTTTAATCTCGTCCCATTATAATTTTATTTTTAACCACCGTTATTTAGTTATCTACGCGGAGAGAAGAGGTGTCGGCAAAATAAATAAAATCCGCGAATTTTTATAAAAAATTCACGTTTTTTGGATTTTCTCATCAGCGCCGAGGTAGAAAAAGTAAATTTTGTCGCCTAAAACGGGTTCGTCCCCTCCGACTTAAAATATTAAAGGATTACATCGATACGCTTTCTCCGACGATTGTACTAAAACTTTTCCAAACTACGACCAGGTTTTCCGTTAAATGTAAACAAACGAACCAATAATAATAATAATAGTAAATAAAAAAAAGGAATTAAAATGAAAAATGAGAAAGTCGCAAAGTCGCGAACTGGAAAACCCCGAAGGAAAATAAAAGGGTTATAACGCGTTAGCCTTTATAAGTTATCGCACCGACGATGAGGATTTTGCAGGTTTAACCAGGGATGTGGACTGGCCTACATGTGAATCCTTTCTATCGCACAAGGTAATGCGCGGATAAAATCCGAGAGTGATAAAAGCGATAATACGACGTTAGTAGAGGTAGAGAAAGCGGTCTCGAATAACAACAAGATGTTCTAACGCCGAAATTTCGCTACAACTTGTCCACTTGGTCGTTTCGAATTGAGTTTTATGTAAACGATGGAAAAATTAAACTTTTCCCCGTCTGTCGGTTTTCTTTCTGGTCGTTCATATCCAGGGGTCGGTCGGAAGAATTTACCGAGTTGGTTGAGGGATTATAACCGACGGGCGATTCGAAAGTTTCCATCATCGTGGTAGGAATGATTATTATTAGCGGTTGTTGTAGCGGGGAAAAAATGGAGGTAAAAATAAAAATTTTATCATCGTCGATAGTACGTAAAACTACGAACAGAATTTATTATAATATTAACGATAATTCGAACACTTCGATGAATTATTTAACTTTGTACGTCACACTATAACCGTCTAGTTGAATGAACAATGACAGTGTAAATAATAATAAAACAAATAAACAGCGAGAAACTATTCAAAATCATTAAATATTTTTATATATATATATATATATATATATATATATATATATATATATATATATGTAGTCATTATCGAGTGAACGTCAAAAAATAAATATATACAATTTATAAAAAATATAAAAGAAAACAAATAAAATGTATACTTTTTATTTTGATGAGCAATATTATATAAAAGAAGCAAAGTGAATTATTTATAAAATAATCCGATATCGACTATGGTAAACAACACAATCGATAAATTAGCGATATAAATTTTATACATAAAAACAATTACACTAAATAGCCACAAAAATAGAAATTGATTAAATTCATAATATACTTCTTAAAACTAATTCATCAAAATTGTTAAATTTAATGAATAATTTTTTCTCTTTTTCATTTTTCTACCTTTTCTAGTAGTTTTCTTTATATATATATATATATATATAATATATTCTGTAATATCTAATGATTTTTGTTAATATTATTACTGATCTTGTGTTTTAATTCTTTGTAATGTTTTCTAAATAATGATTTTTCATCATTGTTCATATATGAATTTATTAATAAAAATCACTACATTCCACATTGTTTAAATTATAAATTATAAATAATAATTAATAATAATAATAATTCCTGAAATCTTTCGTAAGATATTAAATATGGATTATTTTATAAGACCTGGTTTAGATGACGTTTGTGTATTGTATAGTCTCGAACATTATTAATAAAATCACCAGCATTATTTATAAACCCCGAAACATAATAGGCAACAATTAGGACTCACTTTTGCCGTTTGCTGTGGAAAAGTGCAAAGCAGCTAATGTATGTAGTAGCCAAAAAAAATTTAAACAATATTAAACAAATTATACTCATCCTCGGACAACTTATTAACAATAAATAACAATAACGAAAATGATATCTATGTCAATGGTAATGATGATTAACTATGTGCTCACTAGATTCAAACTTGTAAATTCTCCTTCAGTATGTACCTATTGATCACTTAATGTTGCGGATAACATCGAGCGCTTATTATTTGAATGTTCTACCTTCTTTGGCCTTCGATAAAAAAATCATCCCTTTAACAAGCCAGAGTTGATTATTGAAATAACAAACTTTCAAAATAATAAGGAAGAGTGTATCTCCTTTGTGTATTATTTTCTCCAGCACAATAGATGCATTTCCTTCCGATATATGTATACGTGTATCAGTCTTAGTTAAGGTCAACTGGGGTGACATTTTAAACATTATTAGTAATCCGTGTAATAAAAAAACCTCTTCTAATGATATTACTAATAGAGTAGTTAAATATCTCTAAACACACTATCCTGCTGTGGTTTCAGATATTATTAATAAATGTTTCCGATTTCACGCATTCCCAGGCTGTTTTGCTAATACCGACTACTTCAAAAACCTGGTAAAGATGTTATAAGTAACTTAATTTAAAGTTTCTCTCACATACACACACATACACACACATACATACATATATATATATATATATATATATATATATATATATATATATACTGACTGACTTACATCATGTGTGTTATCCTGTGCATTGTATTGCTTCAGTGTCAATAAGTTGTATTACGTATTATACATGCATTTTGTTCTTTTTTATTATTATGATTATTATTTAGAACATATCCCCGTTTTGATTTCCGGGTTTCTGCCCGTTTTAACCCTCGGCAAATACACTTTACATTTCAATTAACAGTTTAATCTTAAATATATAACAATTCATTGTTAATGTTTATTTTGTGTGTGATTATATATTATTGTTAAATGTGATAATCCGCGGGTTGTGTTCTTATAATTAGTGTGTGTGTGTTGTGTGGATGATATAATTAAGGGCTTCTATGGGGTCGAGAGATCAGCGGAGGGGTGTTCTCGTTTATTAACAAAATATACAATCGCGTTTATTAAATATTCTAGTACTTATAGTAGTAAATAAATACATCTTAAATCTAATTAAACTACGTACTAAATTTGAATAAAAAAAAAAAACAATTTATTTCTACCCTCCTGTATGTTATACTTAACATCCAAACTCAAACCAAGACTCAATCCCATCACTATTTGTAATTTTCTTATATATATTTTTATAAGACAGTAATTCTGCGGCTAAAGACTTCTACACTTAACTTTGTTTCTCGTCACTGTTATTTATTTTATTACTTAACTCTAATATGTTCATATTTTCCCTTCAAGCTTCGTACTTTCTTCTTGATGGATCTCTCGTGGTTACCGGTATAATGTATTCTTTTCTCCTATATAGTAGTTTATTTGTCCCTATTTTCCACCGTTTTTCCTTGTATGTTTCGTCGTGTCCCAGTTTTCCTCGTCACTCTCTAACTGTTTATTACTTTTTAAAAATGCTAACAATTTATCGGCATGTACGTATAGATATGTGCAAATAGACGAATAAACATTTATAGAATAGCAAAATCGTACTTTTGCACAAATGCGAGTGTATATAATACGATGTACTTACATTGTGTAGGAAAATCATAGTTTTAAATTAAAAAACGAATACTGGTTTTGTACGCACATCGAGTGCGAATGAAAGTGGGAATCATAAATAGAAAACAAAATACTGGAATAGGTTAATAAAAATCAACGAGATTAATAAATTATAATTCTACATAAAATAAAATTATTTCACCCCACTCCACCAAGAAAGATTGCTCTTCTTCGGCAGCTATAACTTATTGTGATCGTTATTTGTATTAATATTATCGTTATTCTTTTATTTATATATATATATATATATATATATATATATATATATATTTTGATATTAATATTATTATTATAATTATTATCTCATTATTATTCATTTTCGATCGACATTTAACGATATCCGAATTTTTTAAGGTGGAGATTTTAATTTGTTTTTACTTTTTTTTTTCATTTTATTTTTATTTTATTAAATCAGTAATGCGTATATAGCCTGAACACACACAAACATATTTTTTTCTGTCTCTTTATATTTTTCTCTTTTATATATATATATATATATATATATATATATATATATATATATATATATATATATATATATATGTACATGTGTACATATATAATTGCTTATTTTATCACCTTTTTGGGCGGCTCAAACTTTTTAGTATCCGCGGACGTATTTTCTTCTTTCGCTTCAGTGGACGTCTTAGGTAATCCTACCGGAGATTAGACAACGACAGATAAAAGCCGACTAAACTTCTCCCGGCACTTTACTTTCCTAACTCGGGGTTAGTGCGTGTGTGTGTGTATATATATATATATGTGTATATCGTCCATTATTATAATGAAACGGGAAAGTCCATTTTCAGTTTTCCCGTAATTGGGAGTTTTTTTCATTTGCATCAGCCGTCGAAATTTTCTTTTACACTTATTAACTGTTCTCCTTTGTAACGTTTCTTTATCTTCTTTTCATCTCATTTCCTATTACATTCTTCGTCTATTCAGTTTAATTTCTTCGACAACTTCATACTTAGCAAATGTAGTTTCTAAAAAAAAAAAACCGATATATCTATGTATTACATTTCGCTTCGTGTTACTTCTACCGTTTGATATTATTACCACTACTCCTAGTATGTAGTAATAATAATAATAATAATACTAGTAGTAAGTAGTAGCAGTATTCTCTTTGAAATAGATTTAAAAATGAATTTCCTCTGAATCGGGAACAAGAACTAATACTGGTAAACACTAACGAAATTTTTTAATGTTAGTGTATTGGTGGGAATAGTAATAATTATAATAATAAAAAATAATTTTAAATATAATAATAGAGTGATACCGTTAATAATGATAATAATCAAAATAGTAATAACGATGATGATAATAAAGACTGTCTCGACTTCCCCCTGCTCCATATTTTTACTGGGGGCTGGCATATCTAGATTGTAGCTATTCCGTGGCTATATTTGCTTTCATTATCATTTTTTTCCCTATTATTATTATTATATCGTCAAATTTTACTTAATAGTAGGCATTTCTAACCTTTTCGTTTTGTTTACCGTCTCCGCTCCATTTTAATATATATATCTTGATTATTCGACTCGATTTAACAAACTGGTTTTTTGCAAATTTGATTAAAAAGTCACTAAAAAAATAATAGAATAACCTCTCATTTTTAGTTGAACTATTTTTCATCTTTAACAAAATGAAAAACTTTCTTTTACGAGTAAAGAAAAAACATTTTCGACGATATTTTTCCTTTTTTCATTATTACTTTGTCATTATTATTATTATTATCGGTATATCAATATTGTTATTATTCTTATTAACACTATTGTTCTGATTACTATTATTACTAGTAGTAGTAGGATAACGTTATCACCGTTGTTATTTGGATGATAAATGTCGACCAAAAAAGTTTAAATAAATTGGGTAAATCGATCACGACAATCCAAAAAGAGTTTCAAAAAGAATTAAAAGTTACGCGTTCTTTTTTTGTGTGGCGGAATAACTTAAGAGTCGCGTTTACGAAACACATCCATGAGATCTGGAACATCTAAAAGCTCGGATTTCTGAAGAAATTTTCAAAATTCAGCGAGTTATGCTCGAAAAGTGTTCGAAAATTTTGTAAAGACTAAATATATTGTTGCAAATGGCAATCATCTGAACGATGTTGTGTTCTACAAATGATTGTAAGCTAATTTCTGGTCTTACTATTTTAAAATAAAATTCACTACAAACTCTCTTTCACTCTCTCTCCCTCTCTCTCGAGTCGTGAGAGAGAGATAAAGGAAGAAGAAGAATATATATATATATGTAATACTGTTTCGCAACAACAATGGATAGATGTTAGCAGTCCGTGGCGGCCGTGTTGTTTTGACGGCGTATGTGTAAGCTGTTATGAATGTCAAGTCATCATGTCAAGATTGGTGGTTCTAAACGCCACATAGCGGACTCCACGATGGATATTCTGCACGAACGACTTGAAGTAACGTGAATTGGCCACCAAATCGTGCGGTTTGATACGTCTTGAATTTTCTTTTGGTGTTTTCTTAAGTCACAGTTTTATTAAGTCGCAACTGACCAACACGTATACTGCACGTGTATTGGTCAATTTTCTTAGAAAAAACTTATGTTTGAAAATGGTATGATATATACACATATATATATATATATAAATGTTTATTTATATGTGAAGCTTATGTAATAATTTTTCATTTGTGGATGTGTACGCATTTCTCCTACAAGGTCAGGAATTGACGGGCGATGAGGTCTTTCAATGAGTCCAAAAATTATTGATTTTTGGAACACAAGTCAAATTTGCATAAAAACGCCTAGCGAAGAAAACTTTATTGTCGGAAATAATTTTTTTTTTTTACAAAAAATTTGGAAAAAGGAAATTACTAAAAACAGACCGTTGTAGAGCTAATGGCACAAATTTCAAATTTTGTCGGGAAAATTTTTCATCAGTAGTCGTTGTTATTCAAATGTGACTTGTGTTACAAAAATAGTATTAAATAAATTTTAACGTAACTAAACGAAAACAGACATGTAAATTATAAAAAAACATGATAAAATATAAATTTGCAAGAATATAATCCACATCATTCATTCGAACCGTCCTCATCATATGAATCTATGTAGTCTGTTGAAAGACAGGCAAATGATTGCAAAGGACTATAAACTTTCACGGAACCGCCATTCTGTCCAACTTCAGGAGATCACAGTGTTTATTAAAAAATATAATGCGCTAGATTTCCCGGTAGGTGTGACACTCTTCGTCCACTACCAGAAATGACAGTCTTCGCTGCCCTATTTTCCATTATTTAAAATATACTTCAATAATAAATATAAATAAAACTAAAAATTAAGTAAACCTAATAAAATAATAACCTAACAACTTGTAAGTAACAAAGGAAAACAGGAAGTGATCACTTGAATCGCAGAACAGATTGTTATCATTAACGGAAAAATAGAATAACTAACCGCCATTTTCCGTCCCATTGATTTAAATTAGCGAAAGCATGCTTTATTCAAATTATATTATTAATTTTTTAAATTAAATTAATTGCTTTTTTTTCTAAACATATTGTTTAAATATTATTTTGTTGGGAAACCGATCAAAGTGAAGTATGTTACCTGTTCTCATCAGCTAAATATCCGATGATACCCTCCAATGTTACGTTACCTAGCCTTATATATAAATATATATATCTATATATATTTATATATAAAAAAGATAATAAATATTTAATTTATAATCGATACTAGAGAGCTCCAATCAAGTAATTGATAATTGATAATCCCATTGACTTAAATTAGCGAAATAATACTATATTTAAATTACATTATTAATTTTTTAAATTATATTATTAATTTTTTAAATTATATTATTAATTTTTTAAATTAAATTATTAATTTTTTTATAACTTAATATCATTTCTCGGCCTGTTGGGAAACCGATCAAAGTGAGGTATGTTACTTGTTCTCATCAGCTTAAAATCTGATACACTGTTACCTTACCTAACCTTATATATAAATATATATATATATATATATATATATATATATATATATATAAAATATTGATTTCAAAAATAGTAAATATTTAGTTTATAATCAATCGACAAACCGATAATCGATACCACTCTTAGAATATTAACATCAACCTTTGTTTATTCCAGACATTAAACTTTGAAAGAAGTATGATTTTTTTGAAAAAGTTTTTTTTCGTATTTAAATTATGTGCATTGATTTAATAAATACATTTAGTCATTTTAAATAAAATATATGGGGTTAATAACAAGTTTTTTGTTTCGATCTCGTTGATTTAGTAAATTTTGAAACACGGTTCCAAAAATTGAATTTTTTCGAAAATTTTTGACGGCGGCCGAAATTTTTTTTAACAATAGTCGTTTTCATACGAATGTAGTATGTATACTAAAAATTGAGTTGCTTGAAGGAGCTCATCTTCAGCCTAATATATATATATAAATGTTTATTTATGTGTGAAACTTATATAATAATTTTTCATTTGTGAATGTGTACGCATTTCTCCTTGAAGGTCAGGAATTGACATTATTATTATTATTATCATTATAATATCATGTTGTTAATAAGATTATGCAACCTGCTATAGTGTTATTTCTTTGTTCAATGCTTTCCCTTTTTAATTACTGGCTTTTATTTCTGGTAAATTCTGCTGCCGTTCGGCAAATAATTACGGTTTGTCACACATACGCACAGATATATATAATATATGCTTATAAATCATGCAGTAACCTATATTCCGTTCTCGGAAGTGTAATTTTCATATAGTTACTGATTGCCAATACGTAAGCGTGTTCAGATGGTAAATTTCGTCCAGATGTATTATTCGCGGTGACTGAAATAACGTTTTCCGATTTGCTAGTTTATTGGTATTTTAAATTTTAGAGGTTGTCTATCGAATCGGGTTAAGATATTCAAGATTGTATAGTTTCATTTAAAAAAAAAAAAAGGTTTACAACTGACATGCGGATTGGTGGGATACAGTGAAGTCACCATAGCACGATCGAACCGCTATATTATCTGACGTCTTTTTAAAAATAATTAGTAAATACAGACGGTTTCAGCTCAGTGTAGATATACGCGAGGATCTGAACATTGTGCGGATACACATCGATCACGGGAAAAGAACGTGTTAACATTAACATTGAAGCTTTGCAACTTTTTCGCATCCAGGATGATAATGTAAATAACGTACACTTATTAGTCGTATTTAATATTTAGTAATATCGGAATAATACTACTTCTCTAGAGATGTTATTAGCGGATTTATCTGTTTTTTTAATCATTTCTTACTTTTACTGGGATTTTGGTCTACTTATCCCATATACGATACATATTTTTAGTGGCTATATTTAATATTTGATAATATTAACGGGGAGGCATTGTCATCGGACATAATACGCATCATCATCATTTATCCTCAACCGCTAGGTTGGTGGGCAATTTATGCGGCTACTTACCTATACGTATTTTGTTTATATAGTGTAAGTAACGTATAAAGCAATTATAATATGGCGCTAGCGCGGTTAAACACACATATGAGAACTGACTGTAATTACTTTGTCGTCACGATACAATGCATCCCCCCTTTTTTGTATGTACGTGGGTAATTTATTAACGTATTTTGCTTATTAAACCATAGTTTTTTAAAAATATTTCATAAAGACTATTCCTTTTTTTCTTAAATGGCAATAGAAATTGGACATAGTCTTAATGCATGAATATGAAAATTAATAAGTTGATTAAAACATTCGTACGATTTTTCGAAAGCTCGGACGATAGATAAAAAGACAGAAAATAGCACCTGGGAGGCGATTAGTTGTTGGAGGAGAGTGGAAAGAATAGCGTGGTCAGTGATGATCAATAACAAAGAAGTATTGGGATTAATTCGCGAAAATAGAAGTTTATTGGGAAAATTAAAACGAAAAGATATAGGCGCATATTTTCCGACACGACGAACGGATTAACACGAATAATAATTGGAAGATACCGTATTGTAGAAGGGAAAAGATCAAGAGGAAGTGCAAGACTGAAATATATATGTCAAACAACTATAACACGATATTGAAAAAAATGTCGTTATCCAGAAAATTCTGACATTTCGAGTTAGGTGTCCACTGATGTTATCAAGAGTGGGGAATTATGATGATGAAAATCTTAAACCGAATAGAACATTCGCTATTTAATAATTACGATTTTTCTTAATTCAATCCAATTAACTACTTTTTGCACAGACTCTCCACTCTTTTACAAAATAAGTCTCGTACTCGGAATATACTTCGATGTCGCCCGTTCGTGTTTTAATGTTTTGGAACCGAGTTCTTCTAGAGCATGTTTGCTCTCGTAAAATGCCACCAAAAAAATTATTTTACGTTTTCCGATTATATCCATTAATATCGGAAATAACGATGATAGTAAAAACGACATTAATAATAATAGTGAATTATTATTATTATTATTTCGTGATTATTCTTATCGTTTTCTACGTTGTTTTTTTTTTTATATAGTTTGTGTTTTTGTCGCTTTTTTCTATTTATAATTTAACTTCGCGGTTTTTTGAGATAGCAGAGAAATTCGCAGTAATTTAGATAACCGTGAGTCATTTTTTGCGGTTTTTAATTCGGCGTGTAGCGTGATTACAAACGCGATAGTTTCAAATGGGTGTACACTGTTTCGAGTGTTATTCTAAAATATTATTTAATCTTGACACACTGAATGTCTACGATGTTGTCTGGTAACTTCAAAAGTTCGTCCATGATTTCGATTGTTGGTATTATTAACCACGGCGCAGTACGTACGAGAATATAAATAAGCGAGCGATTTCTTTTTTTTTGGAGTGTACAGTAGTTTCAGATATTTTCATCGAATTTCAACGCGACGTATTGATCACATATGTTTATTGTACGTGTATTTTTCCAAGTAATAATCGTTAAATTAGAGTTCAAGCCTTGACAAATCTGATGTGATTCTGTGGTATTTGTGGAGGGTTCGTTCGTTTCTAAAAAGATGCTTGTGATCGAATGAGAGGACCGATTCGGAAATTGGTTTGGAATGTCGAAACTATTTTTGCTATTTGCCTTTAATATTTAAGATGATATAGTTCGATTAAATTTCTATACAGTCGTTGTTGTGTATCTGAATCGAAAAATAAATCCGATCAAATTATCCTGTGCTAAAAAAGTGCGTCATACGTAATAAAATGTTGACACAAAGTTATAAATTCCATTTAGGTGTTTATTTTATACAATAGCGAGACTTTAGATAATTTTTAATGTATTTATATAAATATTTCGAAAATTGCGACATTTCACGACAACCGGAAAATAAGAAAAAGTTTGTTAACATTAAAATTTCATTTATCATATATAATGGATATCGCGACTGAAACAGTTAATAACGTATATAATTCAAATATATAGGTGAACATTTAAACGATTATAAATATTTTAAAAATTGAGAAATTTCACGTTAACCGCACAATAAAAATTTTTTAGCATCGAAATTTCATGCACCATATATAGCGGATATCGTGACTGAAAGAGTTAATAATGTATATATTTATGTAATTTAAATATATTCGTGAATATTTAAATAATTTCTTATCAGTTTCGTCGGACAATTTGTTTGTAGACGAATGTTTCCTTAATATAATTTATATCTAACATCATGTTTAGTTATTTGTTTACAATGATAACATTTTTCAATTTACAATTATACATTTCAGATTTTTACAGTGAATTTATCGAATTATATAATTTTCTCACATTTACACATTTATCTTCTCAACTTACTTTATTAATTTGTAATTTCAAATTATATATTTATTTAAAGACGCGCGACTTCTAGGTCATTCTACGATACAATATACAATTTAGATAATTATAGATAACGTAGTAATTGAATGAAAGGTTATATCTTCTACAAATAATTTTACCGTATTTACGTGAAAAATACTTATATAGAAATTAAACGGAAAATTGATCATGTCTTCTATAAGTTTACATAGTTCGATGAATTAAAATAGAAATAAAAACAAATTTCTAGCGTGATTAATATTTTCTCGTATATTTTCACAGTTTTTAAAAATCGGAAAGTACTTTGTACTCCAGCTTCGTCCTTTCCAAGTGCGTCTTCTGCGAAGGATCTTCTTTGTTCGAATGGGAAAAGACTTCTTCACGTTTCTTGTTCAGTTTTGGACATACGGAGATTATATGTTCAATGGACAAATTTTGATCGCCACAAAACATACATGGTGGTGGAAGTTCATTTTGCAATAAGTGCCCGTAAGTTATAGTTTAGTGTGTCCGATGCGGATTCTGCTTAGAATAATCTCTTCTCGCCTGTTTACGCGATGTGAAATTTCCCAATGTTCTAGTATAACTTTAATTTGTCGTTCAATTTTGTCTCCCATATATTTTGAGCGGTCCTCTTGATGGCTAACATAGTCTTTAAAATACGTTGATACAATGCGTTTACCATTATCCCAAGGCGGATTAGTGGGTTCGGGTGGACTGACGGTAATTCGATTTAAATGTAGATATCTGAAGTAGTCAATACATCTGACTCCGAATGGTTTATTTCTATCGCGATAAATCTTATGTAAATTAAGATGAAACGTTTTATAGTAGTTAATATCGACTTATGTTACCGCTGAGCTTCACATAATACTTCAGTGCTAATAATATTCGTCTATGTTTTAGTGATACGTAACAGGCTATCGTTTACATTTTTAAATCTCCTTCGGGTCTCTAGTTTTTGTTACCTGGCACGTACTATGCTTTCAATATTTTCTTTACCTTTTGCTTCAGTATAATATATGTGTAATTGTCCATTTTCTCCCCGTATTTTATCCTTATCGTCATTAGTAGCTTATATTTATCTTCTTGTCTTAAGGTATAATTTGATATTTCTTTTTTCACTAATTAAAACTTTGTTTATATATATATATATATATATATATATATATATATATATATATATATATATATATAATATATATATATTCATATATTGCGTGTTTAAATGTTCATAATATGTTTTATCTTTTATATATATTTATGTATATATCAATTTTAGGCATTTATACTGCAGTCTGTTTATTTTTTCTACATACGTTAATTTCGAATTATTTAAGCAACAGATTATTTTATGTAATAGTTAATAATGACAAATCCATTATGAAGACGTGTTTAGCAGGAGTACCACAAGGAAGTGTATTGGGGCCCTTTTTATTTATTTTATATCTTTCCGATTTTCCCACCTTTGCAAATGTTCAGGTTTCTCTTTATGCCGATGATACAGCACTTTTCTGTAGCTCATACAGGCCTACTGCAATACGTAACAAGCTGCAAATAGCAATAAATCGCACTGTATGTTACTTTCACAAATGGCAAATTGATATAAATCCGGAAAAAACAGAATCCATATTTTTCACTCGTAGAAGGCATTTACTTCCCGCGATGCTTGAAGTAAATTCTGCATCAGTTCGATGGTCGAACTATGTTCGCTATTTGGGTGTTACTTTAGACAAGAGGTTAACTTTCTCAGAACACATAAATCGAGTCATAGTTAAAGCTAACAAAACTATATGTACGATTTATCCCTTGTTTAACCGCAGGTCGCATGTTAACATTAATAATAAATTAATGGTATACAAAACACCCGGTGATTACGTACTCTTGCCCAGTTTGGAGCTCAATTTCTGTTGCTACTTACAATAAGTTGCAGCTTCTGCAAAATAGATGTCTACTATGTATTCTGGATGCACCCAGGTACAGAAAAATTGCCGACATGTATGCTGATCTTAGAATTCCCTATATTAGAGATTTTGTACTTTATTTAGCAAATCATTTTTTGTGATAAATGCTTAATACACACTAATGAATTAATTGCGTCGATCGGAAATTACGATTCCAAGCAGCTTGATTTCATGTATACCAGATATAAACATAGGCGACTTAAGCATAATTTGCTTTAAATTTAATGCAATAACTAGATTTATAATAAATATTTGTATACCTAGTTCATACTTTGTCCATTTTAAATATATTTAGGTTCACTTATTAATGTAACCTATATCATTTGTAATTCTTATTAATTATGTGTAACTTCACAATGTATTATTGTATTTTCCTGTTTGTATGTAATTATCATTATGCTTAAGTAATTAAAATTATTTTTCTGTTTACGTAGATGTGTGGTAAGCTTATAGCGGTACACATTTTTCTTTTTTACTGTTTGTCATAAGTGTAAATTTTTCAATAAACTGTTCTGTTCTACATACGATTTTGTTATCAACCCCCTGACTTTGCACACGAGATCTTATCCTTGATTCAATTAGAGCATAGTATACCGCTATTAATGTTTTTCCATTTATATAGTTCTTTAGTGTATATAATTCCGATATTGATTTTTATCATGTCTTTTTTTTCTTCTTGTAATATATTTTATACGCGACCTTGAATGGGTATTTTTGATTACGACCCGTATATTAATCTTCACCTACACGATCTATCATACCACTACTATCAACTGAACCGTAATACTAATGGGATTATAAATATAGGTAATTCTGATTTAATTCGATTAATTCATTACTTTACGTTCTACATTATTGTCGCATTCAGATGTTACCACCGTTCTTTCTTACCACCCTTTCGACTCATATTTCTCTTTGTTTAATATTATTCGTATTATTCGTTGTTTTCCAGTATGACCTCCATTTTTATTTTTTTCATTTCAATTTAATATATATATATATATATATATATATATATATATATATATAAAATTCAGTAGCAGATATTTATATTTTTTATAGTTTTCCTTTTTACGGTCCTTTAGACGTCGTTGTATAAATATTGCAATTTTACAGACGATCTTTAGTGAGTAATAACTATAATTAAAGAATAAGATTACCGGCATTCAGCCCAACGGATAGACTTCACTATATATTGCCATACACGTTATATGCTCATGTACGTACAACCATACACACACATACATACGTATATATATATATATATATATATATATATATATGTATGATCGAGAAGAGTTAGCCGATTGATTCGCCTGACTTCGTTACTATTATCTAGCAAATGAATAGCCAAATCTAGTTTTTACAGGTACCGAGTGCTGTAGGTTCATATTCCATCTTTGATCTGCGGGTTTCAGATCACTGTGAAGATGATCATTTCGAATCTACCGGTGTGCGTTAACTAGTGATCTCAGTGCCTTAAATCGAAATCGCTGAATAATTGTAATTCTTGAACTTTAAGTTGTTCCCCATAATTGTAGTCCGTAAGTCTACACCGGTTTGTGCACGGTTTTATAAAGTACCAACTTAGAATTGAAAGAAAGCTCAGATTTCCTACCTAAGAGCCAATGCACTTTGTTGAACTTGAGTTTTAGTTCCTTACTTTTATTTTGAATATGATCTTTTCAACACAAGCGGCGGTCTAACCACATTCCAAGGTACTTGACTTTTGTGTCTTGTGGCAGAGGTCCATCAAACTATACACAAACTCACTTGCACCGATTTAATAGCATGCGAACGTAAAATGCCGATATTCTGATTGATAATGTTTATATAATAAACGGTATTTATAACAAACGAAATATGCGAAACTATAGGCAGTGGTTATGAACAGAACTATATATATATATATATATATATATATATATATATATATATATATATATATATATATATATATATATATATATTACAAACACACACATATATATATATACAAAAAAAATATAGTTAAAATCAAAACGTAAAAAAATACTTAATTTAGATGTATAATATTAAAAATAAAAGCTAATTGAAATAACAAAGATTCGATTTTAAACTAACCTGGCGGTGAGTGTGGCAAACAATATAATTACATTATAACATGACGTTAGCGCAACACATATACACATCTGGGAGAACTGACTGTAATCGCTTTGTTGTCACGACACAATGTAGCTCCGCGTGTTTTTATAGTGTACTCCATTATTCGTTATTACGATATAAATCGTCGATAAATTGCGGAGTTGGAAATTGTTTCATCGGTCTCATTCAAAATTTTAGTCGGGTCAATGACGTAACCATCGTGTGGAATTGAGATGATCGATACAATATATTGGGCAGAAATAATTAAAAAGTGAAAATGGGATAAAATTAAAGAAAAGACAGCCGCGATGAAATGCGATAAGAAACAGGAAACGGCAAACGTACGAATGAATTGGAAAACGCTAAAGCGGGTGAATAGCCACACGCATCTTGGATGCCTAGTAATCCAGGACGGGAGAAGCGATACAGTAACACGAATTAAGAAGCCTTTCGTAAACGCATACATATTCAGTATGCTGCTGTACGGTTTAGAAACATGGTCGATTAATAAATAGATGCTCAATAGAATAATCTAGAACAAATGAGAAGGTACTTAACGCGAATTGAGAACAAGTAATGAATACGTTAAAAAGAAGAAGATTTAAGCGGATAGAACATCTATTATATATAAATCATTATTATCGTAATATTGTGTTTGTCCAGTATTGTGACTAGCGTATTGCACATATTTTTTGCCTACAAAATATACTAGTATTTAAGGCGTAGTGCAACACAGATGCGCGTGTATATGATGCTGTAGGGCGTAAAGTGCGGGTGCCTTTCCCGTGATAAATATGAATATATGCATATCCACACTTATATATATATATATATGTTATATAAGATTTTACAATGTAGGGTCGATAATGGAACAAAAACCAAGTTGCCTATGAAGTATGATCAAAAAATTTTTTTTTGTTTCAAAGGCCCTAATACGTACGCCATGCGTTGAAATATCCACCGCGGCATTTCACGATGGAACGGATCCTCCTGTTTCAACTTTCGACGACTTATGCTTCGTCGAATTGGCCGAAATCGAGCGATAGCGTCGGTAATATTGATTTTACGGACATCGGTCGATTGCGACTTATTAGACGCGCGACTTCAAAAAAAAAACAAAATCCGTAAGATAAAGTCAAGCGGGAGATTCATCAAATCGCACGATCTTGATAGTCAAATATCCTCTCACCTGTGCGAGAGAGAAAACCCTCTAGTATAGAATTGTTCGTGCCAAATATCCGTCTTTTCATCCGATGCGTTAGATGTAGCGCCATCAAACTTGATATTGTGATTTGGCATTTGTAGCCTAATATCGTAGCCACCGTACAGTTGTTGATATCGACTGGACGGAATTGCGTAAACCCTTTATTCGATTTTTCATGTATATACGCTGACTGACAAGATACAGGCCGAAAATTGATTTTTTTCTTTTATAATAATTTTAAAATTCGAATTCAATTACGCAATAAGTGGACGCGGATGTTTTCACTTGTCGCAATGTAAAAATTACGCGTTTGCCCTAATTAATTATTTTTTTCTTGTAAATTACTGTCTATAAATTCGGGCGTGTTTTGAAATTGGATTTAAAAACGCATGTCAACACAAACACACACACACACACACACGCACACACATATATATATATATATGGAAATGTGTAAGCATACGTTCGTATTTATATTATACATACAATGCATTTGTCGTTGTTATTCTCAAAATCTCGCAACTTATATTGATGGTTGTATCGGCAGATAAATTTCGTAATCATAAACAATTCTGTTTGCTGGCTTGTTTCGATTGCGGACTAATTTCTTAATGCGCCTGCACTGTGGTCGTTATTTGACAAACGTTTAAGATGAATTTGTTTTCCTTTTCTTAGAACTGCTGAACAAATGAAATAGATGTATTTGTCTTTTTCAAGGTTGGCATTTCGCATAGAAAAAAACTGGAGAACAACTTTTTATTTAGTATTTTTTTTTTTTTTTTAAAAAAGGAAAAACCCCATATTCATTTAAATTAATTTTCAATCAGCTGGACTAGGTGGAGCATATTTTTCATGGGAATTTAAATTGAAAATCCTGTATATATAATATATATATATATATATATTTATACGATACATATATTTTGCACGTTTAAACATATATTCGGGCCTGTGTATACTCGTACATTTATATATACACACACAACGAATATATATCGACGTACGTATCCTCCCTATAAACTAATTTAATAATAATATTAATAAAAAAAAAACTAATTTAGAATTATTATACCTTAATTAATTATTAAAGCTTTAATTTTATTTATAAAACATTAGACAATGTGCTACGACCGGTCCGTATGATATATGGACATGTATGTGTGCGTGTGAATATGTCGAAAATACGCGTAAAACCTTACGGTGGTTGCGGTAGTTGTGGGTTATAATAGTTCTACATAGAATACTCAAAAAAAGACGAGAATTAAGCGCGAATTGAGCCGAAAATTGCGCACGCATCTGTGAAAAAATGCTAGAGTTGTGGTTGATCGTCAATAAAGATTTAGTCCTAGTTCCGGTGCTAGTCAGAGTCCTAGCGATTCAAGGAAAAGAAACCGACGGTTAGGTCAGAAAAATGATTAAAAATTAATAAGTAGATTAAAGTTGTAACGTTTGTAATAAAATGTTAGTATAGGTAATTACGGAAAATTTGAGAAAACGCGAGAAATTATAGGTAATAAAAATAGCGAACGTGAAACGTTTGGAATAGCGACATATCCAATACGGTAATCCTTACGATAAATCAGTATCGCGAAGATGCGATAAAACCAATAGTATCGCGACTGAGCTAAACAGCGGTGGAAGACCGATATCATACAAGACGCATCTCCTGATCAGAAGTTTACGTACATCGGATTATATTTCTTCGTTCTATTTGTACTTCTAAAGAAACTCTAACCGGAACAGGGCCATTCGCGAATAGTGGAACGACTTACAGAGATGTAGGTTGGCTGAGAATTACGACATTAGTTAAATACGCAGTCGCGGAACTACGAGCGGCTACTGAAGAAAAGCCTTAAGCGGGCGATTCCAGTAGCGACATGAGGATAGGAAAGACTTAACACTAATAAAGGCCACCTGCCCTAAATACGCTTCAACGTTACTTTCCCAGTGGTTATAATCGCGACCTGCCAATCGAAATTTATTTATTCGAATTTTAGGGTGTCAGCCCTAAATAGTTATACGAAAGAATACTTACTTCTTCCTTAGAATTACGTCATAAAGTTGGTCATTATTTTTCTTCCTTTAGAATTACATGATATTGAAACAAATATATGCATATGAATAACGATCATCATTTTTCTTCCCTAGACTTACATAATATGAACACACACACACACATATATATACATATATGCTGACGGGCATAGCACGTTCAGTACGGCGGCTTTCCGTTTAATCGCCGACGTTCAGCAACGGACTTGGATGGATGGTCGCCAGCTCAGTGTGTTGTGTGTGGTTGGTACCTCCCAAGTTGCCTGGCCTGCACGGAAGATTATGCTATTTTCTCCCCAGTTTATTGATTGGGGAGACTTACGTCCAGCAATGGACCGATATAGGTATAGAAAAAAAAAATATATATATATATATATGAACTCCTCGAAACATTTACTCGAGAGATATTAGAACTAAAATAATCGAAAAGGCTAATTTTAATTTTAATGAAGTCATCGTCGCGAAAGCAACTTCGTTACGCGAATATATTTTTAAAAAATGAAAAAAATTGGGATTGCAAAAAATTATCTATACATTTCGATTTTTTATTGAAAATTATTATTAATACTATTAATTATTTTGGGCGATTTATATATATTCGACTATAATAATTAATAAAATTAATCTTATTCGCTCCCATGTACCCAGAGTTTATCACGATTGTTTGTTAACGTACGTTAACGGTATATAATCTACCAGATGAAATTACATATATTCGTATATATATATATATATATATATATATATATATATATATATATATATATATATATATATATTATCGACGAGAGTACATAATATAATTATATGTTTATAAATGTGCGCGTGCGTCCTATTTAATTTCCGAATTCGTATTAATTCGAGTAACAGATGAAGTATTGACGGGTGGTAAACTAGGAATTGTGTTTGATTAACTAAAGGCAAACAATGACTGGCGTTAGGTCATAATATTTGTTTGCATTTGAATGATAGTAACGATGTTTATATTAGCAGTTTGAAATTTAAGGCACTTTGTCGGAATGGTTTATCGCTGTTCAATCTCTATTCAAATTCACCCTTCGGAAGCTTATTCAATATTTGGTCTATTTTCTTTTTCATCTTCCACCCTCTTTCATTCTACCTCTATCTATGTACACACACACACAAACACACACATGTATATATGAATTTCGAAGAGTCTTTTCGTAAGCGTACAATTAATAACGTGTCCCTATGATCGAGATGGTTTTTATTTCTCGGGTAAAATAAGCTGCTGATTTCTGGCGTTTAGAAAAAAAAACCATCATTGAGCTCATTCGATGAGTTGTGGAAATAATTATAATTTGGTATAATTTTAATTTGATCGTGTAGTTTTACTAATTACTAATTAGTAAAGCGAACGTATTAATGAACAAGGTAACTTAACTAATTTTTGTATTTTTCAATCGCTAAGTAAAAGACTATGTCGATACGGATTTCAGGGCGAGATAAATTTTCAATTAGTTCGAGATATTTAAACGATAGATATTATAAATTTAATATTTTATTTTGTTAACATTATTACTTCATTTTAATTACCATCGATTATTATTATTTGCATGATTATTATTGTTATTATTAAATGTTGAATGTATTGGAGAGTAGTGATTTTATTAATTAATAATAAACCGAACAAAATATAACACAATCACTAAAAGTTTTTAGTCGCGAAGCTTTTCAACAGTTACGTCATTTTCAAGCACGCACCAAAATTATTACATTTTTTTTATTTTTAAAAAAAGATGTAATAAGTTTGGTGCGTGCTTGAAAATGACGTAACTGTTGAAAAGCTTCGCGATTAAAAACTTTTAGTGATTGTGTTATATTTTGTTTGGTTTATTATTAATTTTTATTATTGTTGCTATTATTGCGTTATTATTGCTATTATCGAATTATTATTGTTGTTAATACTATTTGCATTTTTATTGTTATTATTTCATTATTATCCGCATTTTTTTTTCTTTTTAACCCATTCCGGATAACCGGTGGGGCACGTTTATTAATCTTTTCTGTGTACATTGAATAATACGTGTGCTTAATAATAAATTATTAACTAACGAATATTAATGTGTGTAGATTGAATTGTAAACTTATAGATTAACACAGAAATTACTTAAAATTGGTTACATTATAAAGTAACGGTGATGATAATTCTTAGTCACCATTACCATTTACTATAACATGAAGATGAAACAAACACATTTTTACATTATTAAAATAAATATTATTAATAACAATACTAATATTTATATCATAATTACTATTCAAACGTTAGTTACAAATATCGAGTACACAATATAATTCTTACAATTAACTCATGAATTCAAAGTAAACATATATATATATATACTTTTTTTTTTTTTAAATCATTATCATAACTTATATTGGGATAACATTTGTATTACTGAATTAGATAATACCATTACTTACTTGAAAATCACTACTATTATCATAACAACTCTAATATTTATTAACAATTTGAGTAAGAAACTTGATCACTCTATTTTATAGTTAACTTTTCCCTCATTAAATCATGAAAAAAAAGTAGCATTCTGTCTGCATTATTTATGTCTAAGATTAATGACGTGTTTGCGCATATATTATACTCATCCCTTAACTGTCTAAAACGTTTACATTCAAAAATTAGATGTTATGCATTGTCAATGCTCATTGATCCGCAGACAAGACAGTTCGGAGAGTTTACTAATTTAAATCGATGAAGGTACTCTCTGAAGTTACCATATCCCGAGAGTACTTGTGCATTAAAAAAGGTAATATTCAGATTTTTCATTTTAAGTTTATTTATTATATTTGGAAAGAAGAGATAGGTTTTCCGACCATTAATATTCCTCATCCCAGCGTGACTGTCAAACACTGTTAATATCATTACGAACCTTATTTTTTAATAATTTCATAACCGGTGTGGTTCCTAATGTTTGTTTAATAACACTATTTGAAAAGTATTTAAGAGAAGAGACCATTTCTAAGCTTTTGACTATATTCTGAAACTATTGCTCGTCCAATAAGGAATATATCTAAAGGAAGAATACTGGCAATCACACAAGAAGCTGAAGAAGAGGTGGTTTTATATAATGAGGAAATGTTTAGTATAAATTTTCTCTGGTGTTTATTGATTTTTGAGAGGATCTTTTTGTTTAAATAAATGCAGGACCCATATCCATAAACAGAATGTATTATTAATTATTATTATTATTATTATTATTATTCCAACTAAATACTTACGGGTGAAATAATTATGGTATAAACTTAAAAATTATCGAATATTTAAATCTGTTACGCACACGTCGATATGTTCAGGGTGCAGTACAATCTTGGCTGTGTGAAATTTATTTTCCAGTTCTTCTGAGAATGTTTCAGCAAATATAATATTATACATGGACTCGATCGTTAAAGTAATTATCGAAATATTTGTTACCCTATCAACGTATGTGTCATGTGTTGTATGAGCACTCGTTAAGTATTCAAATATAGTTGATGTAATTGATATTAGCAAGTGCTAGATCAGTAATTGGATGGAATTTTTATACTTATGAATTTATTTTTTATTTATGAATTTAATTTCATTGTAATTGTTTAATTTTTATCAAACTCATATTTAATTATTTTATCGAACTAATTGTACGAATTGCAGCTTCCCAATTTTATTTTGAAAAATAATACTATTTTCAAAATTATAATATGGGACGGTAGAACTAGGATGCAAAGTGAATATATGGTTTCATCGCTTTACTTTAATAAGGCGCATGTGAAAGCTATATACGCAGGAGCTACATTGTATAATAAGCAGAACTGACGCGTTGTATTTTATTTAGAGGATTTGGACTTTACGTAATTGCATAATCTTCCTGAAACCCTTTATTTTTAAATTCATTTATTCATTTAATAAAATGTTATAATTGCGTATATAGAGCGGAAGCTCCATATTTCAGTTAAGTCTGGAGTGACATACAGATGGTTTCATTACTTGCAATTTATTTTTGAATGGCAGCTTGGGTATCTGTGTGCATTATATGCGAGGACGTGTGTATTCCCATACGACAATTTTCGTAAAGATTACAGTTATTTTCATTTAGCTAGCTCACGGAACAGAAATTAACTATTATGTATTTTTATTTATTTATTTTTTAAATGGACAAGCGTATACTATCGTGCACACACGTCTTAATATTCGTGAGCATGTGTGAACGCACATGTCGGTTTAATTGGGTATCGTGAATATGTATGTGCTTGTGAACGCGATGGCTTTGTATACTTATACATATTTTTATAATTGTTCATCGATGGATATATTTATCTATATTGTATATACTTGTATTTGTATGTACTTTACACCTGCGCATATGTGCATACGGTAAATAATTGTAAACACGTTAGAAAATTTATAACAATGCATCATATTATATTCAAACAAATTTGTTTTGTTAGTTTGTGTATGTATCTACAGTTATTTAAACTTATTTTGTATTTTCACGTTTTTTATTTTTCACGCGTATTGCGATTATTTTAATTTGATTTGTGTATAGAATATAATTTAATTAATTAACGAGCGTTTTATAACTTGTTTATAACTTCCGCTTATTACTAGCATGTTTGTAAAAATTTTAATTTGTTATCTTATGCGCGTAGTCGGTCTATGTTTTATTTCATTTCACGTATGTAAACTTTTTAATGAAATGTCGTTGTAATAAATTGCAGTTGAAATTGAAATATTATTAATATTATTATTATTTGCATTATTATTATTAATTTTGTGTACATGCTGGAATATAAATGTACAAAAATATATCGATTATACATAATTGTAATTATGTCATTATAACTGACATCGTGTTAATATTAACGAACGTAATGTGTTGGTATATCACGCGGTTCAATTTACGCATACGCGGTTATTAAATTATTTATATCTCAAAGTTGTGCAAAATTAAAACAAAATTAATCGATTTGTATTATTAGCATTATCATTATTATTAAAAATTCGTAGTCTAAGAAGTATAATAATAATAATTTATCCAATAGGTGGTATTTCCTTAAGAATTCGTTCGTTCGCTAGTATATATATGAGAATTGCGACGGCAAAATTAGCGTTTAATAAAGAACGAAGCGTATTAGCTTAAAAAAAAAGTCCGAATGGAAACGAAGAAAAGATTTATTAAAGTATTCAAATGGAGTACGCTGATGTATGAGTCAGAAACGTGGCGTACAAAAGAATGACCAAGCAACTGGAAACATCCGAAATCTGATGCTGGAGGTGAATGGAAAGGGTGTCATGGACGAAAATGATAGAAATGAAAAAATATTAGAAACAGTCGATGAAAAATAAAGTCTTCGACGTGAATAATAGAAGGAACTACGGAACGGAAAAGGCCACGTGAAGAAAGACCGAGGCAGAAATACGTAAATAAAACAAATACAAGGAGATGTAAAAGCAGAGAACTATGGGAGTATGAAAAAGATGGCTCTATCCGGAAACTTTTAATAATGAAATGGTTGTCGACCAATCTATTAATAGACCGAGTAATTAAGATATATTTTTTCGCAATTGTAATTTTATATTTTATATTTGTTGATTTGCAGGTTATATCGATTATCGATTGAGATTGTTAAAATCGCGCTGGTTGGTTTTCCGGTGGTTAATAAAATTTAAAAAACGAATGTTTAAGTAAAAGGTCGTACGTGCGTGGATATTCCATCTAACGAACGGACGAGGTAAATATAAAATTTGAATGATTTATTTGAAGTAACTTTCGTCGACATCTAGAAGACGATTTTTATATATTTTTAACATCGGATAATTATATTCTACGGTGGAATTACGAATAAACTAAGAAAGTTGTCGAATTAACTATGTTGAAAATTGTAAATGATACTAAATGAAATCGAATGTATGGGGAATGTTATAAGAAATTACAGATATTTAACGCGTATAATCCGATGAACGAGCGTAGTAAATGGTCGAAATGAACACGCGTAGAAGATCGCCAATGATGGAGAATATAATGACGGATAATTACCGGATAATTATAAACGGAGATTATTAGACGCTTAAAAATAAAAAGATTCTCTAAGTCGTCTATTCTTCAGATGGTACCAATGGAAAGGACGACGGATAAAAGAGAGGCGATACGTGTGATAAATGCACGCATAACGTGAACTATTAGATAATCTCGAGCATTTGGTCGTGCGGACGTGTAAATGTTTAAAATATCTATATAATTTAAGCGGCAGTGAACATTTTATGCGCTGTCTGTGTGTGAAAAGATCATTGGGGCGATTCGTCGAAAGGCGGTATTGAATTTAGACTTAAAACGATTAAGTGAATAAACGATACTATTTATTTCGTTTATTTATGCAATAAATTAAGAGATGAACGTATGTTGCGAAGCATTCGACAGCAAGGGGGAGAAGGTTAAATCAAGGAGTAGGGACGAGATATGCGTAAGAACATGATTAGGTTAGTTATAGAGGAGTATTCATCTTTTATGAGAAGAGGAAGGAAGGAGGGAAGGTTGAGAGACAATCCGAGTGAGGAGTGCAAAGAACAATCAACGAGGATATGGGAGACGAAAAGCGTGACGCTACACACGGTGCACTGAAGAAGTGAAGAGTTCTGTTGATCAGGTATGAACGCAGTCTGCTGAGGACAGCGTAATTTCTGCGGTTTAGAAGCGAAGTCTTCCAAGGTGAAATGGAATTCTTGATTTGGCGAAGCTTATTTAATGAGAAGGTCGACTGGATGATAGTCTTAATTTAACATAATTACGTACATCAATAAGCAACAATGTAGCAGCCTGCTTTGTTACTCTATCTGCCAAATAATTTCCTGGAATCTCTGCATTATCTGATATATATATATATATATATATATATATATATATATATATATATATATGTATGTATATGTAATACAACGTAAATATACGAAGGAGATGCCAAAATTATATTAATGCGGATACAGTTGTGTGTTCATTTATTCATTTTTCACTGTTGTATTAATTTAATTATCCTTGCACGGATGTTAATCGCTGATTACGATTAAATAAATAAAGAAATATCGAATATCGATGTATATATATCGCCGTATTTTTAAGATTTCATGCAGGGACCGTATTGCCAATAGAGATGTATTGGGAAAACTGTCAAAGCAAATGGAACTGCTATACACTAGACGCTCTAGAAAATTTGGAATATTGCAATCATGTATAAATATCCGGAAAGGTATTATTTATTCTGACTTTCACCGAATGGTGTTATCGAGGGCCATCGTAGAAATCCAGGTAGGAGTGGTACAACGTACCGAGAGCAAATACGGAATAGCTGTATTGACGTCAAACTTCGGTCGGAGATGGCATAAAGGAGAACTGTCGACGAATTTGAGGTGCGAATTAACCTTTTCAGTTTAACTTCCTGTCGCAAAGGGTATTTTTTAATTTTATTTCTAGCTAGTTAAACACGAGTACCACCTAGCTCCTCGAATATTTATATTTTTCTATCTTTCAATTTATTTGCCACCTAAGAAATATTTTTCCGTTTCGATTAAGTTTTCCCGAGACTATCATGAATTTACTTTTTTTGTTATTTATATTAATTCATTTCTTCTCGCTTTCTAATATATCTAGGATCGAACTTCTGTTGTATTTTTGGCTAGAATTGCTGTATCGTCAGCAACCACTGAAATTCTTCGCCCCCCAATTATTATTCCTTCATTACTCCCTTCTAAGGATTGGCCAAAAATTACCTCAAAGTATAGATTGAATAATATCGGCGATAATACGCATCCTTATCTGTCTTATTGGTATTTGTGCTGATCATTTATTAGCATCCTCGCTTGCTGCTTATCATATAAAGTTTGTATTATCCTAATATCCGACAGATTGGCGACTATATATTTTAATGGTTTTATTAATTCTGCGTGTCGTATTTTGTCGAATACTTTATTCTAGTCTAAAAAATAAATGTATACTGATTTTCCGAATTCCAGCTGTCTGTTTATACCAAAATAGTGTTTCTCTCCCATACCATTACAGAAGCTAAACTGATTCCATTTTCTATTTTCTTCGCTTGATTCAATTATGCGTCCATGGATTAAAAATATTTTTAGAACACGACTAACAAGGCTGATTAACCTATAATCATCGCATCGATATGCATTTGTTGTTTTTGGCAGAGTAATAATTCTTAATTTTAGCCAGTCTGTTGTTAGTTCCCTGTCCTGATACATCTCATTAAAAAATTAGTGATTTCCTTGAGGTCTCAACAGTTGTAGTAATTTTACCGGTACCTCACCAACAGCTTTAGTTTGTTTAATTGTCATTTCCACCTCAGATTTCAACATTGTCTACGTACCCATTTCTTTCTGCGGTGTCCATTTCTTTTCGGGCAATAAATAGAACCGTAATATATTACTCCATATCTTTTTATCTGTATTCGTTATGATGTGTCCGTTTTCCGACTTTAAGTTATATTTCTTTTTTTAATGCGTGTGTGCGCCATTTCTTTAATCTTCTTGCGTATGTTAAATTCGTCATGATTGTTTTGTAATTGTTCGATCTCCGTACATTGTGTATTCAACCATTCTTCCTTTACTTGTGTGATCTTTCTTCTGATTTTTTATTCATTTTTTGTATTTAGATGGGTTATTTTTCCAACTATTTCGTTCAATTGCTTGACCTCTTCCATTTGGGCTTCCGTTGTAGGCGCCTGTACCTGTATAATGTTGATTTTCACTATTTTGCTTTTAACTGTGCTATTATTCGATCATTGTAAGAAATACAAGCAAGATCATTGTTATCCCATTCCTTATCAATTAATATCCACTCCTCTATGTTGATTTCCACTTTTGTCACCTGAATAATATACCGTCGTATTCTCAGGCGAGGTCTTTCGCCATCCCGTGTATATTCAATTTTAGTATTTTCATTTCCACTATCAATTTTTACTAATTTTCGCGGTTCGCAAAGTGTGTACCTATAATTTCCTAATTTTTGTAATATATATATATATTACTTTTTTTTTTTTCATTTCAGTTTCTTTAAATTTTAAATTTTCTCTTCTCAGTTCAGACAACTTGAATTCAGTGATCCGGATATTTTTCCTTTTACTCGATATTTTTCTGGTGTCATTATCCACTTGTTTGGTACCCATCTTAGAGTGGCCAGTCACATGGAAACTTGATAACGCCGGGCGCTAACCGGATTGTATGACACATATACATTTTTTTAGGAAGAACACCTTCTGCAAGTGATGTGATTTATGCGTGTGTGCTGTGATGTGTGTTATGATATGTGTTGCGAGCTCCGATTTAGGTTGCCCGCCGAATAGGAAATTACCACCCTACACGACGTGGACCTACAGAACTCATATGTGATTATTTGTGTTACTAGCACCGTGTGACGGTCGAGTGACTAATTACTAGAGAATGGTGCCCCGCAGGGCATTAAAAAATTATCTGGGGGGGGGGGAGCGTTATTATTGTACCTTAGGTTCTTGGTATTATCAATTCTAAAAAGATTTATTATTTGTATAATACATTAAAGAGTACCTAGTAAAAAAAAAACAGCTATTATGGTACGCTAGAGTGCCTAGTAAAAAAAAAAACGGCTATTATGGTACGCTTTACCTGAATCATTTTATACCGTATTGCGAATTTTTAAAAATGAAACTATCTATAAGTTCTGTTATGCTTATGAGTGGTCTGTTTCGTATGTCAAAATTGGTAATTGTGCATTGTGAAAAATTGCTAATGTCTAAATGAAATGGTTACCGAAACTAAAAAACAAAAACAGATCGGTTTGCCTATGTTCGGGAGTTGAAAATAGAGTTAGTTAATTCCGATCGTTAGTATTATTCGAGTATTAAAAAGTTAAAAATGTAGTAATTATTTTAATATTTCGTTATGGTTAAACCGAAAAGTGAAATAATACCGATAACGATAACAACGTAACGTCGTTGGTAATCCGGCGTTAGGTGATGTAACGGTAACCGGGCGCGAGGAGGATTCGTTAAACGGAGTCTCGTCCGATCGACTGTCCTATCGCAGCATTTTCGTGCACGCGATTCAAATGTTGCGTAACGACAAACTATAAATATATCGACGTTACGCTCGCTTCGAGATATTGTTGACAATGAAAGATGATTGCTATATGCGTGCGAATGCAAAGCCTTTAATTTCCAGTTGGACAGACGTTATTTCTCCCTTGTTAGCAATAAGTTGGCGTTATGTAAGATATATATATATATATATAATATATGCGCAAGAAACGACATTACTCTATATATTACGGAAAATCGAGACTGTTACGCATATATAGTTTAATCATCGTTATATCGTTGTAACACAGCTATATACATATATGTATATATATATATATATATCTATAGACTTTAGTTCTCGAGCTTTTCCAGAGGGTGGAACTGAGACAGAGACGATTATAGATCTCTATCGAAAAGCTTACTAGTTCGATACGGCGTACAGAGTATTCATATTGCAATTAAATAGAAAAAAAAGTTCCCAGTCGTCTTGTCGGAGTCTGTAAACCTTATAAAGTAGGGGGGGAGGTTTCATAGCGACTTACTAACTGGCGTGCTGTAGTCTAAATCGTTCTTTTATTACACAGCTTGTTCCGTCGATAACCAAATCTTTTCTGGCTATATGTTTTCTTCCGGATGATGGTTTTAGAAATTTCCTTCTTGGAAAATAGTCAAAAAAGTTATATACCACATACAGAAAGAGAGAGAAAGAACGGAGAAAAATAGAAACAGAACACACGTATATTATAATGTATATATATATATATATATATATATATATATATATATATATATATATATATATATATACCTATCAGTAAGTTGTTCGTGGTTAAAAAATACCAAATATGTTTCCCTCGTTTCCGATTTACCATAATCTCGTCTTCTAACAGAACATCAATCTTTCCCACAATGATAGTAATAATAATAATGCTAGTAAATAATAACGGCCGTGATAATAATAAAATCGTACGTGCTCGGAATATAAGTTTCGTACGGGCTGCCCACGTCGGATGAAAAAGAATTTCTCTTCGCATTTGTATGTTTCGTTTTATGTTCGATGAGAAAACGTCGTCAACCGGAATATATTGATTAAAAAAATAACGAAATTAATGTTAAAATTGCTACCTAAATTTATAAAAACAGCAAATATCTTACGAAAATGGTTTCACGCTCCAGCTAAGACTAAAAAGTTATAGAGACTGTTACGTTATTCCAATACTTTTGTACGGAGTGGAAACGTAGATTTCGAATATCAGCACTACGTTTAGTAAAGGCTGCAGAAATATGGCTTCTAAGAAGGCTGTTTTCGATGGACCGAAAAGGTTTCAAATAATAATTTATTAGATTTGGCCTACAAAGAAAACTCGTAAAAAATATTAAAAAAAAGAAGAAAGAAAGATGACGAAATAAATTAGAAATGGTTTCGTTTGAAACTGAAAAAAAATCTAACATACCCATCGTTGCCAATTATATAGATTAAACAGTCCGATATGGGATGCGATTCCTCGTTGTACTGTGTAGGTTCTGAAGCTCGACTTGACACATTCAAAGATTAGAGCTTATAATTCTCAGTATGTATAGCTTATAAATGTGTACAAATATATGCGCGTTATACATATATATATATATATATATGCATATAAATATATTGCGGAGTTATTTACAACATGATGGTAATTACGAGTAACACTTAATATTTAAAATTTTACCCAGCGCAACTCGTCGATTTATAATTATTGCGATTATGATTTTGTAGTTCCCAACTTTCAGTTCGGCCTCCGCCCTCATCATTCTACGACCCAACCAATATGCAGAATAGCGGATTCCGTCATCCGTAATTTCAACTTAACCATAACGGCATGTTGCTATTTCACGTTGCCAAAACATTCGATACAACTCGGCACACAGGTGTTCTTTACAAAATGATAAAATGTAAATTACCAAAATATTTAATTCATTTAATCAGTAGTTACTTAGGCAATAGATATTTTTATGTGTCTGTAGGTAGCGCTGCGTCGTCTCGTAAAACTTGTTCTGCGGATGTTTCCCAGGTTAGTATAATTGGACCACTTTTGTTTACATTGTATCTGTATGATTTCCCAGACCCACTTAACATATGACTGTTTGCTGAGAACGCTGCAATATTCTGCGACTCTTATAGATCTAGCGCGATCCGTAATAGACTAAAGCTAGACATATCGCGACTGCTTAAATACTGCAACAAATGGAAAATTAGCGTAAACATAAATAAAACCGAAGCTATATTCTTCACCCGTAGGGGACCAATTCTACTTGACATTCTTATGGTACAGGGAAATACAATTGAGTGGCGTGATAATGTTCGTCGTGTTGATGTGATCCTCGACAATAGACTGACTTCACACATAAGTAATGTTGCAATCGAGACAAATAATTCCTTCTGTTCCTTGTACGCTCTCCTTAACCACAAGTTCTTCCACAACATTAACAACAAGATAATATTCTATAAAGCACTAAGCCGTCCAGTACTTTCGCTTGTCTTGCCTGGGGCTCTCATTTAAAATAGATACCTCAAATGCATAATGCACCTCGCTATGCCAGAATTGATATTACGTACGAAACTACCGATGCCATGCTTTAGGGAATTTGTTCTAAAACTATCGACTGACTTTTTCGATAAATGCTCATACCAAAACAACGAGTTCGTCTCATCCATTGCCGGTTACGATTCCAGACAATTTCATTTCATTTATGTCAAATGTAAACACAGACGTAAACATAACGTAATGTAGTACTAAATTATAATTATTAGTATTAACCCCTTTTACTAGGTAAGTATATTCGATACCTATGTTACTCGTTTTCATATGTTTTAACACAGTATTAATTTAAGAACCACTCAATCAATATATTTCAGCCATTTAAACTCCAATACGAAGAAGTATTGTTAGTAATTAGTTATCGAGAAAACTTGTTTATTTTTGTAGCCGCATGCTTTTATTTCCTGCAGTGTTTAACATTTTGTCTGTTTATATATTTCGTTATTTTGGTAGGGTGTTCTCAGTACACGATGTTTGTAACATGTGTCATATTTTCCTTTATCTCTATAACTTTATGCAAATATATCGTTATCGTCGAATACGATTTTGATTATAATTACGAATGATATTATTTTTTAAATCGATGATAATGATTATAATTTTTATAATGACGGTGATAGTGATATTTCGGACGTCGAAAAGTTTGTTGCTAGTTTAATACTAGTCGAATGCTGTCGGTAAAAAGAAAAAATTGTAATCGTGGACTCGAAAAGAAAAAGTTTCTTCCACTGCATAATTAAGAAGTTCACCTTATATATAGATATACACATATATAAAAGTGATGCATAGATATAAACAATTTGTGTGTACAAATTAGCTGAAGTAATTTTTTGAAGCAGTATAATGAATCCCTATGTGGAAATATTTAAAGTTTCTTGTTGTTTCAAGAATTAAGTGAATTGCGGCAGGTATCTTTCGTAATGAACGTATACATCCTTATATTTAACACCAATCCTTAGACACAATCAAACATATAACTTTATATATATATATATATATATATATATATATATATATATATATATATATATATATATATATATACATAATAAGTGGATAAAGAAATGGGTAGGCATAAACAATTTGTGTTTCCAAATTAATTAAACTAATTTTTGAACAAGTATAATGAATTCTACGAGAAATATATATATATATATATATATATATATATATATATATATATATATATGTTATTATACGTTATACGTACGTACTGATACGAAGTTAAACTGAACCTATCCCTCTGACGGTTAATATTCTAGCCTTTGAAATTACGTTGCCCGTTAATGTTTCCTCGTCGTGTGTTTTTTCATTAATTTAATGTTCGCTAATTTTTCTCCATCTGCAATTGAATAAGTTTTTCGTGCTTATTTTTGTATTTTAGGCTTTAAAACTCGTTTCATTAAACATCTCTTGTTCAGTTGTAGGGGTCCTTTTTAGTTGTTACTTAAATAAAAACGAAATGAAAATATTACGTATTATTTAAATTTTATATATTTTTACGATTTCACATCTTTGTTGTACTAAACGACGGATAAAACTTACATATATATATATATATATATATATATATATATATATATATATATATATATATATCTTTGACATCGAAGGGGCATCTAATATAATAATTGATACATTAATTGCCAATGGATTTAGTTTTAAAGTAATTAGTTTGATACATGAATACTTAACAAACGGGTGGACAGTATGTGGTCATATCAAAATGACATTATATTTGTTATGAATGATTTTGATGTTGCCTAGGTGTTGGATCGATCTTGTGGAATATTTTATATAAATAATATTTATGCCGGCCTACTCTTATACAGCTATGCCGACGATTTACTCTTAGTTTATTATAATGCGTATTTACGTAATAATTTGACATCTCATCTTACTAATGAGATTATTAATAAGCTCGAAACAATGGTAAATTATTTAAAGCTCCGACTTGAGATTAACAAATCCTAAATCACGGTGATATCTGGTCGTGATAAACATTTCGAACAAATTTTATATGATAATATTAAGATTCCTACTGACCATATTAAATAGTGCTATAAACATATAGAATACATAAATAATAAGGTCAATAAAGTATTGTTATATCTTTAAGTCTTTTGCTGGTAAACTGTGAGGATTAAACTATAAATGCAAGATAATACTCTACAAAGGTTTAGCGCAATCATTATACTCGTACTGCGCTGGTGTCTATTGTTGTCGATCGACTAGATAGCGAGTTAACGTAAATGAAATTTTAACTGATATAACTTCTCCATAACTGCATCTAATATTGCGATCCAGAACATATCACGGATCTTACTGTTATATAAAATCTTACTTTCTTTTAATCTAGTCTAGATAGACTATAAACAAGTTAACTTTAACAAATAATAGTAAATAACATTAATACCAAAATTTACCTAATGGAATTTTGGTTTTCGGCTTCTTTTACTTGAATCACGACTATGCGTTAAATTTCACAAATGCGCCCGCAACCTTGAGTCGGTGCTTAATCTTATTATCGCCATCTTCAAATACTCTACACAGCATTATTACTTTTTTTTTTTTTTAAACGTATATTTGTATATTTTTTTTACAAAGCATGTTCAGTGCACATCCCGTATATTCGCACACATAAAGCGGAATACGTACACACATATGTACGTACTCCGGTGCACTTTCGCATACGCACACGAGCATGCCAAAACGCATATATACACATAGGCACCCTCTAAACACAAAAATTTTTACATTTACTCAACCTTTCGCTTGTCGGCAGGTATTATCATTATGTATAATATAATACATACATACATACATATATATATATATATATATATATATATATATATAAATATATATTATACATGTACTTGCATATAGATAAATGTACATTTTAATTTTCATTATTATTTCATTATTATTTATGAGAACTCATTTTCGCTCTCACATGCAGTCTCACTTACACTTTTTTCTTTTAACTTTCTTATGGTAGTGTATTTCTCAATAAATCCTCGTTCATTTTCTCTTAATAAATATTTCTTAATTCATGTTTTAATATTGGTTTATTTTACCCTTTTTCCTATATGATTTCTTAGGTAGCACGTTGAGCAGTTGTGTTAATATATACTTATACTTTTGAATATATACTTATCTGTTTGACACTACTACTACTACTACAAATAAGATAAGGTTTTACACACTGTCCATCCTATCTTCGACGTATTCGCTTATTACACACATACACGTATATTCCTTATGTAATACACGTTGTTCGTAATATATTCTCCAGTGTCTTATTAATAACATCATCAATAGTTCGGACAATAACCGCAGTAATGTTAACATCGAACGCAAAATTATCCCTTTTAAATTTATTTATAGATAGAAATACGTAGAGTTTTTAAAATTTATTTATAGGTAGGATACCGTAGGATTTTTAAATTTATTTGTAGGTAGGATACATAGAACTTTTTCCGTATATTCGTTTCCGCGGATAAAAGTAACCTAAAATTTAAAACTAACTCTTCAGTCATAAGTAATGAATAAAATTTTGAGTATCGAATTGAAGACTAAACGTTTACGATTAATTAGGGGGATAACAATTTTACCCGCCGTCTGTAGAAAAGGTTCGTCTTATCCTATTGGGGCGATTCGTCGAAAGAGAGAATTTAGATTTAAAGCGTGATTATTAACTTTTTCAATCGTACGTTATAAAATTTCGTCAGAAAATTATAAATTTTACACATTAGTTTATTATACAATACCGCCTACCAGGTGAACTGTAGATAATTTTCGATGTATTTTTGTATATACATTTTTAAAATCGAAACATTTCGCGTCAAGCAAAAAATACAAAATTTTGTTAGCATTAAAATTTCACCTTAACTGAAACGGAAGTTTCGTACGCTAGTTATAGGAAATCAATTTTGTATTCGCATTCTTTCTTGATTATGCGTGTCGATTTACCTCAATTTTGGCGCAATTTACTATTCAACGGTAACTTCTACGGTGGAATACATCTGCTACTTTTGTAACTCTAGTCCGCGTCTTAATGTTTTAGTACTCAGAAATTCTTTTTCCTCGTTTCATTTTCCCTTTTAAGAAAATGATAGGTTACGGCTCTCTTGAAATTTCGCGCAGAAATATGGCAGTTCTCTTTTTTTATTCTTACTATATTCATCAGTACCGATCCGTCTTCATCGACTGTGCTGCCTTGTCACTTTTCATTTTCTTTTTATGTGTTTGTTCTGTTGCCGTTAAGATAATTATAATAATTCGTTCATTTTATATATATATATATATATATATATATATATATATATATATATATATATACATACAGTCGAAGCCGCTTATAAGGGACACATCGGGCGGAAGTCATTTGTCCCTTATAACCGGCTGTCCCTTTAAAGTGAATTTTTTAAAATATCTTATTGAAGCTAGTGGGTGTTAGAATATATACAATTTAGTAAACAATTAACATAGTTATAACCTTATAAATGCGTAATATTTATTTATATGGAAATTAAGAGAAAAATACCGGAGGCATACATAAGGTAAAAGAACCTGACCTGATATTTGTAAAAATTGTTCATTTACTGTAAAAATGCGATATAGTTGTTTGGTGTAAATTCTTCATCTGCAGCGTTTGAACAAAATCTGCACAGTTATCGATGCTGTAGGAGCACCTTCATTATTCTGTTTCATAAAATACCGCTGGAGCTTTTCAATAAATTTTTCGCCTCTGCAGTAGACACAAGAGGTAAGGAAATATCATCCGTGTCATCATCACTTTCTGATTCTTGTATTTATTTCTTCTTTGTGATATTTTCCATAATTTCGTTATCCAAATCTTCAATATTATTGTCACAGCATGGCAGATTATCGTCAATATCTGAAAATTGTTCACAGTCGGTCACACGTAGTAATTCATTCGGTGTTTCATTACTTTCCATTTCAACAATGTCATTCCTTGAAACCACAATGAGCAAAGCAGTTCTGCATTAAGTGACTTTTCTCCAGCTATCAGCAACAAATTGTATAGCCTGCAGTATTGTTATTGTGAAACTGATATCTTTTGCAATTATTGTAGAATTTGTTACCAGATCGTCTTCAATAGCTTCTAAGATATGCTGCATCAACATCTTCCTATATTGCACTTTTAAATTTTTTATGACACCCATATCAAGTGGCTGAATTAGTGAAGTAGTGTTTGGAGGTAAGAATTCAATTTGAATATTCTTCAGTTTAACGATAGTATGGTGCGAAGTTGCATTGTCAATAAGGCGTAAAATTTTTCTAGAATCCCTCTGTGATTCTATATCCCAGTCTTCTAACCATTTTGAAAAAATAGTAGCAGTCATCCATGCATTTTTGTTTGCGTAATATGTTACTGGCAGATTACTTGCATTGAGATTTTTAAAGCAACGTGGCTTTTTAGTTTTACCAATAACTAAACGTTTTTTTTTTTTTGTCACTTCCAGTTGCATTACAACAACATAGCACAGTGATACATGACCCTAGCTTTTTTCGAACCATTAAGTTGTTCGTGTTTGTATACTAATGACCCATTTGGAGTGGATCGATAAAATAAACCAGTTTCATCCGCATTATAAATGCCATTCAGGCTGTAACTTTGAAGGAATTTGGAATTTTGCTTGAACTCCATTGTTTAGCTCCTGTCAAATCAGCGCTTGCATTTTCTCCATGAGTTTTTTTGAATTTGATATCGTGTCTCCCTTTCCACCGAGCAAGCAAACCATCCATAGCTGCAAAGTCTTCATAACCCATTTTTTTCGCAAACTCTTCAGATTTTAATTTCAACATTGGCCCACTGACACGAACACCTCCTCGTTGTGTTACTATGCTAAACCATAAATTAAGAGCTTCATCAACCCCTGGGTTTTTACCTTCTCTTTTCCAGTTCCTTTCCACCACCTGATTGCCTTTTTCAGTACTACTCCATTTTTTATGTAAGTTTTGTTCATCTGTTTTTAAATGGGAGATGGTGTTTTTGGAGACGCCCATGATTTTTGCTAAATCCCCCGAATAGGCATATCGGGAGGTTGAATTTCGATTTGGTATAAAATAGAAATTTTTTCCTTTAATGATAAACATTTACGCGACATTTTATTCATACAAAAAATTCACCAGAACTAAAAAAAGAAAAGAAAATTTTCGTAAGGAAAAAAAAATTCAAACCGCGCGGCGCATTACAGTTTTTGCAGAACTAAACTAAGAACATAATGAGCTATCGGAGAGAGCATAATTAATAAACGAACAGAGCAAAAAACAGTATAGCGTCAATGGGAGAATGTCAACACAAGGATATCTCAAACAAAACGAAGAAAAAACAAAAATGTTCATGTAAACAAAAAGAAATTGTAAAAATGACTAAAATATTTTAGTCATTTTTATTCAATTTTTGTTTATGTGAACAATTTCGTTTTACGACTGGATGTGTCATTTTATAACTCGGCTCGCGTATCCCCCGTCAAACTATTAATTGCCTTGAATGTCTATTAATCTTTGTCCCTATCAACCGACGCGTTGTACCACTAAAGCGAACTAAAAGAACCTTCATTTCATACGTTTGTTTCGGGGTTTTGCTGATTGTCTCTTATAAACGGATGTCCCTCTTATCGTCCCTTTAAAGCGGCTTTGACTGTATATATAATATATATATATATATATAGAAGCCGGAAGAAGCACGGAATGGTTATAAATAGACAATAGAAGGGAGAGGAAAAGACCAAAAACAAGATGGAGCGAGCGAAGATATTATCAAACACGCAGGAAAGGTTTCGATGCGTAAAACTCAAAATCGTCTGGAATGGAAACAATTGGAGAAGAAATATGTGGATGGTTAATTGAAGGAGGCCAATGCTCGATGACGGGCTCAAATTTCCTATTTTAAATATACTCGATTACATAGTGATTATTATATAAGTATTAAGGATTGGTATATAGAATATTATATATTAAAGGCTTTTGTATTATATTTTGTATATATATATATATATATATATATATATATATATAAACGAAAAAGTATTTTAAATCATTAAATTTTTATATATAAACAAAAACTCAAGCTTTTAGGCAAGTTAGCTATTATCAAATGGATATATAAAAATATAATATATAAAATTTATAAAAAAAAAAAAAAAGTAAAATGAAATATAAGAAAATAATAAATAATATTAGAAAAAATGGTAAGGTGAAAAAATAGTAAAATAATGTCATAGTGAAAGTGGTGGACGACACAATCAACACATCATCAATAATATGGACTTCTTACACACAAGCATTTCTTTCCAGGTCAGAGTGCACCATTTGCTCATCATGTAACATACCCCTTACTATTCCTCACATTCTCCTGTCATGTCCTTTGTACTCAGCTCACCGTCTTACTGTTGGACATGCATCCTTTCTAACCGAAATCCTGCAGCATGCATCATCTGCTGAATCTAAACTTATAAGTTTCCTTACTTTATTCAACCTTCTCCCTTTGATCTAACTATCCTTCCGTGCCTCTAGCCTTCGAAACAGTATAAGGCACGTAAAAAAATAAAAATAAAACACAAAATCAATAATATCAACCGAAATTATAAAGTTATATATACAGGAAAACATTATTAAAAAAAAAAAAAAAACTGCTAGAAAAATATAAATAATAAAAAAAAGCGATAAAATAATTTATTAAATTTTATTTTGAATTTTAACGAAGAATTAATTTTAAGAAGTATGTTTTTAATCAATTTTTATATTAGACAAAAAAAATTTATTTTTCTGGCTAATTAGTGTAATTGTTTATGTATAAATTTTGTATTGTTGGTTTACCACATTCGCTATCGGATTATTTTTCTCTTCTTGCTTTTTTTTTTTAATATCGTACATCTAAAATTAAGTATTTTCTTACATTTAATTTTATTTTTGTTTCTTGCTTTTATATTTTTTATAAGCGGTATATGGATTTTTATATTTTATCTTTTCATGTCCACTTGATAATGGGTGAATAGCAGAAAAAGCTTTGTGATCTTTTTATATATAAAGATTTAATGATTTTAACCAATTTTTTTGTTGTTGTTTGTTTTTCCAACAATCACTACATTCCACACTGTTCAAATTATAATGTTAGGTCCTTATCTTTTGCTAGTCTTAATAAATTATTTACCTAAAATCCCATTTATTAAAACCGCTCTTTATGCAGACGTTTTGGCCTTGTATTGTTATAGATCCGACTTTATAATAATTTATAAAGGCTACATTCGCTATACACTGAGAAAACTGAATACATTTTTTTTTTCAAGAATTCCACCGTTACCCTTGCTGGAAATTGTAATTAACGGTCAAAATATTAAATTGGTTAAAGATGTCAAGTATTTAGGTATCACTCTGGACTCGCATTTGTCGTTCATTAATCGTATTAATCGTACTATCGATAACACATATAAAGCTATTCGAATTATTTCATTTATGTTTCACCGAAGATCTCATTGTTACAAATAAAAAACTATTATAAAAAACGATTATTCATTCTCAGTTAACATATGAGCATGTCCCGTTTGGTTTTCAGTTTCCAATAGGAAATTATAATTATTACAAAATCGTTGTTAAAGAATCTCGTTTAATGCCACCAGGTTTGCTAAGGTATGCGTTCTCAACTAAAGCTTCAGCTCTAATTTTTCTATATTAATAACCTTGTCAAAAAGTTTTATGAAAAATTTAAAATCCACGAAAATTAATTAATTAGAATCATAATGGACAGGTTACATATTCGGTATACGCGCTACAATCATCGTCGACTAAAACCACCGATTTTTAACATAATTTTTCGTTATTTTGTATATTTGTTTATTTACATATTTAGTAAATTAACTGTAATCAGTTTTTCAGCTTAATTGCATGCTATTTACTTTTTATTGTAACAGGTTTTTTTTTTTCTTCAAATTTTTCTGTATTGTATCATCGTAGCTTTTATAGGTTGCAATTTGTTCTTATTATTATATTAGCTACTGAGGGTAATTTTGTGTACTTGGTATACAATGTGTCATATTTCATGTCTATAATTTAAATAAATCATATTTTCTTCTTCTTCCTTATATTTTATATATATATATATATGTATGTGTGTGTGTATATATACATATGTGTATGTATATGTATATATATATACGAAAAATTTAGAGAGATTAATAAAAAAACTGCTCATTGCTTGCATTCGCAAAACCTTCGATAACGTGTGAAATATAATTTAATTATAAACCAAACAAAATATAACACAATCACTAAAAGTTTTTAATCGCGAAGCTTTTCAACAGTTACGTCATTTTCAAACTCGAACAAAAATTATTACATTTTTTTTTTACCATTAAAAAAAGTGAAATATAATGTTCAAAATTTTAAAATTGATACATGTAGATTATAGAGTTCGAAGGAAACTTTACATATATATGAAAATCAAGTAGCAGTAATAAACAAAATACCGTAGCTAAGATAAAAAAGGAACAAGACAAGGATGACACGGATGCTGCTTGTCACCACTGTTTTTTATATATATATACATACATATATATATATATATATATATATATATATATATATATATATATATATATAGAGAGAGAGAGAGAGAGAGAGAGAGAGAGAGAGGAAGCTAAGTAAGCTTTTGCAGAAAAGAAAAACATTGGTACCAGGGTCAATGGAGTTCAGTATAGCACCTTATATACCGATGATGTTGCCTTGATAGCAGAAGAAGAGAAAAAATTGCAACGGTATCTTAATTATTTGAATGCGCTATTAATGGAAAAATGTAAAATGAAAATAAATGCAGATAAAACAAAAGTAATGCTATGTGGTTAGAAAAAATTTTGATTGTGAAATGTAGTGATTTTTATACTTGATTATATAAAAAACAGTTAAAATCACTAAACTTTATTTATTAAGCAAAGCTTTTCGGCAACTACGGTGTATCTGCTTCCGCGTTCATTCTACCTTTAACAATTTAATAAGTAATATATCGATTCCTATCTCGGTTACGGTGTTCGACTCGCTATCTTATTTATATTATAAGTACGTTTCTTTTGTTATCGGCTTGCTTATCAGCAGGCCGATATATTTATTTTATTTTTATTTCATTTATCAATTTAATGAATCGAGATGGTCTTACGGTCGCCTACATTCAATCGTAAGTCTTCTTCTATGAACGAACAAACCGATCATGCTGTTGCTTCCACCGCCGTCGTTACCGCTGCGTCGGAACTCTATACACCGAAGTCAGGTGATACACAACTATGTTATATTAACACTGCTAACAATAACGATAACGTAAATAGTAACACGTGTAACACTTTATCTCAAAATTATATAGTACTAACACCAGGCGTATCTGTTTCTCCGATAAAAATCATACATAATACACATAACTCGTGGCAAGTTGTTCCTACAAAAAACCGAAAAGAATTCTCACTCCACCACCTCGGTCACCAGAAATTAATACTAATAATAGGAACAGGTTTTGGCCTCTTGTTAATGACCCAGATTTAAATACCGAAAAAAACAAAGATTCCAAGAATGATATAATCTCTAAACCGCCACCAATATATATATGGAAGGCGTCATCGATTATAATACCATGTTAGCAGAAATTACAACTGTAATTACTAAACAACAGTTTGAAACAAAAACTTTGCATAATAATAAAGTAAAAATAATGGCGAAAAACATAGACTCATATCGTAAATTAAGCAAATATTTTAGTGACAAAAACGTTTATCGATGCATCAGCTCAAAAATGAAAGAGCGTATAAAGTTGTTGTCAGAGGACTACACGATTCCGTGAACATCAGTGATATAACACACGAGCTGGCTGAAGCAGGTCATAGTGTCAGAAATATGGTTAATATAAAGCACATAGTTACAAAAAATCCACTACCCTTATTTTATATCGATCTAGAACCAGCGGAGAACAACAAAGAAATCTACCAGCTAAGAAGTTTATGTAATATTAGATTTCAAGTAGAGCCACCTCGGAAAACAAACACTATTCCTCAATGTACACGCTGCAAACAATATGGCCACACCAAAAACTACTGCTATAGACCATATGTATGTGTAAAATGCGGAGAAGGACACGATACCGAGAGTTGTTCAAGAAAACGGGAAGTACCAGCTACATGCGCACTTTGCGATGGTAGTCATCCTGCCAACTATAAGGGATGTGAGGTGTATAAAAACCTTATAAAAAAAATGTCACCGCGGATAAGTAGGAGCAATCCAAGAAACGTATAGTAGATTATGTCAATCAGCATTGCACTACTACTTCAAACGAACCATTAGTTGATATTCAACAGACTTCTTCATCTAGAAGATCATATGCACAGGTGGCATCAGTAAGTAAATCTGTTGACGATGGCGCAAACATAGTGAATCTACTAAATTCCTTCTTATCTCGATTTGAAGGAATGTTTAGTCAACTAATAGCGCAAAATAACGCAATAGTCAATATGTTGACACGGGTCATTACTAAATTAGTCAAATGAGTCAAACAATGTAACGTGTAGCTCAGTGGAATGCTAACGGTTTATTAAACCATGTACAAGAAATCATATATTTCCTAAAAGAAGAAAATATTGACGTATTACTTATCTCAGAAACCCGCTTTACCAATAGAAGTTTTGTACACATTCCAGGATATAAATGCTATCACACAATGCACGCGTGTGGTAAAGCTCAGGGTGGATCTTCTGTAATTATAAAAAAGAACATTAAACATTATATAAATGGTACACCAGATTTACTAGACCTGTTCATTGTTAAAGGTATATCAACCAATTGCATTACAGTTCGTTCAAGTTTTGATAACATTTTTAGCGATCATACACCAATAATAGCTACAATATAGAACAACAGAAAATATTGCACAATAGAAGTACAGACTGGGACTGGTATAGAACTCTTCTCGAGGAAAACATAAATTTATCAATTCCATTAAAAACAGAGCAACAAATTGAAAAAAGTGTTCGTACTTTTACTGAGCAGATGCAGGTGGCAGTATGGAACTCGACCACACCAGAAAAAGAATATGTACTCCAAAATGACTGTCCAAAACATATAATGGAAGTAATACTTGAAAAAAGACGTTTACGCAGATCATGGCAAAAATGTAGAGACTACCCTCAATTAAAAGCCAGCTAAATATGGTAACAAAAAAACTAAAAACATTATTAAATAATACGTCTAGAATTATTTTCGGTGAAAACCACGTCCTGATTATTCAAAAAACTTAACGTTTCGAATGGGCTTACACCACTCATCATCAGAAACGAACTAAACCACAAACCCTTGAGTTATTTCCTTTTATAGGCACTTCTCAATCGGAACTTAATATTTCCAGGGCTGTGATTGGTCCTACCGTCAGCTGATACATCACCTGATATTACTGTATGGTGATTGGTCAATTCTTCTGTAGTCATTATATTTCCAAGGCTATGATTGGTCCTACTATCAGATGATATTCCTGTATTGTGATTGGTTAATTTGTCAGTAGTAATTATATTTTCAGGGCTATGATTGGTCCTACCATCGGCTGATTCATCACCTGATATTCCTGTATTGTGATTGGTTGGTACTTCTGTAATCAATGGTTGGTTGGCCACTTCAGTAGGGTATTTTAATTTTTCTCTATTGTTAAGTAATACTGGTTTCCAAGCATCAGGTAGCCGAAATCCATCTTCTCTGTTGAAATTATTATGCTTTTCTATTTCAATAGCCTCTCGGACAATTCGCTTCCCATATTTTTGCTCCTTTACCAATACCTTCCTCTCCTCGAAGTCTATAGAGTGACCCGCTGTAATTAGATGTTCTGCTACTGCTGATTTACTTATGCGTTTATATTTACAATCTGCAGCATGCTCTTTAATGCGTGTATTAATAGACCTTCCAGTTTGTCCAATGTAGTTTTTTCCACACGAACAAGGAATTTTATACACGCCAGCAGTATGACCATTGGGAATTTTATCTTTATTATTATTTAACAGGTTCTTTATCTTTTTATAGGTGTCAAATACTGTTCTTATACTGTTTTTTTGTAACACTCTGGCAATCTTATCTGTTGTTCCCATAATGTAAGGTAACTTTATGCTTGCTCTATATTCTTCTTTGTTTTCCGCCTGTTTTTTTCTAGATGTTGTACTAAATTTATTAATATATCTCTCAGACTGTTTTATACTGTACCCATTGTTGATCATAGTCTGCTTAAGATTAACCAGTTCATTCTCAATACTACTGCTGTCACATAAACGCTGGGCTCTCACTGTTAAAGTTTTGAAAACACCCAATTTGAAGAATGAAAGCTTTAAATCATACGTAGCTAACTTGTCTCCCACGCAAGAAAAAGAATACAATCTGTGGAAAGCAGCTAAACGAATAAAGAGACCAATAATATGTAATCCTCCATTAAGACAAGTAGATGGGACGTGGGCAAGCAAAAAGCTAATTCATTTGCAAAATATCTAAGCGACACATTCAAACCAAATATAACAACAGTATCCAATGATTTAGAGTAGCAAGCAGAGCTTACACCCAAATGGTATAAAAATGTTCTCTCCAGCAGAGGTTAAAAAACACGTGAAACTTCTAAATATTAGAAAATCTCCCGGGTTTGATATGATAACAGCAAAAATGTTAAAAGAACTACCTAGGAGAGGAATTATGATGATTACATATATATTTAATGCTGTACTGCGAAACTTCCCAAACCAGTGGAAACTATCGCAAATATTAATGATTCTAAAACCGGGCAAAGATGGTACAAACCTAGGATCATACAGGCCGATCTCGCTACTACCTATGATATCCAAATTATTTGAAAAGTTAATTATTGTACGACTAAATGAAATAGTTAACTATCAATCGGCTATGCCTCAGCATCAATTTGGTTTCAGGAAGAGGCACTCTACTGAGCAGCAAATACACAGAGTAGTAAAAATTATTGAAGACGGGCTGGAGGCTAAAAAATACAACAGTATTCATTGATATTACTAAGGCATTTGATAAAATTTGGCACGATAGTCTACTACACGAAATCAAGCCAATGTTACCTATACAATACTACTTACTAGTTAAATCATAAAAAATCAAATGAAAATTAGTTAAATCACTAATATTTATTTTCTTAAAGAAAACACAAAGCTTTTCGGCATTTACGCCATTATCAAGTGAACCATTTTAAAACATCAAAATTTTAAAAATATAAATTAAATATAATTACTTAAAAATATGCGATGGTGATTGTGAAAATATGATCCAAAAATGGTGTCTGCTTCTGTTCTATCTATTTTTTGATTTGTTGAAATTTAATATCAGTATATTTGTTTATTAATTTTTTTTTTTTTTATATTAATTTTTTCTTCAATACTATTTTCCGGATTCCGTAAAAGTTGTGTACTGGTGGAATTTTAAATTTTTCATTAACTGTTGCGTTGTATGATGTCCAAAAGTAAAATATAAAATATAAAAATATATGAACGCAAAAATTTTTTTTAAAAAACACAATTTTACAAGTAAAATGAAAATAAATATTAAAAATAAATATTTATTTTCATTTTACTTGTAAAATTGTGTTTTTAAAAAAAAATTTTTGCGTTTGTATATTTTTATATTTTAATGTCCGCAAGTTTTTCCAAAATGTCTCGATAAATCGATAAACGACTGTTTATCATGATTATGGATATATTATTATTAATATTATTCTCTTAAATATTTCGGTCTTTGAAAGATATTCCTTAACTTAGAAATAAATGATTAATTCCTTTATCACGATTTTTACAGTTGATGAAGGATACGATGTAGTTCCACATGCTCGCATAGATACAAACATACATATATATATGTGTGTGTGTGTGAACACAACAGAGGACGCGATACAACAGGTTCAAATACTGGAGAAAGAGACGGCAAAGGTTGCCCTCAAAATCCCTATGGATAAAACAAAAAATTAATTACTAACATACAATCAGCGCCTGTATTTCCATTAGTTGGAAACAAAAAATATAGCAGAGTAGCTAAGTTTAAATATCTGAGAGAGTGAATTGAACCCAATATGTCAGAATAATACGTCCTAGAATAAACAAATTAGACGCCGCTTTTCAATTGACAGAGAACGTTTATAACAAAAAGTTTATGTCGCGCAATGCTAAATTACGACATTACTGCGTAGTTATTCAACCCGAAGTATTATTTTGCAGCAGAAAGCTTGACATTAAATACAAAGAGCATGATTGAAGAATTACATAAAAAAAGAGAGGAAGGTGTTACGAAATATCTTACGACCAACAAAAGCAAACGAGGAATATAGGCCAAGATCTAATGAAGACGTATACAAGTATGCGGGACTTAATGCGATGAAAAGAAGACGAATTAGGTTTTATGGTCACATAAAGCGGTCGAACCCAACACGGTTAATTAACCGAATATTCACGTACGTGCAGAATTTGAAGAACAAATGGAACTAGTTCGAGAAGGTAGAAAGCGATTTAAACGAAGATAGTATTGAACCGAATGACATTGAAGACCGTCATCAATTGAGGAAAAAACTAGCGGAATATGGCAAATTTAAAGACAAGCCGAAATTGCGCACAGGCAAAAAGTGGACTGAAGAAAGGAAAGAGCAACATTGACAACGAATGAGACAATTATGGATACAAAAGAAATTAAAAACGATAAGTTGGCCATATATATATATATATATATATAATATCGGACAAACATTTCGATCCTTCGGGAGTTGAATATTTAGCCAACCAAAGTACACTCTCAAATATTAATCGGAGATATTTCGACATGATTAGCCCCAATATTATCAAAAAGGCGGTGGTTAACTGAAGAATTCACGCGCAAAACCGAGCACAGAGAAGACTGGCGCAAACTTTCTGCGATACAGTTAAATGAGTTACGACGCTCGAAATCGAACATCGAACATATCAATATATGAATGGACGTGTATATATATATATATATATATATATATATATATATATATATATGTAACAGCTGTTTATTTCCCTCGTTGATTTACTATGGTTGTAAAACATGGTCTCTAACAAAGAAAACCTGAAAACACTTTTTACTAGTGTACCTATAATTGATGTATTAATATTATCAAGAAACTTGGTGTTAGTGATGATGTTGTGAAATTCATCGAACTGTCTACTGATAATGATGTATTTAAGTTTGACTGGAAAATATATAAACGGAATGACGGCATTGTAATAGAATCTCGGCTTGCTCCTATTTTTTCCAACCTGTTTATGGAAGAAGTTGACAAATTTGTACACTCAAAAGTGGAATCCTAAGAGGTTGGTACCGCTATGTAAATGATACATTTGCGATATGACAACAATGACACAAAAAACTGGAAGAGTTCTTAATTGATTTAAATTCTTTTCACCTACATATAAGGTTCACTATAGAAATAAAAAGTAAATGGAGAATTATGATTTTTGCGTGCTTAGTGAAAAAAGTGGAATGTAGAAAAATGTGTACTACGTCTGTCTTCCGTAAACATACACGTACAGCAAGAATTCTCATCATGCTCCTGAACAATGATTAAATGTATTCAAAACTTTCATGTCTTGAGCAAGAAGAGTAACTTACAGTGATGTATTAAATAATTTATAGCTTTCCACGGTAAATAATGTATATAACGTCAGAAAAGCTGAATTTTCTCATTAACAAATTTAGTACATTGAAAAAGAGGACAGAAATCATTAATAAGAATGAAACACTTCATGTTAATGTAGCTCCGCCTTATATAAGATGCATTACAGGTAAAATTAGAAGAATGCTACGCAGAAAAAATAAATGAATAAATATATATATTACGACGATCGTCGTATGTTCACGTTATAATAAATCTAAATTTATTATATTGAAGGTTGAAAACTAATATTTAATTTAATTAAAATAATTAAACAAAATATATATATAATTATTTATTTAATTAAAGTAAAATATATTAAAATTATTATAATATAAACAAACCGGATTTGTAGTAGATAAACTATTATTATAAAATAGTTAAAATTAATTTTAGTTAGTCAATGGAAAAAAAACAGTAAATTAGTTTGACCAAATAATTTTAGCCAGTAAAAATAAATTACAGCCAGTAAATAATGAAGAAAATCCAGTAATTTTTGTTTAACAAGGCTTAAGAAAAATGTATAAAAAGGGATGATTGTTCATTTTCGAAGGAGTTCGAGTTTTTCAGTTACAAAGTTCAGTTGTTAGTTTCTTAATGAAGACGGTTAGAATAAAATGAGAATGGATGGTTGAAAAATAATTACAAATCCGGTCAGGTTAGTCTTTAACTAAATTATTATTTTTTTCATTAATAAATATATATTCGTTTTTTTTTTTAATATATAATAAAATTTTTCTTTATAAATACTTAATTTTTTTTCAAAAATAATAATAATAATAATAAGAGTATATACGAGGTATCTTGTAATATATATGTGTGCGTGAATGTGCATGGACATTGTAATGGGGTTAACTTTTAACAAATATACGTTTAAATAAAAAATAATAATATTTACAGATATCGTCTGAGAACCCGCACTGCCGTTCAAATTGTATAGACGTTTTTTAGATAATTCAGTCAGTTGATGTTCTATATGGACTCTGTAAATATGTTTGAAACGTTGACTTTTTTTTTCAAAATAATGACGTATCTACTAGAAGTTTTTAAAGGATATACAATGATTTATAAATCAATACTATAAACATAAATCCATCGAGAATGGTATCCTAATTCCTGCGATATTTAGACGATATTACGCGATTATCGAAAAATTGATCGTCCTTATTTATATAATTATTTTATTATTATATCATTACGATCATTATGGATATCATTATTATTATAAGGAGAACTAAAACTGACCTAATTAATTACAAAACAAGGCGAAGGTATTAACTAATTAATCTGTTGCAAAGACTGTCGAATGATGACAGCTTTAACTAATTAATTACCAAACTAAAATGAAACTTTTCATTCATCAATACCTAGAGTATTATGCATTGGGAGTAAATTCACACTGTTCAGTAGGTGCAGCAATTAGTTTTTCGTCCGGTAGAGTTATGTGTTTGTTTATAATAATATCGACGGACTTATAATAATTAAGTAAGTCTGGGTAAATATTTGGATTGTTACAAGTAAAATTATAATAATAATCCATCCGCCGCTCACGCAGTGTTACGCAAAACGGTTTACTCCCTTTTCATGTAACCCTTTCAGTTTAAAATTGAGATATTTCACGTCAATCGGAAAATAGTACATTTTGTTTTCAAGTACCATATAGTGGACATTGTGACTGAAAGGGTTAATTTCATAAACGTAATTAAAAAAGAAATGTGTTCGATATCATTCGACTGTTATGCCATTATTATTAGTACTTAAATTATTTTCTCAACGATTATTTATAATTTTTTTTTATTTCATTTATTTATTTATTCATATTTTGATTTGTAATAACTTATATTTTATATTTCTTCTTTTCATCGTCACTTTTTAAAATGTACTGGTTGTAGTGTACTGAAATTGAAATAAATTTGATTTGATTTGATTATTATTATTTTTCACTTATGGGTTTACGTATGTAATTTTTATATATATATATATATATATATATATATATATATATATATATATATATATATATGTAAAATATTGTTTACTATACTTTTCGTTTTGGCTATAAAATACACATGAGTATGTAAAATGTTCCTGACTAGGTCTCCGTTTTTTAAGTAAAATTTTACAATATAAATACGTCCATTTCTCTTGTTTTATTTTGAGCAAAAATTGCTCATTGGATTATAGCCATTAGTGTAAGTGCGAGATTTTATATATATATATTTGTATAATCCACAGATATAGTGATATTCTAATATATCGGATAAGATCGGAACAAACAACATCGAATGATATTATAGAGATAGGCGCTGCTTTTAAGGACTAATATTTTTCTAGATGTAAATGGCAAACCAAAACTACATTTTAGAATTCGACAAGCCAGCTTCGCACTTCTTTTTTAATCGAATATTTACCATAACCAATAATAATAATAATAATAGCGATATCAATAATCGTTTTAACTATTATTATTATTATTACGATGACTTCTACTATTTAAAGCGGTTCTTCTTTTCAGTTTATAAAAGACGTTTATTATACTTTACACCATTGAGGTGGTATTATCACATTTAATTTGTAAAAGTTCTTCAACACGTGTTGCTGAAAATGTTTGCCCAAAATCATATGCTACCTACTACGCGTTGAATAAGGGTGGTGGATTTAAAATTTTATTCGATAGTAGTAGGTTTAGAGCGAAAATTACACGTATAAATAAATCTCGAACAAAACGGCAAGCTATATTGTTTACATCATCTAAATTCATGTTTTTAAAGTTTAATTTATACCAGTAGTGGACGTGTGACAGCGGCGGCGAATAAATTATACGAATAGTAGAAATTGTAATTTTGCGCGTTTTTACCTTCAGAATTTTCATCTCCGTATAAATTACTGCGAATAATTTTAGTACAGTTCACCTCTAAAAAAGGATGTTTTCAAATTACGGCAATTTTGTATTTATTTTTTTCCGATAGATGATGTTGATGATGTGAATGACATTAGCAACAAAAGTAGCTCCGATAACAACGACACTAATAAATTATACAAAAATCGTACAATATAAGGTATCGCGACTCCGTCGTAAAAACGCCATTTAGTTTTTCTTCGTCCCAAAGCTAAACAATACGTAGAGGATGGATTGCGCAAAAACCGATTTTTGAAATAGGCGTTTTTTTTTACTGTTGTTAGATATTTTCCGGTAGAATGACATCTTTCTTTTTACAACAGTTGGTCGATAAAAAAAAACCCAACTTGATTTGTACTTTCTATTTATCTTCGATTTCGCCCATCTATGGACTACTGCATGAAAACAACAAACATTTTCTTTTTCTTTCTTCTCAGTGTATTTCTTCATCTTCCGTCCATTTTTGCTCGGTGGTTATATTACTTTTAGTTTCTTCGAATCTATCGAATTTTAATCGATTTTTGTCAGCATCTTGGAGAAATTCTTCGCACTGCTCGCTAAAATTATTTTCGGTCTGTGTCCTCTAACTGATTGATAACCTTTCTTTTCCAGTGCTTCATTTACTATCATTTCTGCAGATGCATTATATAATATCGGTGACAACGAACACCTTTGTCTCACTCCTTTAGTGATGTATACCGGTTTCTAGTTTTTCCACGATGGTTTTCTGTTTTGAATATTTATCAGTGTTCTCAGTTTTCCAATAGCGAGAAAAGGCAGCTTTATTCGACTCGATAGGACGGTTTCTCATAATCTACGAGCAAATAAAAATCGGTCGGTTGATCACTATCATTTTTTCTCCTTCTGCTCGCAGGATATGTATCTATAATACCTGCTATACGTCGTTTTATAATATGCGATAGTATTTTTGCTACGTGTATATGCATCTCTTTTTTTTTTTTTTTTGGTATTGGTGTAAAATATTTATCTACTCATTTGTTTAGGCCAAATGCCTTTCTAAAATATTGTGCTTATTAATTTGAAAATCTGACTTTGTAATTCGCTTCTTCCATTAAGGATCAATTCTGCTGGTATATTATCGCTTGTAGAATGCTTTATTTTTACTGAATGTTTCGACTGTAACATCAGATCGAGTTCTTCTCGAAGTGTTGAACTATCTTTTCCATTATCTTTCCTATGTTTGCTTGTATATTTTTGGTAGTTTATTGTCTGGTAAAGTTTCTCTATATATTCTTTATTCATCTTGCGAATCAGTTTGTTTACCATTCTCATGTTTTATATACAATTCTATTCTTCTTGGTTCTCGATTGAGTTGTTTCATCTTTTTATATATTAAATCACTTCAGTTTCCTCTCTCTAATTCTTCCAACTCTTTGCATTGATTATTCCACCATTCTTTCTTCGCTTTTCGGCATTCCTTAGTGATCCTATACTACTTAATCCTGTCTTCGTTTACTTGCTCTTACGTTTTTCCTGCATCGTTTGTAATATTTCCTGATTTATCCATGCTGTTTTCCTTTCCTGTTTTACATATCCTAACGAGTTTCTTGCAGCAATCGCGATTATTTCTTTGATATGTCGCCAATCTTCATTCGCTCCTCCTTTGCTGTATATCAAATCTGCTCATTTATGTTGTTTTTGTAACCCGTCGGTTACACGCAAGTTTTCCAAATTCGATTCACACACTTCTGCGCGCGAAAATTTAAATCCTAATTGCATTGTCAATTTCACTAAACTGTGATCAGTGTCTCCATTAGCTCCTGTATATGCTATCGCTTTCTTCAGCTGATTTCGTTATTGCTTCCGGTCTCCCGGTGCTTTCCATGTGTATTTTCGACGGAATGGTACTTTTGACCATGTGTAGTTTTTCTTGGTTACAAAATTCAACTAATCTTTGCTCTCTCGGATGTCGTTATCCTAAGACAAACGGACCAACTGTGTTTCTTTCGTTCCCTCCTACACCGGCGTTCCAATGTCCCATTAGTATTAGGTTATCATCAGCTTTCACTTCCTGCATTAATTCTTCTATTTTGGCATATTATTCTTCCAATCTTTTTCTTCTTCTCATATAGTTTCTACCAGTTTTTCAGTATTTTGTACTTTATATAGTTGCATTTCCTTAATGATGTTAGTCAGCTTTTCTATGTGTCTCATAATTTTGTAATTCCATTTAGCTATTGCATACGAAGGGTTTTTCTTGTTGTAGATCTTGGAAGCCCTTACTATTCTTCCGACACCCGTAACTTCACTATTACTAGTCCCGGTTAGCTTAATCTTTTTTATAACTTTCACGACAGAAATCTTTGGGTAGGCGTCCTGACCGTAAGGCAGCGGTTTGCTACTGGGATAGCGGTGAGATATCTTTATAAAGGCGATCTTAACGCGCCAAAGGTAAGTAGGCAGTCTTCGGAAAATCAATTTTCATAATCTCAGGTCACTACTGGAATCTCCTGCTTGAGTCTCCGTCAGTAGCCATTTTGGTTCGCGATTGCTTATTTTACTAACGGTTTACTCATAGCTATATATATTTAGACCCGGTACTCGTGGATGCAACCTGTTCCGGTTTACATCCGGATTCTCGAAGGACCTACATAAGTACAGATTCCACCGAGATGGCAAATAAATGTAATAGTAAAACATTACTATGCATATTTTTAAAATTAAAAAAGAAACAACATAAACGTATACGTATCTAGTTAAGTATATTGGTGTATGTGTATTTTTACGATGACATAATTTTATGTCGTTAAATTGAGGTAGAAGTAAGTAGTTCCCGGTTTCTTTACCCTTGACATCTTCGGATAATTAAAACCACCCCGTTAAAGTATTACCAACCGGGTTACTGATAGAGTTTATTTTGTTGTAGTACTATTTGAATTTATATCGTTGTTAGCGGACAATTTACAAAGGAGTAGAATAGAAAATGGCATGCCAGATGAGACTTCTCTTAATTCGCACGTCGCAGTAGATAGACCTATCTAACTCGTCTTAATCCGTTCGGTTACTTTTCAAAAACGGTGAAAGATAAAACACAATTGGAGCGAAATAAACGATATGCCCCGTTTCGGTTGTGCTCCTATTATTGTTAAGCCTTTTTTTCTTTAAACACCGTCTTGGCGAATTGCTTATCTTTATTTAACAATTTATCTTCTTCGACTATTGCAATTTTTGTTTCACCTCTCCTTCGTATTATCGCCGAATGAAGAACAGAATTTTCTTTCCTTTTAATCTTGTCTTTCTTGATTTCTCAATCACACACACACACATATATATATATATATATATATATATAGGTCCAAATTTCAGATTTAACCGATAATCCTTAATGTTTTTTGTCGAAAAGCAATTTTGTGCAGAGTTTCCTGGTATGGATAAATCTAGAAAGAAACGAGAACATAAATATTTTCTTAAATAATAGTAATAACAAAAATCAATAGCAATAATAATATGAATAATAATAATAAGAAGAACAAGAAGAATAATCTAAAAAACAAGAAAAGAAGAGGAATTATAAGAAAAATAGAAACCAAATTATTTCACGTCACATGAAAATTTATTCAATATGATAATATGAATTATATCGATAATGTATATCTATGTTCATCTATTTATACATACATCCATCTATCTATATGTATATTTATCTATCTATATGTATATTTATCTATCCATATAAGTCTTACATACGTTGGTTTAACGTGGATTTTAGAATGGAATGGAAAATAACTTTTAGCAACTGCAAATTCATAAAAATATCACTGTTTTATGCTTGTTTACGTCGAGCGTGTAATTTTTATTTTTAGTAACATAATTACAACTGGCCGAGAGGCTGCGTAGCGATTTTTATGAAATGTGAAATAGCGTGGAAGCGGTAAACACCCACCACAATGAATCTCGGTAGAAATTAGGATAAGTCAAATGTCCAGGTTTGTTTCAATCGGCGTGTCTGAAGACTGTTATATAATAAATCGATGACCGGTGTAATTGTAGGAGACTCCAAGCACCTTTTATGCTGCTCGAAGTTTGACATCGTCTTTAACATAAGGAATGAGAAGGATACGATGTGATGTGTAGTTCGAAACATACCGAGGAGGAGCAACGAGTAGTCGAATAATGGTGTCTTATTTTGGAAACGTTAAATGTTATTTATATGACTGTTTTTTGCGCATGCGCACAGTATGAGTATGTCTACACATAGGCTTTAATATTATATTATAAATCGAACGCTTATTTTCAAGAGAAAGACTGGACTGGCTGCAAAGAAGTCAGTCTGCTTCAATTTCATGTCAAGATGTTTTCTTTCTGCTCGATATGTCTGCTCCATGTTAATTTACTGTAAAGATGCATACCCAGATACTTAACGTGTTGGGAAATTAATTCCCAGTTTAATGTAGTGGGTGGACAGGTTAAGTTTCGCAAAGTAAATGTGACCTACGCGCATTTACTTTCATTAACTGCGATACGCCAACTTTTCAACCAGCTTTCGATTTTAGTTAAAGACTGTTACAGAGTTTCGTAGACTAGATATTTTGTTCTTTGGCTACAGCTAAAATAGCTGTATGAGCGTGTAAAATGATGGAGCAAAAATATGATCTAAGTAAATACGTACATTATATACACGCAATAACAAAAATGTGCACACATATTCACGCGAACATGTGTTTATATGCGTACATACATATACAAATACATGTATATATGTACATTTAATCTATGCATCTGTATTTATACATATTATTTGTACATATTATATATACATATTATACATATATATATAACATATATATATAATAATTTTATATAATATGATAAATAGTATTTTAAGTAAGTACAAAGCGATCACAAAAGTATAAAACGCGTAATAAATTATATGGAGTATAACATGCCACTTTATACACACCGATCCTTTTCCTTATTATTATACGAGCGCGGTACGAAATTGACAAGAAAATAAATAAATATCTTAATAGTTTTGTTTATTTTTAATTTTTTAATGGGGATGCCTTTACAGTTTAATGTGATACTGTACGTATAAACGAATTCGTATCTGCATAAACGTGGGTGGAAAACTTTTCTGAAAATATCGCTTTGTCTGGAAACTAAGTAACTGTTCCGTAAGTTTCATTCCGTTTCCATTTAGTAGCTTCTTCTTGTCAGAAGATGACGTACATCGCGATATGTTTTATATTTCTCATTCCCTGGCTGATTTAATTATTTCGTCAGTTTTCTTGTTTTTAAAGCTTAATCATTTCGAGTCTTTTCCACCCGCGCATTATTATTCCTTAAATGGTAAATATTATTTCTCTTATTTTATATGTTGTCTTTCTTCTCTCGATGTCTTCGACGACGTTCATTCCATACAGATCCCCCGTTGTAATAATACCTCTGAAATCGTTACTTTTGTCGTTCATGGTATCCGCCATATTCTTCTAAGCGTCCACATTTCAAACGCGTTTAATCGTTTTACACTTTCTGCGTTTAACACGTTTCAGCAGCGTATTTCAGGGCGGACATGACATAACACTGGTCGACTTTCATCTTTATATTCATTTTTAATTTCCTGTATTTCAGCGCGCTTTCTGAATTTCCGAACGCTTGTTTGGCTATTTTCTAATTTCCTTTATATCTCGACTATCGCTTGTTAGTAATACGCCTAAATATCAAAATTCTTACACAGTTTCCACAACCATTTCTTTTCCCGATTTTTAACTCGAAATCTATGTTGTCAATCGTCTTCGCGAATATTATGGTCTTTGTTTTCTAGCGTTTATTTTCACGCCGTTGTCCCCTAAGTGTTAACAATAAATAAAATCACCCTCGATATTAGACTAACTATTCCGTTCGTACTGCTTGAAAAGAAGACGGTTAGAGAAGCTCTTTACTTACCTTTCCATACTGGACGTGCATCTGGATTGCCTGTTCTTCGAATGTCCTTTTTTAATGACATTACGTTCTGAACTATACTTTAAATTACTGCGCACATCGTATAAGCCTTCCATACAACATGTTGTCTCTTTTTCATCTTGATAATTTACGTGTTAATAGTATTTTCGTCAGCTCTCCTTCAACATTCTCACGATTCTCGGCCACAAATAATTACCGCAGAAGAATTTCTAGCTTACAAACTAAAGATAAAAGAACATTTGTAATCGAGCTAGATAAAACTGAATAATTTAGTGCGCTAACCGCGGAAGATGAACCGGCGTAGAGACGTTAATAAATTAAAATATTTTCCCTATTTTTAAAATATCTACGTGCTAACTTGAAGAAGCATTTACTAAAAATATCTTCTACCTAATTCGGGTAGAAAATTGTTTACCCATTCTTTTGTGTGGTGAAAATACAATTATGTTATTTCGAAATCTTGCACTTAAATCCGTTCGTTATATCGAATTATCTCATTTAAACACGTGGAAGTTAACGAAATACTTGTATTACGGTATCGAAAAAAAATTTTTTGTTATTACGACTGTTTTTTTATAATTATTATTTGCCCATTGCAACTGATCCATTTCACGGTCATCTAGCAATTTTTGTCGAAATGAAAAAGGGCATGTGCGGGGCCAACACCCGATAGTGTTCTACGATCGAATTTGAATTAAATTATGTTAGATATGGTCAAGGGTACTGTTACGTTGAAGTGCTATTATCTAACACATTTGTTGCTACTGCGTTACCGCGCCCCATCCATAGTACTTGATTTATGAATTCATCTCTGATATAGGTACTTTAAAAGTCTCTATGTAAGGTTCATTAGTTATATGACGACATTATTTTCGAAAATCACCCTATTACTTACTTATGTGGTCCGCAACGCTAAATATTAAAAAAAAAAAATCAAGAAATAATAATACCTAAATATTGCATATATTATCGTCGTCAACCTGGACACATTGTACAGTGTTCGGAAACACAAAATTGTACGGTTACTGACAAGGAAAAATCATATATCGATATAAAAAGATAAATTACTTACAAATCGTTCAATTAATAACCGATTATACGTATAATTTCATTATTGGAAATGAGATGCGTATCGCGAGATATTTTAAAAGGATATTATTTCCACATTTTAATAAATATTATTCGGTCATCCGTTATGATTAAACATTTTTCGTTAGTTAAATATCGTTTTGCAAAATGACAGATTTTCGTTAAATTTAAATCCTTCTATACAAATACTCCGTAGAATAATAAAGAATGATTGATTCACTATTCGCACTAAATTAGAGTAAACTTCTAGTTGCCCTGAAAGATTTCTTAACAACGCCAACAGCTAGCTTCTGCTTATAAAAGCATTTCGCTTCCCCGCTAAAGACGCAAAGTGCTCGTAATTAAGTACACAACAATTATAATCAAGTCAACGCGTTCAGTAAACATTTAAAAAATATTTTTGGCGTGAAACAAAAAATTAAAATCACGAAAAACCGATATAAATTCCGATAACAAAAACAGTCATTGTTAAAAAATATTTTCGGAAGTGTGTGTAATCCTGTTCATTGTTCCACAAAGTTTGGAATTTAATGAATGTTTATCAAAATAACTTAATTGAAAAATACTGAGTGTACTCTTGTATATGTTTTTATGTAAGTTCATACACACACATACGTAATTGCGCACATACACACATATGTATGTATATTTTTAAAGTAAGTCTCCGTAATTAGGATATTTATAAGAACTTTGAGAAGCTTTTGTTAATCCATATAAGCCAAGTACGATGCAAGGTGCAGAGTTATTTGTCATTGCCTATTGAAATTACTTATTTTGTGGATTGATTATAGATCAAATTTGATGGATACCTGGCTACAAGCTCTTTTTATTATGACACATTCTTGCTCAGCGGAGATTCAAACTTAAGATGTGAAAAGACCTCGTGTTACCGTTACACGGTATTTAAATAAATGCATCTACACGTACGAAAATAATGATGTTGATTTTGACATTTCTCAAAAGTACATATGTGAATGAATATTTGCGTTTGTTGGAAAATAAATAAACATGCGTGGCGTTATATTTTTGTTACTTCTATGAAGATTTAAAATTAAGATGTGAAAATATCTAGTGTTACCATTACGATGTATCTAAGTAAATGCATATATATGTATATAAATAAAAAAATTTATTTTGACGTTTCTCGAAAGTACATTAGTAAATGAATATTCACATTTGTCGGCACATAAATTAACATGTGTTACGTTACATTTTTGTGGACTCTGTGGAGCTTCAAACTTCAGATATGAAAATACCACATGTTACCATCGTTGTACGCCAGTAAATCTATTTATACATATATAAATAACGATTTTGATTTTGATATTTCTCGAAAATACATATGTAAATGAATATTTACATTTGTCTGTGCATAAATAAACATACATTGAGTTATATCTTTTGTTGCCTTCGTGGAGATACAATTTTAAAATGCATAGAGATCTAGTGTTACTATTATACTGTACATAAGTAAATAATAACGATTTTGATTTTTCTCAAAACTACATCATAAATGAATATTTACATTTATAAAATAAATGAACAAGCGTTGGCTTGTATTTTTAGATAACGCGCCTAATATAATTATATGTAAAAACTAGGGTCTACCTATCGGGTAGTACGAATATTTAGGGGATGATTACGAACAAAACAAAAAAATGTTTGCCAAAATCCGACCAATATCTGCAGAGTTATCCATGAATATCCATCTATGTGTACTTTATCCGCGAAAAAGCGCGCCAAACGGTTTTTGCTGCATACCTAAAACATCACAGGTGCCAATGAATATGTAAGACGAGTAAAACAAAAATTTTTTTATCAGATTGCGGTCATTATTTAAGGAATTATCCCCGAAGACCCATCCTTAAACATTACAGGCGCCAGAGAGTTTAATTGGAATGTAAATCCGCCGATCGAAAAACCTCCGCAAATGGGAAGTATCTATACAAAACAAAAAAATATATATATTGCTACTAACCTACCCCTTTAAAAAGTACAATTTTTTCGTTTGAAAACCTTTTCAAATCCATCTATCACCAACATGTCGATCAAACATTAATGGGCTACCTAACATGATAATCGCGATGAATCCCTATTGCAAACCAACCGGACGCATTCTACAAAACTTCCTCCTACTACAGTCCGTACCATGTCTGACCATCTTGCAGACGATTATTTTTCCTCGTAATTACTACTGACCACAATCCAAGTCATCCAGACGAATTCTGCAAAACATCCTCCTACTACCGTCCGTAAGATGTCTCACCTTCTTGCGGGAACACGACCACGTGTTATTGTTCCTTCTAGTTACTACTGAGCACAATCTTCTGTTTGTTGCGCCAATTTCTTATAATATCTATGACTACCTAACATGATAATCGCGATGAATCCCTGTTGGCAAGCCATCCGGACACTTTCTGCAAGGAACTTTTTTTTTCTTGGTTTAAAGTAGTCACTATCACGAGAGAATTGATTATAACATCGTTTTTCGAAATTGAGCGGCTTGCAGTATAATATATTTCTCATATTTTTTAAAGCGGTTTTACCATATTCACACACCCTCCATCTACACATTCGATGTTATGTTTTTAATTATTATACGTCGACGTTAAATTTTGCCATTCTTGCAGCCCTATTTTCCGTCGATTTTAATGTTACAATTCTCGTATTATCCTAGATTTTTTTTTAAAAATTTTTATACCAAAGTTTTCATCGACCCTTGTTTAATCGAGCAATTTTCGGAGTGTATTTATATTGTCTGAACTGTATGTAATTCATCCGTCTTCCATATTATTAGGCTAACTTTCTTTCTCGTAAGAGTAGTATTAAAAATTCATAACGGCGAATAGTCGGTAATTCGAACAATATGAAAAATGACGGTAAACGGCCCAAAAAAGAAAACCCTGTTACCCAAATATTACCGTATCAAATATTAAAACCCAGTTCGACAATATATTCGTGTATATGTAAGTTGTCTTTGCGAGAATGTGTTTATGTGTGTGTTTGTACATATATGTCGTCTATATATTTTTTTATATCAGCATGCTGTTTGTGTTCGTGCTGTAAAGGAAGAAAAAGTTAATCCTAGGTTTAATTTAACAGATTATTATTATTATTATTATTTATTATTGTCGAAATCGGTGTTATTTTTATTATTATTATTACTATTATTAACCACTACCACTATAAATAGTTGAAATTTTAGTGATTAATGAGCTGTTAATGAACGCGTTATTATTTAAAGATCGCGATACTGCTTTTCGGTTTTCATATTTTAGTAAACTTTAGGAGTAAGTTTAACTTTCTGCGTTGTAATTACAGCTGGCAGCGAATTAAGTTTCAAGCAGAAGATGTTTACGTCGTCCAAAACTTTCGGCCGACCGAAAATCTCGTTTGACTCCGTCCGCGGTATAATGAATTTGTTTAAAGTAACCGCCTGCGGATAGATTATCCGTTTGGCGCGCACGTCTTACTATTCGAATCTACGAAAGATACTGTTTTAAACTATTTTAGTCGGATTCGACGAACACGCTAATTGTATTTATTTGGAAAAGTTTTTCCGAATCGATTATTCGTCTTGTTTTTCTATTTTCTTCGTTCGATTCGATCGAAAATTTATCGATATAATTATTTCGTAAATTCTATCGTAGACATCTACCGAAATCGATAATAAGCTATAACGGTACGTTTACTACGAAATGTTAAGAATTAATCGAATTTAGATCTTATCGGAGGATAATTAAAATCATCTAAGCGTACAAAACTACCGACTAACTAAATACTGCACATCGAATAGTATAATGGTGGGAATTTTCGGTACAGATTTAGTAAACATATCGATATCCTGTTTTTATCGAAAATAATAAACGATTAAAAGTTACAGGCTAAATAAATTTTATGAAGAGCCACGCGTCGATATTTTCCTTAACGACAGACTCGATAATAGTCGTTTCTATTATTATTATTATTATTATTTAAATTCATATACATCAACTCTAGAGGCACGGAGGAAAATAAGTATTAAATTAAATGATACAGTATCATGTAGGAAGAGGATGAGTCTGGATAGCGTAGAAAAACGTTGTCATCGAGCAGTAGCTGTAATGAAGATGGAATATTTAATCTCTTTAGGCTATATTGAGGACATTCTGTCAGTATATGATGTTGCAGTCCGTACACAATGGAGCTTTCGATCTATGAAGAAGATAAGCAGTCAGTTTAGTGTGGCCCAATCGGGGTCTGCTGACAACTACACTGTCCGTCCGATGTTGTAAGTGTGTCTCCCAAGGTGTTATTTTCGGTTTGACAGAAGCTTGTTTGATGTTAATACTGATTGTCATTCTTCTTGCCATAGCTGAAATAATGATGATTTCGTGAACTTATTGAGGTCTACGAAACTGGTAAGTTAGGCACAGGTAATGCAGTTGCTGCTTCCTTTGCTGCCCTATCAACTAGCTCATTTTCAGCAATTCCAGTATGTGCTGGGATCCAGAGGAATGGATAGTTCAGTATTTTTAGTAAATTTTTAGAATACGCAATTTATTACCGGTCGAATTTTTAAAAACATATCTAAGACGTTTTGGCAAAACAGAAACACGAATAGGGCGTATCGAGCCATGCGCAAGGATGTAATTGCGGACAGTTAGTTTTCATATTGTAACAGGGAATTAGTAAAAAGCGAGTATAACGAATTTGATGAGTTGCTTTTATCTACTTTTATCTATAGGTTTTCTAATTAATATGCGCATATATATATATATGTATCTCACACATACACATCTGTATGTACTCAGTAAAAGTAACAATGTTTTTTATGTTTGTGTACTATTTGATGAATAATGTTGCATATATGTACTAGCACAGTTTTTGGGATACCCTAAGAATTAGATTATGATTGCATAATTTTAAAGTTTAATTGTTGTATGACAAATTCATCCACTGTAGAGTTAAGATGCTTATCTTGTACGTTTTTTTTTTTTTTAGTCTGTCCGCTACAAAATACGTGGAATTTTAATTTTAAACAAAATTTTTTATTTGACGTGAAATGTATCAATTTTAAAAATATTTGTATAAATTGAAAATTATCTATACGGTGTTGACCTAGAAGCGGTATAAAAATATCGCTACAAAATTTATAATTTAGCGCCAAAATGTGTTAATGTATGTCCGAAAGGTTTAATATTAGTCCTTTTCTCGTTTCTTCCATTTGATCTTTATACGTATCTCGCGGATATCGTCATTATCGTCATTTCGAACGTATTCAGATTTCGCTTATTTCCAGTCGACAGCGTGTCCATATGTCTCACGGTCGTACGATATTTCCACACGAGGCGCCTGAAGGAATGTTAGCTTTGACAATAGGCTAAAATTTACATTCTAGACGAAATGTTGGATCGAGTTCTTTGTCTGTTCTCTGTCTTGCTACACTTCGGAAGAAGAAGATTTCAATTATCCTCCTGCGTAAAATTTAGTATCTCAAATTTTTATCCGACATTGATTTTGTGGTTAACGCGGTAATTTTTAATCTCTCGATAAATGCTGTATTTGTCGATTTTATTCCTACGTACTTCATATTCGTTCTCTCCAATAGTAGTGATTTTCGATAATTGCCGCTATTATTAAAATTCATTTCCTTTTTTTAACCTCATTTACCGCATTTAACTGTTAAATCATTAGCGCCGTAATAACGTTGGTAATTAAATAAATAAATAAAAATACATCCTTAATATTTCTTCCGTCATAAACAAATAATAACGCTTCTAAACTACGAGATATATTCGATTTTATGGACTGTATTATTTTTAATTTTTTTTTTTTTAAATCGCATAACGGCCTATTTGCGGATATGTACAGTTATCAGTAATTGAAAGTTTATAGTCGCGATTGGAATTTTTTTTTTTCATAATAAATTATTTTCATTCTGCGCAATAATTTCAGTATTCTTCCTCGTCCGTATATAGAGTTTTTTTTTTTTTTTTTTTTTTTTTTTTTTTTTTTTTTTTTAATCCTCTTCTTATCAGGTACTGACAATTTTATGTCATCAACCGGATGTTGTCTCTTGAGAACGCACTTGATTTCTTGAGAATATGCCCATTAGCAAGGTGTCAATTTATTTTGAAATGTCTATAGGCTATATCCAATCCATCATCGTTCTTCTTTTCAATCTTTTGGCCTTTGTTGGTTTCTTCAACAAACTATCTGCTAGTGGGTTTGTGTGGTACTGTAGTCTCCATATATGTTTTTCAATCGCTTCTTGAATTACCTCGTTTATGTACTTTATATTTAGATCTACATGTAGCGTACGGTTTGAGACGTACCACGGTGCTCCTACAATTGCACGTAATACCCTGTTTTGATACGTCTGAATTTTGTTTACTTTGCTTTTGGACGCACAGCCCCACAGCTCAATTGCGTATAGCCATACAGGTTTTAATACTACGTTGTACAGTAGTAATTTGTTTAAAGTATGAAGTTGTGAATGTGGACCAAGCAACCAGTTCAGCTGTTTAGTTTTTATGTTCAACTCCGTTTTCTTCGCTCTAATATGCTGAGCCCATGTTAAAGTTTGGTCTAAGTGAACTCCTAGATATTTTACCGCTCGACTTTGTTCAATTTTCCTACCTTTGATAAAGATTTTATATCTGTTGCGAACAATTCTCCTTTTAGTAAATATAATGTGGGTACTCTTGGACTCGTTTATTGTCAATTTCCATTTGCTCGACCAATTTTCAATTTCATTGACTGCACTTTGCAATATTTTATTTGATGTTTGCGGAAGCTTATGTGAAGCCATTATTGCCGTGTCATCAGCAAATGTTGCTACACTCGCATTCCTTGGTACCGGTATGTCATAAGTGAATATCGAGTACAACAAGGGACCAAGCGCGCTTCCTTGGGGTACGCCCGATTTAATTTTTTGAATTTGAGATTGTTCATTATTTACTATGACTCGAAAGTATCTTTCGTCTAGATAGGATTTTATAATATTATAATATTTTACTGGCAGGACCCTTTTACATTTGTATAGTAGACCAGTGTGCCAGACTTTATCGAACGCTTGTTGAATATCTAGGAAGGCCGCTGAGCAGACCTCTTTCTCCTCAAAAGCTGTTTCGATTTGATTAACGAGCCTGTGGACTTGCTGGACTGTTGAGTGGCCAGTTCTAAATCCAAATTGGTGGTTGGGGATTATTTTGTTTTCATCAATGAATTTTTGAATTCTTTTCTTTAAGAGTTTTTCAAATAGTTTAGCCAAAATTGATAAGAGTGATATAGGCCGATAGGACGACAGTTTTTCAGGGGGCTTTCCTGGTTTTTGTATCATAATCACATTTGCGAACTTCCATAATAAAGGAACGTATTGTATTCGCATAATTGCATTGACGATATAAGTTAGATTCATTAATGCTTTTTGCGGAAGTTCTTTCAGAATTTGACCCGTTATGAGATCATATCCTGGCGCTTTATTTTTATTCAACTTCATTATTTCCTCTTTTATTTCCTTCGGTGAAAACATCTTTATTTTAGTATCAGATTTACTTGGTTCCTGTTTTAAATAATTTTGGATACTACTGTAACAAGCCAGAACCTAGAAATAACCCACTAAAAAGTGAAAATGGAGATTGGGTTACAGATGATGCTACCAAAGCAGAGTTGTTTGGAGTACATCTGTCCAACACTTTTCAAACAGAAAGAACTAAATCTGCCATTGAGTATATAGAGATGGAAAAATTTTATTAGCTTTTGTTTACAATTTTGAAACAGTACGAACGTGTTTGTAAGTGGATGTGCGTGTAAAATGTTTTTTTTTGTTTTATTGTTTTAGAATTGTAGAATTCGTTTTTCTTATTTTCGTAGTCTAGCTCTAAATTTTTATTTCTAATTGTTATTGCTCACTTTTAATTCTAATCTTGGAATTTTTTAATCAGTTGACCCCAAATTCGTTAGTTTATAAGTTACAGTAAAATCTTAATTATTTATATTACATTACAGCTTCGTGTATATTATGATTGCATTTTAAAACGTCGGGTAGCATTTATTAATCGAGATTTCTTGTATTTATTTATATATTATCTTTAGTTTTATTTCTTATTATTACAGTTTTAACGTTATAATTATACTTTCCAATATTAGTATTATATTATATGTTTCGATAAATACACAGCTAATATTGTAGCATTCCGTGTAATATTTGAAGTAAATTGATTTGATTGGTTGATAGACATATTTATTATTATTATTATTATTATTATTAGTGTTCTCGAATCGAGCGCGCTTTAATGACGATATTTAATATCAGACGAACGATGTAAGTTTTTCGATTTTACAGTGTCCGATGAAATTCTTACCGAGCGGCGCTAATAACGTCGGCGATAAAAGTAAATTTTCGCAATCGGGTCGAAATTTCCCGGAAAACTATTTTTTCGCAGTTTTTTTCCCCCAATTTTTTTTTAGTATCCTCCCGGCGGTCTTTACCGACGGTGGGGTGTTCGTATTTCGTGAAACCGCAAAAATTCTTCGGCGTTTTGGTGCTACATAAAAAATGAACGGCTAACGTAAAAAATAGAAAAACAAAAATTAGTACCGCTACGTCGGAGCTAAAGCAATAATAACGGAATTTTCCAATCCCCTGCGTCCGTTGTGTGTATGCAGTCGTAAAAGTTGTAGTAGGAAATTCTGCGTCGAACCAACTCCGTTCGTATATTTTAAATTGACATCCGCCGATCGCGGTGTTAAAGGTTTACTACACTAGGTTCGTTCGGCTGTTCTTCTTCGACACTACCGCGTCCGCGGTCCACACAATGTCTAACTCTATAGGAGTTAACAAGAAAGGGGCGATATCTGAGGGAGATACAGAATAGAATATAGTTTTTAAATTTCGTTTTTCGTTTTCTTATTACTCTAAAATATTTATATATACATATATATATAAATATTTGTATATGTATACATATATAAGCACATACATACACACACCAACGCACATATATATATATATATATTTCTTCCTTTCTTTCAAAAGTGGAACAAAAATTGCAGGAAGTTAGTTTATTTTCCAGTTTATTTCAGCCAAATTTGAGTCCGCTACTATTATCGCCAACAACTCTACGGTAGATAAATTCCGCTTTTTGTAGGATTTCTAAAGAAATAGGCCGTCGTCAATTTTAGGCAATTGTCCATCGCCGTGTTCGAGTAAAATAATGTGTCCTTTTACCGTTAAATATCTTCCTAAGCCTCGTGTATATTTTTCTCCTATATAGTGAATTAAATTAAATCAAATTGAATTATATTCTATTACAATCTTATTATTCTTATGTCGTCTAAATGCGCTGCTGTTACCTGTTTATTCTTCTTCGGTATTAGTCTGCTTTAAATCAGGCGTGTCGCATTCGAATTTTCGCTATTAGATAAAGAACGAAATTTCTGCTAGTCAAACTCTTTAACCTCAAATTTCTCGATGAGTATTTGCTATAAAAATATGGCAATACCATCATTAGACGCGTATTTTAATGCCGCGTAATTTTAATTTAAATAATTTCCCCCCCGATTTCGAATCGTTCGCGAATTATTGCGAAACAATCGAAATTTGAAAACACCTTTTGAAATTTTCGGATAGTCGTTATCACAGAGAACAAAACAATGTTTAAGTTAATAAACAGACGAACTTATCTCTCGTGAATACGCTTTTGAGAAAAGAGTTGAGCAACGTGTTCACAAAAAAAAAAAAATTATTTACCCAATGAACTAGAAAAGAAAGCTCGCGATGCTCACATACGGAGTGGAATCGTTAAGAAACTGACCGTAACTCAGAGCCCACGAAATACTTGAGAATTAATGTCGAACGGGAAACCCAGTGCATGGATAAGACAGCGGACTAAACTATAGGATGCTGCAGCGCTGTCTCGAAAGGGAGCTGGACAGGCCATGTGGTAAGAAAAAATGATGAAAGGCGGACGAAACTAGTAACGGAATGGCTGCCAAAGGAAGAATACAAATGTCGCGGTCGGCCAAGCATAAAATCATTAGATGATACAAAAAAAGGTCAGTCGAAGTGAATTGAAGAGGTCGGTGATCGTCATAGACGAAAGAAACAGCGGATCGATATAAACGTATCGTCATTATATAATCATTTAGAATATACATATAACGGATTAACGTATCGATATTACCTTAATTCGAATTAATCGTCGTTTCGTTCTTAATTTTTATAATGCGCAATTTATTACTAAAATTCTTTGCGGAGGAATAGTTGTAGATTGTAATGTTAAATAATTAGTAAATAGCAAATATTTAAAACTATAAATATTGGAGAATGTAAGAATGTAGGTCATAAGTAAAAGACATCGTCGTGGGGATAGCCTAATGTTCTTTTTGGAAACTGCATAGTTCGAATACGATCGATGGTAGAAAAATAATACGAGTATAAATAATCCTGATGGCAGACTCACCTCCGTATACACGCAGTAATAATATAGTACACTACAAAAAATCACGAGGGGCTGCGTTGTTTCGTGACAACAAAGCGATTACAATCAGCTCTCCCAGGTGTGTATCGGTCTATCTACACTAACGCTACATTATGATTGTTTTATACGCTACTTACATTGTACAACGAATTATGTATAGGTAAGTAGTCGCCTACCTCCGATACGGAGACGGTACTTAATTATAAGTAAACGATTGTAAATTGAGCATATAGCGACAATAAACTTAACTAGATCGCCACCTTACGTGAAACCAAGAAAAAAGATTTATAAAGAATATAATTAAAACGCGTTTAATTACAAAATTTTAACATAAAATGATCAATATTATACGGGTGTTTATTATACATTATTGCTTTTTAGATGAACTGTAGGCAATTTCCAATGTACATATATAAGTATTTTCGAAATTGAGACATTTCACGTCAACCTGAAAATAAAATATTTTGTTTGCGTTGAAAATTTTTTATACCATATAGTGGACATTGTGGCTGTCATAACGTGTTCAAACTACTGCTGGTTCGTCTGCGGAGTTAAAATAGGACTGGTTTTACTGGTGAAATTTCTCGTATAGTATAAAAAAGAAATGACTTAAGAGTTCTAAAATTTTGTCACATATTTTCCTTCATCGCAAGTAGTAAGTAAATTGTCCTAATTAAATATTTTTATAACGTCCGTTTTTCGCGAAGTTAGTTAATAATGAGAAAATGATTTATTTTGTACATTCGCATCGTAACAATATGTGTATTAGCACTAAGTCTCATTATTTTAACAAAATAACTCCGTTGACGCTATAAAGCTGGTATGCGTGTAAGAAGATTTCGTGACATATCCAAGTGAATAATGTTGTGCGCGGAATAAGATTTCCCTTAAGACCAAAGTGATTGAAATTCTTAGTTACCAACTGACCGTGAGCAAAAAAAAAAAGGGGGTTACAAATAGGGAGGATGTATTTTTTGGAACGGTCCGGGTGGCGTTTTTCCTTATTGCAAGTTACGGGATATTGAATATTTGGTATTTTGGGAATACGGTAAATCAATCACGCTATCCGACACAATTGTACGGCATGTATATATAAATACACACCTTGTACTTCACATATGTATATCTATATATAGATATATATTCGGATCAGACGCAATAAAATGAGGATTTAATAGTGGAATGTTTATCTTTTCTGATTATTAAACCTATTACTATTTTATATATATATATATATATATATATATATATATATATATATATATATATATATATATATATATATATGGTATATATACATTTATGTGTTTTGTGTGTACGTGTGTGCTTGCGTTTACATTTTTATTGGTCCCTTTTAAACAACTTTCTTAATAAAGCTCCATTATTTACTTCGAAAAATAAGGTCATAGTTTATCGTGCGTGTAAAATTATGATTTTTAATGTGTTACTCGATATTAAGTTTTGTGTTTTTTTTTAAAGGTATCTGTTGAAACAACATATGTTATCATCACCATTATTTGTTCCCTCGTTGTTCGAATATTGACTATCATCCACTATTGAGGCGTCCCGAGTTGATTAGATTCATTTAAAGCGCGGGTTTGCTGGAATTTTCTCCTAAGGAGGTTACAACTTTGGTCCGAGTATTGTAGGCCATTTTCTAACTGTACATTTCCATAGATTACAGAACATGGTTGAATCTGGTGACCTTATAACACCTTTTTTAAAAACATACATGGCTATTTGGAAATGGTCAGAAGCAATGCAAAAATTTAACTTTCATTCAATACGTAGAAGCGAACTCTTTGTTTTGTATAAAAGTTATCTCATTCAGAATACATTATTAAATCATAGGAACTTTTAATAGCAGACCTTCCAATTTCAAAACGATTCATGAAGAATAAGCAATGTGAACTCGCCGCGTGAGAGAGATGAATTATAGACGTAAAAGTTGAAAACCAGCGCTGAACATTATGAAAATTTATATGAAAGAAATATTAGTAGCGCTTAGGGGATCGAACGTAACGCACACATGAAAGACACGTCTCTATACATATTCTTCTTCTGGTTATCCTCAATGGATGCTGGCGATTATCCCTCTGGCTTCCAATCTGTTGGCTAATAAGGTTATTAAGTCCTGTCCATTCTTTTGCATTATCCAACCATGTTTTTCTTCTCCTTCCTTTTCCTCGTAGTGATGTTTCCTTCAATTATCAATTGTAACATTTCATATGTGTTGTTCCTCGAGATGTGCCCGATCTTTTTTGAATAGTTCTTTTTAACTCTTAATTCTTTATTTAGTTGTTTTAGTATCTCCACATTTGATACTTTATCCGTCCACACGGTATAGTCGCATCTCAAATGATCTTAATCTATTTAGTATTGATTTTTTGATCGTTCAGGCTTCCATTCCATATAGTAGTATGGCCCAACATTTCACAAACCTCCATCTGGTGTTTCATGTTATCGTTTTGTTCACAAATATACCTTTCATGCTCAGAAACGCGTTTCTTGCATATTCAAATTCTCGTTTTAATTTTGTAATCAGAGCTGTGCTGTTAATATTATATCCTAGGTATTTAAATGTATTAACCTGTTGCATAATTTTATTATTGATTTTAATTGATGTTGTTCCTGCCTCTTTGCTTACTACCATAACTTTAGTTTTATTGCAATTTATGAATATACCCATTTTATTAGATTCCGTATTGACTCTTTTTACCATCTTCTGTAACTCATGTTCATTATTTGCAATCAAAATGGTATCGTCAGCATATCGCATGTTATTAATAGTGTGACCGTTTATTTTTATTTCATCAACGTTGTCCGGTAATGCTTTCCGGAATATTTTATCAGAATACAAATGAAATAATATTGGCGAAAGCACACAGCGCTAACTCCTTTTCTGATATTAATTTCTTCTGTCCTTACTACGGCTACTTGGTTGTAGTACCGATTCTTAATTACTCTTTGTTCTTTCCGTTCTACAGGCACTCTATTAGGTTTCCCATGTTTTACACTATCGATAGCCTTCTTGAAGTCTATGAAACAAATATAAACGTCTTCTTCGTGATCCAAACACTTTTGTACCAGTACTTTTAAAAGTACTAGCACTTCCCTTGTTCCAACTCCATTTCGAAATCCGAATTGTTCTCTGCTGACATTTTCTTCGCTTTTTTCGTATATTCGTTTGTGAATGATTTTCAAAAATATTTTCAGCGTATAGCTCATAATACTAATTAGTCTGTAAGTCTTCATATTTCTTCGGGCTAGGCTTCTTTGGTATTAGAATAAATATAGATTTCAGCTAATCATTGGGCAACTTATCAAAGTTATATATTTTATTGAATATATTACAATATTTAATTTTAATATTTCGGTATATGTATTATCTGGTCCAGGTGCCTTACCGCTTTTACTTGATTGCGTATTTTACCATGCTTTCGATTATGGTTGTAATCGAGGTATCATCGTCATTCTCCTCTGATATACTTGTTACATCTTTGAAAAGTTCATTAATATAATTACTGCTATTCTACCGGCTTTCTCTGTTATTAAGTTGCCATTTTTGTCCAGTAATTTTGGGGCTGACGTAACACTTACGTTTCCCTGCCAATTCTTTTAATGTTTTGCGTGTATTAAACTCATCTTCTTTTTCACGTTCGATCTCTTCATATTTTTCATTTATCCATTTGTCTTTAGCTTCTCTTATCTTAGTCCGAATTTTTCTATGTATTCCTATATGGTTGCTTGTTCCTTTGTTTTTTCTACCTAACTCCAAAGGATAGTATTTCTTCTGTTTTCCATTCGTGTTTTTTCACAATCGATTTTTGTGTAAGGTGATCTTGGGTCACTTTGTTCATCTCTATTTTTAAGCCATTCCACACTTCGTCTGCTATATTGCTGTTGATAGTGAGTCTATGTATTCTTTCATTTAACTGTTCAACGACTTTTACTTTAACGTCTTTGTTATTTAAGTTTTCTATATAAGAAAAATTAAATTGTTCAAAAAAGTGTATTACTATGATTATTATCCGAAATTCTGTTGCACGTATCAAGACTGTTGTAAAATAAAAATTGATAGCCGACGCATATAGATGAGACCTTAAGCGCCTTAATAGGGTCCTACGATATGTTTAGTTTCATGTTAGAGTCTAGATGTAAAGTATGATTCGATACGTTGCGCATGTAGGCAAGAGGACAGATTTAATGGTGTTATTTGGATCATCTGTAGCCTCGTAACATTATATGTCGAATGCTCATAAAGAATTTTAAATAAAGTAGAAAAAAGGATTAGAGGAAATGAATTTATTTAAATAATAAATAAAATAACAAATGATTTAAACGTTCAAGTTGTTTAATAATTTTGAGTAAAATTATTATTTACCTACATACTTTATAACGAGCGCATAAGTGTATTATTTTTTAATAGTCGTATTTATTAAAACGATCGCAATAACTCTATTTTTCATTTGATTTAATGCGCAATAAGTATTAACCCGGTTATTAGTAGGGTATGTTATCTTAATAATTAGTAAAAATTTAACTCGTGATATAATCGGACAAATGAAATTTTACTTTAATTCTAACAACTTTTTACTTACGTTTTATGTATACATATATTTGTGCATGTATATAAGTTTGTATTTTTATTTATATATATTATATCGCCGTATTGTTTAATACATATCTGGAAATGATCGAAAGTGTTAAGCAATTAAAAATTCGGAATAAACATTGCAGGAGTCAGATTGAGTTAACTTTGTAGACGACCAGCCATAGTGGCTGGGTCGGCAAGGTAGCATAAGACAGCAAAAGAATTTGGGATGGAAGTAAACATAAATAAAACGAAAACAATGATGATCAGTGAGAAACACAGGAAAAAAGGATTTAAACAAAAATTTAAATATATAGTGCAAATGATGTCGGTGAAGTTATATTGTGACCAAGAAATCAGTTTACTTATTGGATTTGCGAAACTTAGAAAGAAACAAGATATATTAAGGCAAAAATCAATGCCGATGAACTTGAGAAAACGCTTGTATATATTGTCTATAACACCGTACGGTGCTGAAACTTGGACTATGAATAAACGAAATGTGGCAAGTTGCAAGCGTTCGAAATGCGGTGTTGAAGGAGAATGGAGACGCTAAGTTAGACGGGCAGGATAAAACTCAAGAAACTATAAAAAGGAGGTCTGATACGAAAAACGCGGTTAAGCCTAGATTGGTCATGTTATAAGACTCGAGGGTAAAATTCGTAGTAAACGAATACGTGGAGTACCCAGCTCATTCATAGTAACCTTAGAGACATAGTGCTCGATAATTATGAGGAGTTAAAAGAGCTGCGAAAAATCGGCAACATTAGAAAAATATCGTGGAAAAAGAAGACCAGTCTCAGGACTGAAGTAAAGAATAGAATAGAAATACTAGATATATACACGCGTGTTTATGTCTATGGTGTGTGTGTGTGTGTCGATGACGTTCAACCTGAAAACTTAATCTACCGTCTACGATATTATAATGAGATAATTTATATCAAGCTGTTTTGACGAAATTTTTTTCTTACTACTATTTCGTTTTACAAAATGTACTGTACGATTTATCGTTACTTATTTGTTTCTGCAACCAGTGTATATTTGTAAATTCTGGGGTTTTTTTTTTTGGTCTTTTTATATAATCACTTCGGTCAAAGTTATCATTATCACCATAGTTTGTTTCCTCGTTGTTATTATCAGCTGAGGATGGTGCGTTAAACTGAAAATTTGTCTTGTTACCAGCGCACACACATACATACCTAAAAAACAATATATATATATATATATATATATATATATATATATATATATAATATATATACCTTTAGGGGCGTTCGCTCGCTGTATAAATTCGGAACTCGTTAACATTACTGTATAGAACCGGAATAACTGTTATTCATTGTTCCAGTTGGTCGCATCTATTTCAGATCGTTTGCCACGCGATTATTCTTTTTTCACTTCAGCTAAAATTTGTACATTTTACCGAAATATATAAACTGTCAACCGGCAAAAATTACGCGAATAGAAAGTGGGATAGAGAATTTATCGCCCGCGAGTGCAAAAGTAATCGTAACTTTGACTATCGAGGGATAATATTAATACGGGAGAGAAGATAATCCACTGCTGGTTCTTCCCGATCTCTTCCATTCGTTCCCAGTTCTGATCTTTCTGAATCCAGTTTTTCCCGCTACCTTAATTGTATCGTCATATCAAACAGTCAGCGGTCTGTCAATGTTTCTTCTCTTATGAAGTATGCAATAATCGTTTATTAAAAGGATAACAAAGGCGCAAACAGAGGGGACGCATATTGTATATGCGTAATCTGCTTCCAATTCGAAACAATAAATACCAGTGTTAAAAATTTGTATGCAATATTTTTTATACTGTGCCATTTTACACCTAATTTCCTGAACTAGCTGTTAATCGATGTAATTCAAGTTAAAATATTCACGAATGAACTACCTATCCAAAGGAGCTAATTAGCATTCACATGGAGGGCCGCTGCTGGGGCCTTTAGGCTTCTCAAGGGTAATAATTCCACATTCAACAATTCCTGTTCCTGGATTCTCTACTGTGCCCTCAGCAGCTGCTTTATAAGCAATATAAAAGACATATCTATATGATGCTTGTTAAGGAATGGCAGCAAAGGTGGGACGCTGAACTTACCGGCAGGAAAACTTATGAGTTCCTGCCAGGACTGAAAATAAAAAATTTTAATATCAATTTTTATAATGTGCAATTATTAACTGGGCACGGTAAGCTTGGATCGTACTTATATAGGTTTAAGCTTGCCAACGTTCCATCGTGTTCTCTATGTTCATCAGTTGATGATGATATTAGACATACATTGTTTCAGTGTCCTGCCTTTGCTGTTATTCGTGCTAAGTTTGGGATCCAGGAATCAAAATGCTTTCCACTTTATAAGTTTCATAAAACTTTTTTAGAGTATTCAGAAGAAATTATGCGATTAAAATTTAAATTATGTCAAGTTTAAGAAATATCTTGTTCATTGTTTTCATTTCAACTTAATTCAAACGTTATCCCAATATCAATAATATTGAGTCTAGCATGGTCAGCTGCTTTACTTATTATTTCTTAAGTATTTTACTAAGTATTGTTTTTGTAGATTGGATAACTCTTACTGGTTAATGATTACATGTATATTCATTTATTAAGATGATACTGTGTTTTATAAAAACTGTATTTATATAGTTATGTTGTGTAAGTCATTGTTAACAAGTTGTTTTCATTTTGTCTTTTCTTTTATGTTATCTTATATTATTTCCTTTTAATAACAGTTATTCCTCTATGTAAGCTTGTAAGTCACAAGCGTATACAGTAATTTATTATTTATACTATGATATAAGTTTATATCAAGATTTATTATAATTTAATTCAATATTTAATAAATCACAAACTCGTTATATGCTTTCTTGGTGGAATAAGGGACTATATATTTTTCATCCCTTTTTCATCACATATTATGTTATTATAACGTGGAGGTCTTTGCATCTATATTTACATGTATATTTTTCTCTCTTTTTCAACAGTGGGAGGGGGTTTTTTAGTGGGTAAAAATCCCACACGCTGATTTCTTTGGAATCCAGCAGCACTTGCTGAGTGCATGTGCTGCTCTCAAAAATATATATGGAACTTATAAATATATCAGTGTCTTTTGAAGATTTTTCCCCCTCCCGCTTCAAAAAAAAAAAAAATCAAAATACATGTATACATTACATTCGTATCAATATGTAAACACACACCCATAATTGACACACACATATATTCATACGAGGTCTTGGAAACGTTTTCTCTGAAGCTACGGGTTTCGTTTTGGCCATTTAATGCTTCGCCGTATTATTTGGATGGCTTTCCAATCTGGCAGCATATTATCCCTGTGAAACATCAGTTATTTCTTCTTTCTACAAATTTTATTCAAAGATCTCCATGAATTGTGATGTTGGTTATACACCACGGAGCATTAGTAATTACGCCTAATATCTTATTTCGCGTTCTTTGTATTATTGAAGTATTGCTTTTTCTGGAACCGGCCCGTAATTGACAGCCATATGGCCAAAACTTGTTTATGGTAGTAGCAACTTGTTTTCAAGAGATAATACTGTTGACCCCGCTACCTAGCAGCCGATACAGTTGTTTTAACTTAACATTTAGTTGGTTTCGCTGTGTTATGATACGCTTCCTCCGTTAGCGGAAGATTCCAACGATGGACGGTCCTCGTTGAGGTAGTTGTTTGTTTATTCAATTAATTAATTATATTCGATCGTTTTATTCGTCTAAATCTCCAATACCGTGGGTATTTCTAATTACCGTTCTCCGTGTCGTAGCTTCTATTCGCTCCGGTCTCATCTTTAACTGTCCATATATATGCGAATTTTTGTGTATCTCGTGACGGTGTACACACCAGGATGCATCGATAATCGATCGTAGGATTTTGTATTGAGCTTTTAGAATTACGGCTATATTAGATTTGATCGTCGAATTATATAAGGCCATATTGATTGTAGAATGTTTTTTTTTTATATAATAATACATAATATTGACCTTTATGAATTTTGCAATGTTCATTTACGTCAGTTTGACGTATATACAATTTTTCCGCTGACTTGAAAGCTGATGTACTTTACACTATTCGAAGTAGAATGTGTTTTTTTTTTTGCTTATTTCAAAGTAAATGCAGCCTGAATTTCGTTCATTTAAATTTTCCACTATTTATACTATTTTTCCAAATCGTTTAAACGAGTTTCTAATCGATATTAATCGTGATTCGCATAGCAGCGTCATTTGGAAACGTAGCTGTTGTTGCATCGGCACTTGCAGAAAAGTCAGACGCATAAATCTTATATATATATGATAAAACATCGGTTTCAGCATATTACTTTGTAGAACAACCGAGTGAATACTCGAGTATGACTCCTTGAAATTTAACAAAAAAAAAAAAAACATAAACTATCTTCATTCGAGGTAGGACATAGTTGGTTAAAGCAGTAATGATGAAATAATTGTTTTATTTTAAATAATAATCTATTATACCATATGGAATGCTGTTCGAGCGGAACTTTTTATGTATGAAACTTCTACTCACATTTATTGTAAGATTTTTCCTAAAGCCAGATTGACAATACGCATTTGTTTTTATTTCTGCTAGTAAACGAACCATTGTGTTTGCCTCTATATATCCGATACATTTAGATTTTCGAGTATTAATGCACGATCTTTAGTTTTCGATCTAAATTTATTTATTTAGATATTCAACTTGTAATTGTTCTATTATTTCTGTCGCTATTAAATGATTCCTTCTCGCTACAGACCGGTCAAATGGTTTATACGAAAACCATACGAATGTTAAAAATTTCAAAAACCCATTAATTCTTTTAATTTCTCTTCTTCCTTGTCCAATTTACTCAGTCGTTGGTAGGCAATTATGGCGATAATTTCTTGATATAATTTTCGGTCTCGGGCCTTGTGAAACAATATACCTTTATCGACGACCATTTTCGGATATTATCCAGCCAAACAATCGTTCTTCTGCCTACTTTTCTTTTTCCTGCTACGTTTCCCATGATTTCTGCGGCAGTACATACTTCGGACCTCTTAATATGTGTCTACGCTGTTTTCCTACAATTCTTTATCTTTTTTCAATATGTCCAATACTTCGTTATTCTTCTTCTTTGCTGTCCACGATATGATACGACGATAACACCACATTTCGAAGGCTTCTAGTTTTGATTATTTTAGCCTTCAGCGTCCATGTTTCGCAGCCATACAGCAACACTGACCATACGTAGCATTTTAAAACTACGAGACTACTTCGAAAGATATTCCATGCGATGTTCATGTTTTTTTTCATTTTTATAAATGCTACTCTCGCCTGTCCTATCCTGCATTTAATTTCTTCATTTGAATCACCGGCTTTGTTTAGCCATGTACCGAGGTATCTGTACTTGTTCACTACTTTTAATTCCGCATTACTTAGTATATTATCTTCGGTTTACTTTGATCTACTGTCACCATTACTTTAGATTAATTGTAATACCATATTTATCACAGGTTCTTTCTAATAATTTCAACAATATTCCCAAATCTTTCGCATTTTCCGCTAATATTACCGTGTCATCTGCGTACCTTATATTATTAATGATTTCACCTCCAATTTTGACACCTTCAGATCTGTTTGTTAACGCTTCTCTGAATATGATATCCGCGTATACATTAAATAATGTCGGCGACAAAATACAGCCCTGTCTCACACCGCGCTCAATTTTGATTTTATCCGTCGTTTCGCCGTTATTTAGTATTACCGTTGCCATCTGTTGCAAATATAAGTTCTTTATTAATCTTCTATCAGCGGTATTCAATCCAATTTCTTGTAATATATTAATTAATTCGACATGCCGTACTTTGTCGAAGGCTTTTTCAAAGTCTATAAAACACATAAATATTGGTCGTTGAAATTCTTGTTAACTTTCGAATTAATATATTCATGCGGAATAATGCATCTCTGGTTCCCAGTCCACATCGAAAACCAAGTTGCTCTTTACTTATATTTTCTTCACATTTTTGCCGTATTCTAGCTCGTATTACTCGTAGTAGTATTTTCAATGTATGGCTAATTAGACTTATACGTTTATAATCGTTACACGACGATGGTCTACTGGTCTTCGGAATCATAACTAAATTTGACACTAGCCATTCTTTTGGAATATCTCCTGTCTTATATATCGTATTAAATAATTGAGTTAATGCCTTCTATCAGCAAACAGTTTATATATCTCCGTTACAACATTATCTGGACCTGGTGCTTTACGTATTTTTGCACATTTTATTGCCTGGGCTACTTCATCTTCTAATGTATATATAAAACATTCTCAACATTCTGTTCATTGTATTCCGCACATAGACCATCTCTGTTGTGCCCACATACTAATCGGATGTGATCATGCCATGCTTTTTTAATATCGTCACTTTTTATTAATAGTTGCCCTTCATTGTTTTTTAACATCATTGGTTTTCTTTGCCTATATACACCAGCAACTTCTTTTTCTCTTGTAATTTTTCAATTTCAACGCATTTTTCTTTAAGTAATTTCTCTTTTGCTTCTTGAATTTTCTTCTTCACTGACCTTTGTACTGCTATAAATATTCTACTCTATTTATATTTTTCAATGATCTTCCTTTTTCTAACAGTTTTGAAATTTCCGCTGTGAACCATTCCTTCTTATATACTTTGTTTTCCACTTTTTGAATTGCTTTCTTTGTTTGAGTTTGCACAACATTTTGATCATTTTCCATATATCGTCAGCTGTTCTTTCTTTTACAGTTTCTACTTTTCTCCTGCTGAATTCATTGCATATATAGCTGTTTTTGCTTGTTTTCTAGTTGTATCATTACTCAACAATTTTTGAACATCTTTTGAGTGAGTACCTCTTTTATCGGCCAGTGCTTTAATCTTTTTCAATTTAACGGTCATTCTGGCGCGTTATGATCAGAATTAACATCCGCTCCTGGGTACGTCTTCGCCGATTTTACTGCATTTTTGTATCTTTAATTAATTAAAATATAATCAATTTTATTTCGAATTACATTTCATATATAGAGCCTTCTTTTTGGCAGTTTGAAATATGTATTTGTAATTATAAACCCATTTTCTTCACAAAATTGAATCAATCGTTCGCCTCGTTCATTTCTGTTTCCTAGTCCATAGTTTCCAGTAACTTCAGAAAACATCTGGCCTACTTTAGCATTAAAATCACCAATAATAACTGTAGTTTCGCTTGTTCGGATTGCTTTTAATGCTTGCTCCAGGTCTCCGTAGAATTTCTCCAGCTCTTCTTCTGTACTATCTTCCGTTGGCGCGTTTATCTTAATTCTGAGTTCTTCCGGTGGTTTCAAAATTTTTCAACTAATATCTTTTCCAAACCCATTTTATCTCTTTCGCTTTTAGTCACACTCAAATAGCAACGTATTAATAATTAATTTGCGATCACCGCTCATTTTAACGTTATTCTTCTTTTATGGACCGTCATTGATGGTAAAGCATTCGAGAATCCAGATATGCTCATTGATATGTAGGAAATAGTTTTTCTGTATATTAAGGGTGTATTTTATCTCTCATACTTTTGCATTATCGCCATTTAACTCTATTATTAAATAATGATTATTACTAGGCGTTGTTAAATATCTCGACGAAACTTATGCAACGGGTACCCTTTTGAATTTAGGCGTTTTGTAGTCAAACTGCTATTGTATAGTTTTGAAGGGATCGCTAAGTTCTGACTAACTCTGTCTTGTTCAATAATTTCTTCGGAAATTTAATCTAGCTAACTATTGTATCGCAAGTCGGACCAATACGCGTCGTTATTATCCGACCTTTACAGGAATATTTTTAGTGCGTCCATGGTAATAACCAGTGTAAATTCGAAAACTTCCAACAAACAATTGACCGTGTGGTAACGCAACGACGAAAATTGTTACTTATATTATTCGAGTTGTACATCGCTATAATTTCAAAATCCTGGGGCAGTTTAAACAAACTACGTAATCAAATTTTCAAATCTGCCGTGGTTACGATACAAACTTAAAGTTTACTCGGTGCTGTCAATCAAAATAATGAAAACAATAGGAATAATAATATAACTAACGCGCATTGAAGAAGAGTGAGAAATATAATGGGGTCGAAAGTTCAATTTTTCCGTGTATATATATATATATATATATATATATATATATATATATATACAATTGTGAAAACATATACAAGCCCACATATTTATATAGATACATACATACATACACACACATATATATATATATATATATATATATATATATATATATATATAAACAAAAAAAAAATACAAAGTGCACTAATTCATTTGAAGTTAATGTATCGTAAATGTAGTTTGAAAATAAACTGCAAAAAAAAGGATATTCTACAGATAAATATAGACGCTACTGTTACTAAAAGCTATGTAATGTGAGCTCTTTTAAATATTTTGAAAGCTATGTTAATAAGGATACCAATTTGGACGGCGATTGCTTATAGAATTATAAATGCTAATGCAGCATATGGCGAATTATCTAAGAGAGTTTTCGAAAATAAAGATTTGACAACAAGAATAAAATTAGCGGTATATAAAGCTACTGTATAGTGCCAATAACGATGTATGGGATCGAAACTTGGCCTATTATGAAAAAACACCTTTAAAAGCTGGAGATCTGTCATCTGAGCATGATTAGGAAAATACTGAAAAATAATCTGGAAAAACTTACAAGAAAGTTTTAGCTCTAGCAGCAGTTAAATCTATTGCGCAAATGCCGACTGAATGAAAGGCGCTTGAAATAGGCCGAACATGTTTGACGAATGATGACGACCTATCAAATAAAATGCTATATGATGTTTTAATAACTGGAAAAAGGCATGTTGGAAGATCTAAACTGCGCTATAAGGATGTATTCACCAATGATCTGAAAACCGTGGCAATAAACCCGAGAAGAACTGAGTGGATGTGAATGCACAAAACAGAAATAAATGGAGTTCTATCGTAGATAGTATAATACTGACGCAGAAGGCCACGCCCCAAAACAAGAGGAAAACCAAGGTGGTCAACCAGAGTTCGATTACAAGCGTTCACCAACAGCAAATAGTCTGCTATCAATGCGGTTTCCAGGCAAATCATCGTATCGACATGGTATCCCATATTCGTCAAAACATAAAAATGACACTTGCATCACTGATACTCGGCAACGAGAGAAATAATAATTATTTATATATATATATATATGTATGTATGTATCATATACCTTGTTATATATGTTTATATGTATTTTTCTTCACGGTGTCCACTTACATTTACCTGAGTTTATATACATACAGGCATACATATATATTATATTATTTTATATTTAGAGCAGAGTGGTACCTCGTAAATTTAATTGAGTATAAAAATTATTAAACGTTTTTAGATATTTATTTTCGTACAATTATTTATTTATTATATTATTTTGCACGTCATTATGTACACCCTACCATTTTGTGGCATTTTACTATCGGAAATGATTCAAGTAGGGAAAGACTAGACACTAAATTAGTTGAAAGATCTGTATAGTGAATGCCTGAAGGAAAATAAATGGCGGTCATCTGAACGATATTGTGTTCTATAAATGATTGTGAGCTAATCTCTCGTTTTTCAAATTTTAATTGAAATTTCATTCAAAAATTTTGGTCGATCAGTTTTTGCGTCATTTTAAAAAAAAAAAAAAAGAAAGCCCTATACGATGTAGACCGGGAGAAGGACATAACGGACGTGCATGCGATCGTAAGACTGCATTCAAAATTCAGCCGGAGTGAAATAGATGAACGATGCTTCTGACCGAGTACAATAGAAAAGGGGACGAATCATCCAGCAGAGGATAGAAATAAGCGAATCGTGATATAAATGCTGGCAATGATATACATACGCACGTAATTAAACAAATAAAATATAACAAAATAACGTAACCTGCCGGTACAGCGACCTTCGGACATTACGCAATTAATAATTAAATCTAATTATGATTAATTTAAACCTTATATTTTCCTTTTATTGCCAAAATTTTGTCTATCTCGATGGATTCATATTTATATACGTGTAATTCGATACATCAGAATATGTAGACATAATATATATATATATATATATATATATATATATATATATATATATATATACATACATACTTTTTGAATAATATTTCGATAGAATCGTAATATGCCTATAACGACCGAGATAAACGAAGCGAATAACACGATGAAAACTTTCGACGCTTCGGGCAATGTACGTTTTTATCAGACAAAATCCGCGTCAATTTACGCATATAGTAGCGTACGACTATTCTGCGTCATTTCGAACTTTATCTGATGACTGTGCTTATAACGACTATTCCATGATTACGAAAACGTATTTATGCATATATATATATATACATATTTTCTTGACTACAAGCGTATACCACCACGTAGATATATAATATATATATGTGTGTGTAAGCATAATGGTCACGTAGAGTAGCGGTAACACTTAGCTGTTCTGTTCGCGTGGATCGAGTTCGAATCAAAATATTTCATCATAAAAAAGCCTCCGGCTAACTCGATGCTTACTGGAAAGTAAAGAATCATGGAGAAACTATGGCAAACCATTCTATATTGACTTATTACATAGTGCCGTTTGGCGTATTTTCTATCAATCTTTTGGGGTTGATGCGGGCATAGACAAAGTTATCTACCGCTCGTGATGTTTAACTGAATTATATATCTAACCTTATCAAACGAGCAATTCTTTTACACACATTATATATATTACGCCTATTTGGGGAATGGCACTAACGGTCTGGATCGAATTCCTTTAAGTAATTAAAAATGGCATCCATGGAAATTAATAATTTTAAAATTTTAAATTTTTCATCCCGACTTCGAGCACGCATCATGTTTTCTGCATCTTACACGACACATAGTCGGTTCCATCTGGATTGGAGTAGCAGCTAGATTCGGTAGTCGGATGAATGACTAGGCAGGCATCTTTAGGATTCCCGCTGCCTACCGCAAATGCGGAAGAGGATAAGAAAAAATGTCTTAAACACCGGCTGTTCCACTGCCAGTATGGCGTGGTTGGCGGCTACCCTGATGAGCGGTAAGAACAAAAAAAAGAAAATATACTTAAAACTTGGACTACATAAGAACCCTACAGAGCAGTGGCAGCACGTCAGAATGGAGAACTGCGCATATGACAAATAACCTTGACAGATCTGATATTGATATTGCCGCTTTACGCGAGACGAGTCAATTTGGCAACTATGTACTATTTTAGCGTGGCTATCCTACTGGACACAGGCATTTACACGTCATTGGTATAGCGAGTATGACGATTTAATTATTGCCAACATAGCGACGTACGGAGTTAGACTGATGATGTTGACGCTAAAGCTGGAAGACGGAAGTATCATTCATGTTATTAGTGCGTATGAACCTACAACGGACTCGGAAGATAGTGTAAAAGATACCTTTTACGCTGAGTTGTTTACATTAATAGATAGTATTTCATCAAAGGTATCTCTGTTACGAGATTTTAATGCACGCGTAGGAAATAATACTCAAGTACGGCCTGACGTGATAACGGAGACTTGTTCTTTCGACTTTTTGCGAGCCTTGATTTAGCGATAACCAACACGCTGTTTGAATTAATAAACAAAGGTACGTGGATGCATCTACGGCCGAAACATCGGCGCACGATAGATTTCATAATTATGCGACGGTGACATCGAAAACGGCAATGAGTGGAGCTTAGTGTTCAACTAGTCATTAGTTTATGAGAACGGTTGTATCCATGAAGAAACGTCAAATATGCAGAAGACGCACTAAATCAAGGACGTTTCGTTTTGATTTTGACGTTCTAAGAGATGCGAATAAGAGGAAACGCAGGTAGTTATCAAGCATGAAAACTGATAGAAACCGCGATAAGTATCAATTTCAAGAAGGTTTTTACGAAAATTCGACATCTGGATTGGTTTAATGAATGTGTTAATTACAGAATTAATAGTTCGTAAAGCATTCGTTAACTGGCAGAATAATTTAAAAAATCAGAAACTCAAACAGCAAATCTCGGAAATTAAGGCAGAACAGGTTTTAAAAGAACATCGGGACAGTTAAAAAATAAATGGTATTCAGTCATTTGCTGAAGGTGGGTCATTTCGGAGACTTCTTTAAAGCGGTAAAAACGATTGTGGGGCCGACATCATACGTGAAGGCGCCCCTACGCGATGGAAATTGTTTCGTCGATTTAATTATATTTAGTAATCGCTTTCTCTTAAAACGAAACAAAAAATCGTTTCTATCATCGTCATAATTGCTCAATCTCGCTAAGATTGGTAAACGTCTACTTTGAAATGTCGCAATTCTCCGGATAGCGCCATTTTTTTTTAATACCCGGTTGATTTCTACATCGTGTTGTATTTGTTTGATATATTTTATTCTTGCTCTTCCTTTTGATCATTTCTGTTATATACGATTATTTGTGTCCGAAGAAAATATGACCTATCCGCTAATAAGCTTCTTTATTCGCGGATTAATCTAAATAATTCTTTGTTAGTAATTTCCTCAGTCCACGCTATTCTTTCTATTCTGCTCCAACGCTCTGTTATCCTTTGAAGAATATATATTTAAAAAAAATCACTCTCGATGTAGTACTCGGATCCGAAATATTTTAAATTGAAAGTGTTTTTTTTTCCTGTTTCACGGCTTAAGTTTATTATTATTTAATCCGGGAAAGTGTATTAATAAGTGGAGGACTATTGCAAAATTGCCCGAATTAAATTTGACCAAGTTTCAAAATTTAACCGAGCAGAATATTTCTTTTCAAATCGTCTTTATTAATATGTTCGATTATTATTATTACTCTATATTTTTTCCTTCTTAAATTTGTATAAAGTATTCATTTCTTATAATTTATATATATATATATGTGTGTTGTCGGGATAGCTAAGTGGCTAGAGCACAAAGTTCTATACGCAAGGTACCGAGTTCGAATACTATTGACGACGCAAAAATTATCATCGGAAAATAAGAATATAAATAATCCTAATGGCGAGGAATGAAATGGCAAGAATTGTGAGGTTCCTGCATGATTAACGCTCGCATAGATGACAATTATTTATTATCTACAATTTCATTTATGGTCCCCAGTGTTAATTGTAGGTCACATCGTATTTTCTATGAATCGCATGCTCGTACAAATCTAGGTTACAACTCACCACTTTTATCCACCTTACGTCTATATAATAACGTACTAAATATTCATCCGCAGTTAGATATTCATTTCGATAGTAAATTTGTATATAATAAATTTTTTTAGACTCTATATTTCAGTTGTTACTTTTCAGTAAGTTTATTTTTTATTTTGGTCATATGCCCCGATGGAGAGTTTGTTTACATGAGAGTATGGGTGTATGACTTGGTATATTTCCGTTTGTGATTTTCGGATGTGTGCTTGTATGCGGGTATTGTATTTCATTAGAATCATTTTTCGGTTTGTATTAGTAATTTTTTGTTTTCAATCTAAATATTATTTATATTAATTAGCGTGTTGTGTGAGTGTGGTTCAGTTTTATTTTTGTTCGTACTTTTACTTTATAATTATTCTGTAAGAGCGTACACTGTAATTGGCGTTATGCTGTTGTGTACGCCGTATTGTTTTGTAAATAAATAAATATGAAGCGCTAGTGGTCACCAACTTCTCAAAAAAAAAAAAAAAAAACAGCGGGGCGGCATTATGTCGTGACAACAAAGCGATTACAATCAGTTCTCCCAGGTGTGTGTTAGCTATAGGCGTAAGGCCGTATTATAAACAAATTATGTATAGATAAGTAGTATCGTCTCCGATACGGAGACGATACTTAATGATGATTCGTTTCTTACGAATTTGTTTTTTTTCTTTATACGAATTTTATTTTCTAATAGTTTACCTTCTCGAAATCTTTTTTTTTTTTTTTTTTTGGTATTTCAGAACTAGACTAATATACTACATATTTTTATAATATACGCGTGATTTTTTTTACATACCCATTTTGTCTATTTGTGCATATTTTTAAGTATACACATTACTTTCACTTAATAATCTGGTATATTTTTATTGTTATATTATTATTATTATTATGATTCACTAAACGCCGTGTCTTGTAGCGACATCTATCGTGCCGTATTTTAAGATGATGCTTAAAGGACTTCCTTATTTACCAATGACGAGATAATTGAGGAGTTATGTCAGTGTCCAAAATTCTTGATATTCATATTCGACCGATCGTTTACAACACTATCTCGTTATAGATATTCTTCATCTCCGTCTTTTGCCGGTGTAACTTTACAATATTATTTATTAAGTTATTTTCGGTATTATTACATTATTTTCGGTTCTTTTTTCTCTCCGATTCCTTCTAAAAGATTTCTTTTTGTGTTTGTGGTTCTTTCCTAAACGTTTACTCTTAAGCATATGTATATATTATTTTAACTTAATACGTTTTAATCAGGTATATTTATAATATTATGTTATTATTATTATTCGCTTTGTCGTTGCAGCTATTGTGTATTATTGGTAGCCGATGTCCGAACTTCTTGATATTTACTTATTATATTCGACCGACCGTACACAACGCTATCCCGTTATAGATATTCTTCCTCTAGGGGTTTTGCCTATAAACTTTACCCTCTCTCTGTAATATTTCTTATTAAGTTATTTCGGTGTCTTATTAGACGTCCCAAAAATTTTATTTTTTGGCTTTTCTATACTTTTTTTCTTGTATTCCTCCGAGGATTTTATTTTCATTTCTTTCCAAAACGTTTTCGTGACTCAGCGCCTGATCCGTATCTTGGACGACGAATTATATTTATTTATTTCCTACACTGTTAATGTTCACTACCGAAGTTCATCAAATTCCGAACGTACTTTGTTTGACATTTTTTTCCCCCTCGGACGTCACCGACGTTCTTATTTTTTTATTTCATCGTTAAATGCGCATTTGTCATTTCGTTTTCTAATAATACAATTTCGATTCGATCGAATTCGATTATTATTATTATTATTATTTTAATTATAATTAAATTTTAGGCGACAGTCTTAAAATCGAAATTTTCGTATCTATTATTAATCGGAGCTGTTAAAGAAATACCGACACGTCGAACGGCTTCGCGGTTTCTATAATTTATTTTCGTTTATATTTCTAGGCCGTTTTTCCACTGTCCGTAATTTTATCTTTTATAGAATACGACGTATTTCACCGGCAGTTTAAACTGAATGCGAGCGTAAAGAACGTTGTAAATAAGGCGGGAGATTTTCCTTTTGAAAAATGTGAACTAGGCAGAAAATTAAGCCGGCACTAAACAGTTAAAGGAAAGTTTACGTTTCGTTATGTACATTTTTTTATAGACTACGTGAAATTTTAAAATAACGTTACCTACATTTTATATTATATATATATATATATATATATATATATAATTTATAGACAGAAATGTTTGTATGTGTGTAGTATCCTTTTTCACTTGCGTATTTCGAGCGTCTTTTGAGTTTTTGAATTCTCTTCGAGCCTAAATTTTTCCACATTTATTTATTCTTCGATATTTTCTTTTTAAATTTGGCATCCTTTCACGCGATTCGATTCTCTTTTATTTTTTTTTATTTTTTTAAATCTGGATAGATGAAGTTTTTTTTTTTGGCATTTTTTATCATCGTTTCTCACTAATATCATCGTCATCATCGTCATACTTTTATTATTGACGCTATTATAGGAATTATCATTTGCGATTTATTTGTGACCAACGTCGATTGAAATAACGTATATAAATGGAATTCTTTTGAAACTGTCGTTCGCAAAGGTGGCCGTGGTTACAACTTGATACCACCTTAATTATAATCGCTGCAGAGCTATCTGTACTAATACAAAGAAAAACAACTGCATTTTCCTAATACGAGTCTATTGATCGATAGTTGTTTACGTTGAAATGTACAGTACAAAATATTGAAATTTTTCTGATTTTCGGAGTTCGTTTTCCATTTTTACAAGTATTTTACTTACACCCAACCAATACCGAGTATATCATTTACACGAGCCAGTATCAGTTTTTACAGCAGAACTTCTTGCAATCTATAAAGCTTTAAAATACATTTATGTAAGCAAGCGGAACCGAATAAATTTATAATATGCACAGATTTGTGTAGCGCTCTTCAATTTATTCAGCAACACATCGAAAACACAAATACAGATACTTTCAACCTAACACATAATCAATAGCATTATCTTCAAGAACAATGAACTTGTCCTTCTATGGACATCAGCTCATTCAGGAATAGCTGGGAATATGAAAACATTGATAGAATAATTAAAACGTCTCCCACAAATCTGATTTTTAAAAGTAATTAATTAACCAATACGCCAATAGCTCTGAAATAATCAACACATGAACTAGGTACCGCGTACTAAGTAATAAATATATCGAAACGTACGATTTAAATCAATATAATTACTAATTATACGCGTGTTTTATATATATATATATCTTATATCAATCTACTACTGGATGTAAGCGTTCCCTCTTTTATTTCCATCTGTAGCGATCACTGGGCTCGTTTATCCATTTCACATCGGATGATCTCTGTATATCATCCGGCCGACCGCGACTTCGTGTCCTTCTCTTGAAAGCCATTTTGTTATTCGTTTCTTCTTGCTACATGACCTGCCCAATATATTTTATTTTAATTTAAATTTTATTCTGCAAACGGGCCGCCGTTAAATGACTACGCACCAAGCGTCATTGTGAAATCTAAGATAAAGGTAAAAGTCTTAAGATTTTTAATTGGTTTGGATAGCGTAGAAATCGAGTTTTGTGCTCACGTCTTTCTGGAAATATTAGTAAGTATGATGATCAACTCTTGTCGGTATGTGACAAAGTTCTCTTGATAATTGATTTTTATAAACGGAAAAGATCTACAACAATTACTTGATCGTATAAATCTGCCCTACGAAGAATGTAACTTGACAATTAATGTGTGCAAAAACAAAAGTCTCGCTTATATAATTCTTAAAATTATTTTTAGATAAAATAATTTCGGAATAACCGCGTACAATTTAGAAAAAAACGATTTATTAATATTAAAATAAAACATTATATTAATATTAATAAACCCGAGTTTAAAGCAACATGCCGCGCTCATCATCAGAACTAAACTAAACTCTGACCTAACAAGCTACTGCCTTAACTATATAGAGATAACTACACTACATCTGATCGGTTCTGAATTGACCGACTTCCATTATTTTATTATTAATAAATCGTTTTTTTTTTTTTTAAATTGTACGCGGTTATTCCGAAATTATTTTATCTAAAAGTCTCGGTGATAGAGAAAAAACACACACCACGCATGATGATAAAAGTCGAGAATAATTAGAACAGGTGGATAGAAGTATTTCGGTTGCAGGATTACAACTGCAGGTTCATCAGAATTAGAAATAAAATCTAGGAAATTGCACGCTTAACGTAAAAGTAAGTAACTTTCCGCGAAGTCACTATATCAACCAGCATTTACGGTGGAGAATAGTTAATATGTTTTATCCACGCTATTGTACGCGGCAGAAACTTGCGACATTAAAAGCTGAACAAATAAGACGATTTGTATCGTTCGAGACTTGGATTTACAGATAATTACTAGCAACACCGAAAGCAACAAATAAGTTATGAAACGAATGAAAAAAGATTGGGAATTAATCAGATTGATAAAATTAAAGAAAATTAATTATGTTGGTCAATGCGAGGACCGTAATCTACTTCAAATAATACTCATGGGAGCAATCGAAGGTGTTCGTGTTGTCGGCCGCAGAAGGACCGTCATGGGTTCCAAATATCCAAGAATGGATGGTGGTTGCCGGAATTGGAATTCTTTTTCATTTAGCAAGGAACCGACAAGTATGGTTTTGAAGCGGTGAAGCATATAGACACCAACCTTCGATAACGAAGACGGCTCGAGAAGAAGAAACAGAAATTTATCGCCGTACGTGACTGCAGCTCCGTTAGTAAATCAAGTAGAAAATACTACATATAAGATGGCCGATGGACCGACAGACAATTTTATACCCTTTAATTAAAATTTCCGATATAAATTTTTTGAGAAAATTGTAATTTTTAACCTATTAACGTACATCGAGCAACGGTAGCTCGTAGTGTTTTATACAATATCGATAGTTATTCAAAGTCAAGACCTACTTTGACTTGCTCGAAGTAATTGGCGACACTTGTCGTAGATTGTTGAATATTATTCGAGTGGTTGTTAAAGGTGAGTTTGTAGACATTTGGAAATATTGTAATATTTTCAATTGCGACTTTTTTTTTATAGAATTTTTACGTTTTTTGTTTTTTTAAAGTTTTAGTGATTTAGTGAAAATTGAAACGTAACATTTATTAGTAAAGATGTAATTTCGTAATTTTTTAACCATGACGTGCAAATAAGGTACATTTTTCATTTTAGAATCTATTATCTGCGCGCAAGTCAACTGTATCTCTGTAATATAATTTTTTAGGGTGCCTTTATTTAATGTAAATTGTTCCAAAGTAGCGAGATCAAGTATATTGTGGCAACCTATGTTTTGCAGTTTCATCTGTTCCCGTCATTTTGGTAGTGGTAAAGTATAAGTCGTCTTCGTGTATAATAATATTTTACGGTAACGAAATTGGGCAGAATATCGACAATTATCTAAAATACCTTTAATATCGAATCCGTCGGTTAATATCGTTTTTTTTTTCAGTCCCTCGCGGATTGTAAAAATAATATAATTTACCGTATATCGTGTTGAGGGATGATGTCTAAATACAAAATGTTCGTCATGCGGAAAATGTTCGTTATCTAGGAAAATTATTTGTATATTTCGATAGATAATCGTCAGTTTTTACCAAAAGCATTTAAACGATAGATTGTACGGTATGCGTTGATATTATTTTATCGGCTATATTTCTTTCCATTTATGCTAATGAATATATCTTTGAATTTTGGAATTTATCAAATTTGGAACATATTTGTGGATTAATTTGGTTAATTTTTTTTAGTAATGTAGTCTTATCCATTTCTATATTATCATCTAAGATTAGGGAATAAAATAAATATATACCATCTTTTTCTAGACGTTCGAGTTTTCAAAAAATAATTTTCTAACTTAAACCTTATTTTATATTTACCGAGCAGAAATCTTTCCCCAGGTGTTTGACTTGGATTGTTTATTTTTTTTTCTTTTTAGAAACTTTTTAATAAAATTCATCATCATATTGTGCTCAATCCTAAGGTTGGTTCGTCGTTGATTTCCATCTCTGTCGATTTTTCTTCATACAATGACGCCATCACCTCTTCGAGTATCTGTGAAATATAATCTGTTCGCGGCCTTCCAATCGCATTCTTTGATGCATCCCTTCTATTAGATTAGCCCTTCGTGTCGCCTATCATGTGGGTTCTTCTTTTTAACAACGTCGGGTTTTCATTAATTCTTCTCAAAACTTCCTCTTACCTTATCTGTCCGTTTTATTTTTAATAACCTTCCGTCAGAGTTCTAAAGCCATCAACAGTCTTCGCTTCTCGTCTTTCGTCATTATCCAAGTTTCGCATCCGTATAGGGAAATGCTGAATACATATACTTGCAGCAATCTTTTCCTAACGGCTAGATCGATGTTTCTCGATGTCAATAAGCTTTTCTTTATTATAAAACGCTGATTTGGGCAATTCTGCGTTTTATATCCCTTTTACTGCTACCATGTTTAATTATTACGCTTTCAAAGTAACAAAATTCGTTTACTTGTTTCCCTTAATATCGATATTAAATTGATTCCTTATATTATTATATTTATCGCGTACTAATGTACGTTTATTAATTAAGGTGTGATTGTATGTTTTTTTATATTCGTGATGTTTTATAAAGAAGCAGCGTGATGATTTTAATTCTCTTTCATTTACATAAGGCAATTTGTGTTTGTAATTATTTTTTATGTCGATCAAACTGAAATTAACATATTTGTTTAAAAAATTATTTTAATAATCGTATAGATCTTGTCAAACTAAAAGTTGGAGAATGAAATTTTTCCCCGAAATGTCTTTTCTGAACGGACATTGAACATTCCGATATACGCAGTACGAACAGACTGAAATCTGTTGTAGGAGGATACGTTCCTAGTAACATCGAGTTATAGATCACTGATTACTGTCGTGAATAGTTGTTTGAAGAAAATTAGACATTTATACGAAGAAGAAATTTGAAGGCAGTACGGTTCTAATATTACGAGGATGATCAATGTTTGGCTTAAAAAAATTGCCGTTAATGATTTCGTAAATCCTGCGAATTCGGTTAAACCGTTATTTACGAGGTAATTAATATTACATTATACGTCATGTTTATGTAGTCGGAGAATGTATTATTAAGTATTTAACGCGTTTAATTTCTATATTGATTGATGTTTTTCTCGACTCTCGTTGATTAATACTACCGAAACACCATCATGTTTTCCTATTCGTTGGCCATACAAATTTGTAAATTGTTTCGCTACTTTTAACAAAAATTCAAATTCAACAAATTTATTTCGAGTTTCTGTTTGATTTAAAGTAAGTTACACTCATAATATAAAAAGCCTATGAATTGCAAAATACACAATCCTCTGTTCACTCACGTTACAAAATACCCATATATACTTGCGCACCCCGTATACACATAATAATAACGATGATATTATAAACGTTTTTCGTTGAATTTATCGCGAATTAGTCTGCTTTTAATCCGGAAAGGTTTTTCCACATTGTTAAATAAGATCTTCGTTTAGATGAAATTTTATTTATATCGTAGTAATTCGAAAGATATTTAAAATTTTAACGCACGATTTTAAGAACGTTTAATTATTTTTGGATTATTTAATATTTACATTTCGCGATTATTCACACTACGGTCGGTAACGAATCAGCCAGGTAACAGCCGATTAATTTTCCCCTACCTTTCTACACTTCGTATATCGGTGTCGAGGTGAAAAATTCTCTAACGACCAGAGTAATTCGGTTGATTATTAATCCGACGAATTATTTTTAAATTTATTTCACTCGCGGTTTATCAACACACTCTGAAGGCGGTAGTTTTAAGTACGATTATACGTATATATGTGCGTATTTCATGCAAGGTCAATAGTTGAGTATCCTCTAATAATCGGGGTTACACGGTTCAGCGATTGAGCAATTCGTTCGCTAATCGAACTATATAATATCGCTAAAATGGAAACGTCGCACTAAGATGGATTCCATCTCCGGAATTCAATACGGGCTGCTATCAACCTCAAACACACGATTATCGTCATATTTTAAATCGTCGGTACTTTGAAACGGCCTTCCGAATTTTGTTTCAATATAATATTATTATAATTATAATAATTTATTAATATTATCATCATTGTAATTATCATTATCATTATTATTATTATTATTATTGTTATTTTAGTTAAGTACGGAACGGCATAAGATGGTTGCCTTGCTTACAAATTCCTTTGGAATGACATGTTCGGATGTGCATGTCTATACGGAATTTGTAGTTTTTTGGTTTTTTTTTTTAATAACCATTGCATATAGATGTTATTTTCATTCAGAGCAACTGTTTAATTTTTAATTGTGTATGTGAACAAAATTTAACAAATGTCAGTTTTATTTTTTGGAAAGAGCAAGTGTATACCATTCGCAAGCATGTGTAAGGGCATATATATATATATATATATATATATATATATATATATATATATATATATATATATATATATATCAGCGTATATGGAGGTTTAATTGTACATTGTCAATAAGTATGTGCTTGTAGATGTTTACGCGCGGACGTTATATGTCTTTGTATATTCAGTGATGCTAGATTATTGTACATATTGATGGGTGTATTTAATTGTCTATTATATCGTGTATATATAATGGTTGTATGTACTTCAAAACTTGCGCATATGTGGAAATGTTGCAGTAGACAATTGTAAATACGTTAGAAAATTTGTAATATTGCATTATATTCAAATAAATTTGATTTGATTTGATTATTATTATTATTTTTTTTTATTGCTATCGTTACACCTAGCTAATGCTAGTTGGTAAGTTTTGTAATTTATATGCATACTACATCACGAGGAGCATCCAATGCTAAAACTTAACTGTATATATTATAATACGCTTAGTTTATATTAAGTTCAGTCGTTCTATCCAGTCGACAGAGCGAGTTATCCATTAGGAAAATCGCCCATTAGTGTGTTTTTCCAGACGGTTGACATATTTTTTGGCAACGATCGCGATTTCCTCTTTTATGGACTTCACCTTAAGATCTTAATGAAGTGTAAGATTAGTTACATACCACGGAGCAGTAGCATTATTTCGGAGGATTTTGTTCTGCATTCGCTGTAGAATAGCAATATTATTGACAACCGTATAGCCAAATTGGCTTCAAGACCTAGTTGTACAATAACAGCTTTTTTTCGATCGATAATTCTGATCTTAACAGCCAAAACATTTGTTTCCATTTCATATTGAGTTCATTATGTTTTTAAATTATATGTTTACTCCGTGTTAGCCGTTGATCTAAGTTTATCCCGAGATATTTTACTTCTTCTTTTTGAAGGATTATGGTCCCATTTATGGTTATGGGTATTGTTGAAGGTGTTCTTCTGTCGGTAAATATTACCCGAGCTGATTTATCCTCGTTAATATTAATTTTCCATGTTTTAAACCATGTTGCTATTTCTTCAACTGCCGATTGCAGGTTTGTACATGGGAACTATCTACACATAGGATAGCTGTATCATCAGCAAAGTCACTTCAACATTTGCAGGAGTTGGAATATCTGCCGTATAAATTATATATAATAACGGCCCCAGTGTACGCTCCATTTACACCTGATCTTAATGGATAAATTTGAGATTCTTCTTCGCCATATTTAACGCAAAAGTATCTTTCTTCCAGGTAAGATTGTGAGAGTTTCGATAATTGATATGGGAAATCATGTTTGATGTACTAGTTCTTCATGTTAGACACTGTCAAAATCTCGACGTATATCTAGAAATATCGCATCACAAACTTTTCTTTCCTCCGTGGATTTTTCAACTATATTAACTACCCGATGAACTTGCTCGACGGTACCGTGTTTTTTTTTTTCCTAAACCCGAATTGATGATCCGGTATTATTTTTTTATACTCCATAAGTGGTAGTATTCTTTTTATAATTAGTTTTTCATACAACTTGGAAAGCACGGGAAATAACGAAATAGGACGGTACGAGCTTGGTTCTGATGCCGGTTTGTTTGGTTTTTTAATAACAACAACTTGTGAAAATTTCAGTTGGATTGGATAGTATGTCTATGTATAGCATTGAATATATAGGTTAGGAGTATTAAGCCTTTTCTAGGTAGTTCTTTTAGAACTCTTGCTGAGATTAAGTGTCGTAACCTGGTGCTTTTGTAGGATTCAATGATTTAACTATATTTTGTATTTCACCCGGGGATGTAAATTTAACAGGCTTAGATACATCGTGGCAGTATGTATTAGAATTATTGCGTTTACAAGATGTGACTGAAATGTTTCAGCATAATATTTTCCAAATACTTCAGTTTAAATCACTTCAAGCCCAGCTTCTGTCTTGTTTTCTTATTGGATGAATAGGCCTTTTTAAATTTTTTGTTGCTTTCCATAAAGAATAATTAATGGTGATAAATTGGCAAGATGTTTTCTAAATGATTTATTTTTTAGATCCAACAGCAAACTCTTCACCCTTTTGATCTAATTATATAGTGCAGTTTTATTTGCACTGCACATTTGCCATTGCTTCCGTAACAGGTTAACTTCTTTTCTATTTTCTTCAGGATAGTAAATAATTGGTGAGGATTCGTTAACTTTTAGTTGTCCATGATGTTTGTTGCACTATTTGAATGAAACAGCTTGTTCTATGTATTCTTTTGTTTTTAGTGGTATTTTTAAATTTATCTTATTTTCTAACTGTTTACGAAATTCTTGCCAATCAGTATACTTATTGTGCAGTTTTGGTTTCCATTTTTATTATATGTTCACTAACACCGAGCATTTATTATTAACATTATTTTTATTATTATTATTATCGAAAAAACTAAGAAAGTTTAATTATCTGTTGTACTATCTACTTAAAGCAGTTTTTCTCTTCAGTTCATATAAGACGTCTATACTTCTCACTCTATCAATCCGTGCTCTATCATACGGGATACTCCATCGAGATGGTATGGCTAAATACCGTATAGTGAATTCATAAAAGTTTTTCAATGTGCGATGCTGAGAATATTAAATGCCGCCTACTATTATCCAGTTATATAGATTATGCTGAACAACCAATCGTTACGAGTAAAGCAGAAATTCCGCGTATAAATAAATCACTTGAATAAGAAGACAGGCTTTGTAATCGATCGAATATAATTCCATACCATGTAGAGGAATTTAAAAATCGATTTAACGAATTATAAACGACGTCGTAGGAAATTGTTTAATAAGATTTATTCACACGATTGTGTCTTATTTTACGCATTGAGCTGAAATTCCGTCCACCTATATATTAATTCTAATAACTTGTATCAAACGTACGCTGGAACATTTCTCTTCTTGTATTATTATTATTATTATTATTATTATTATTATTATTATTATTATTATTATTATTATTATTATTATATCGTATCCGGTCATTAGCCTTTCTACGACCAATATACCAGAAATTTTACAGTTTCTTCATCAATATCGGAATGTAATTTATCTGCATCAAAGGCGCCGAATAGGTCGCACTTAAATAAATGTTCGTTATTCTGCACCAATTCGCATCGATTTTCATACGCCATTTTCCATTTGTTCAAGTTGTACTTGGTTCGTGCCACTTCACTCTTTATTCTGTTCAAGTTGCTCCACGGAGCACAATTCAAATCGTTTCCTATTCGAAGAGATTCCGTTACATTACTATCGCTTTGAGTTCTCCAAGCTTCTAGTCTTCCAGACTTTGCAGAGTTTTCCAGTTCTTCTTGATCGTTTCATTGAGGGTTTGTTCTACGGCCTCGAATGTATTGTTTTGTGCTTCTTCTTGTACGGTCAGTGTTGTTATATTTCACGAGTGTAAATTGCTATTGTAATTTATTTATTACTATGAATATATATGCATGTGTATATGTTTCTGTCATGTATAATAATATGAATCTTCTTGTATCGTATGTTGTTCCATTATTACTTTTTATATGAATTTACATTGATTTGCACTGTCTTTATATAATAGTCCTTATTCATATTGTTGTTTCATCGGTTGCAAGGAAAATCAAGATTATACCTACATCACTCCATAACTGTGGTATAGAATTTTCCTTTGAGAGTTTATTAAACAGGTCGCTCAGTAAACCGAGTTTTTCTTCTTTAATCACATTTCTGGGGTTACGCCGTTAGTTTCGTTATTTTTCATTTTCTTCAAAGCCTAAGATATTTATGTTATTAATATGTCCGATAAATTCCCCTTGATTTCAGTTATTGCAAATTGTTCTTTTACTATAGGTCTAACTTTTATTTCATATAGGCTTGCGTAGAATCTTCTTATCTCTTCGGACAGTTCAGTTTTATCTATCAGAATATCACCGTTGCGATTTTTCAGATGCACCTTACTTCCGATTTACAACTAATTTTTAAATGCTTCGTATTGCGTTTCCTTATATCACTTTCCATTTGTTTTCTAATTAACTTGTCCAATTTTGCACTTTCAGCTTGATTTTTATCTTATCTTTTGTAACGCCGCTTATTTTATTATTCACACTTTTTGATCCTGGTGCAACTTTGATTGCTTTCATGATTTTAGCAATTAGCACCGATTGTTCATCTATGCCCGAGTGTATGCATTTTTTTACTTTTCGTATTTGTAATTTTAGCTCTTCTTGATATTTGTTTCTGGTTTTTAATAGTGTATCAATTAATTTTGATACATTTCCTTTCTTGTACATTCTATTCTTATTGTCATATCCCAGAAGTATCGTGTTCCTTTGTAGTCATTTGTAGCGTTAACTTTTTTATTATTGATTCCTGTACGATTTTGCGGTCCCCGACTACGATAAAAATTATTTAATTTTTGTACTTGAAAATTTGGACTTCTCCAGGTCCGTCTACTCTTTAAACTTTAAAAAAAAAAAATTCTTCATTATAAAGAGGCTATTGTTGGGTAATGTTTCTCCTCTTTCATTTCGTTTACCCAAACCGTAATTCCCAACCGCCGTTTCATAATTATTTTCCCTAACGCCTATAAAATCTCCGATAACCATAAGGGTGTTGTTACATAGTGTTAGTGGACTATAGTTGAGCTTCTTGTTTAGTTCTTCTTCATCGCTTTCGTTGGAGCATTTATTTGAATTACTTTCACACTAGTTTTGTCTGATATTTGCGGAGTAATTATATACAATATAAATATGCATGTGGAGTAATGATTATTTATAAAAGACAAAACAATAAAGTTATTAGTAAAAATAATTAAGGTTAATAATTGCTAACCAAAGCTTTTTGGCAGTTAAGACATTTTCAAATTAAAATAATCATAAACGAATATATAATAATAAGGAAGTAATACATGAAAGATGTATATACTTAACTAAAAAAATAACTAACATCCAGCGGATCTAGTTCAAGACTGAAACGCTTGTCAACCAGTACTATATAGGAATATATCGTAAGCTACAGTTATCCGTACTGAATACTATAAGTATATTCATAATATTGCCTTTAAAACTGTCCATTAACGCGTTTAATAAATTACTTTTATTTCTTTCTAAATTTTCTATTCGGGCTTCTCAAATAAATCCACAAACCCAGCACGTCAATTCGGTTTGCTCTGCTGAGTCACGTTCTAATTATATTTTGACGGCTTTCTACGATCGTCTTCAGCGTTTCCAGTTATGTTCGTCCAACATTTTCTTCGGGAAGCGTTCGCTATCTGTAAATGTCACATCGTTTATACAGTTCGGTCTTTATAGCGTCTTCGGGGTTTAGCTTGTTTTCTTTTGCTATCGTTTGCTATTTTTTTCATCTGCGTATAATTTTTTTTGGAATCCGAAAATATTCTTCATACGTCAAACTGTATAACTTCTCACGTCGAAAATTATGCGTTAATAAACGTTTTTAGTTGTCTATTCTTATTTATCTAGTATCATCACCGAAACTTTCATTTTACTACTACTATTAGTACTCAAACGGTTTCATTAGTCCCTGCAGTGTAGCAAACGAATTAAGAACAAAATTACTACAGTACAATTTGCCAATCCAAATTGGAAAAAGATACAGTTGGGTACCTTTTGAAATTATCGCCAACTTTTTAGATAGACATAACTTTAAATTTTCGCCGGATTTTTATACGACCCAACTGTTCGAGAAGGAGTACAATACTTATGAAATTATTTAGACCGATGGCTCTATCGAACATTCCAAAAAAAAAAAGTTATACAGCAGCCTTTTTTACCGTAGTAGAAATATTTCTGTTCCGCAACACTAAATGCAAGCTCATCATCTTTTATGGAAATATATGCCATTTCTTTTATTAGATTATATATGAAAAAAATATCCTAATACTCACTAACTCCGTGAATGTTAACAGCTGTCTCTAGATTCCTAGGATTTACAATGAGTGTATTAGAACTTTTAATACAACAATGAGTTTGGCAATTCCACAAGTGCGGAGGTGAAATTTAAGTGGTTCCCTGTCCACCGTGGCGTTCGTGGAAATTAGCGGATACGATTACTTGGATCGGATCTAACTCCGGCCATTAAAAAGCAATTCAAACTACAATGGGAACAGTTTATACCTAGGAAATCTTTTTTACCATTTTTTTTTTCAATCATATTTCGAATTACAAAGCTTGTTAAAAGGTAAAAAATATGTCGCTACTCAAAATACAATTCCAAAAGAGCCTCGGTTTAAACATGGCGATTTCATCCGTAATGATTTCGTTTCCGCGTTTGTGAAGTAGTCACAATTGTACACCTAGTAATGTTGCCAGGTTAGGAATCGTCAGAAGTGGAGTTTGTTAGGTATGCAATATTGAAGATAACATCCAACATCAGATTTGGTTCTGTCCCAAATAAAAAAATAGAGATAGCTTTCTGTCTAAACTTCTAAAAGCAAGGTATACGTTACCAAACAACTCGAAGAGCTTATTGCGGATTCTACCTTCTTGGATGCGCGTAGATTATATAATTTTATTAAAGCTAATAATATAAGTTTATAGTGCGAACAGTTTATTTAAACTGGTCAAAGGTTGAAAGCTGGACCAAAAAAATCCATATTGTTCCCATTCAGCCGATTCACAAATTATCGCCGATGAAAACCACATCCTTTTCAATTACAGTTTCAAAACACCTGACCAACTCGCACTCCTGAATTCCTTAATATCCATCGGTTATCGTCCTCCTTTCTCTATCACTTCCTTAATTTTTTCTAATGACTCCCGTGTTTTCCTCCTTCTTTACAAATTCCTAACCAATTGTAACATCAATATATAATAACTATTTATCAACACGTAAGTGGGTTGTGATTGCTCCTCAGCAGTGCCCAAAAAAAATAAAATAAAAATAAATCCTTTAGTGGGTGGGGGAGCTAAAGAACCAATGCGCTGTAGTGGTTCCGGTACTTATCCGAAACGTATTAGACAGAAAAAATGTTAGCCAACGCGGTTAACGAAAATGACACCATGATGATGATAATTTCAAATAATAACAAAAAAATCAATATAGAAAAAATTGTCGAATATACACCTGCGTATATTTACAAAAACAAATATATATTCCATATTTGCGAGAATAAATGAATTTATCATCCCATATGAGATTTTTTTTTTTTGACGATACGAAACTGTCTTATCCCGACGTATAAAAAATATTTCTAACGTTCCCGCCGATTTCCTGAACAGCTACTTACGCTGCTCCGCTTCTTATACTTACTGCACTGGATGTTAAAATGGTTAGAAAACTTCTCTCTAAAAAGAAAGATTTCAAATTTTATTATTATTATTTCTCATATATTATCTATAAGCAGAGTGTGTCTACGTATTCCGATTTAAAAGGTAGTAGGCTCCTATAGAGATTTGTATTGTTTTTACCGCAACTTCCACAAATGAGGAGGCGTTTTGAAAACTTCTGGCTAAACTCCAAATTCGCAATTTAAGGTTTTCTCTACCGGGGAAATGGAATTTCTCATTTTCGTTACCAACCGGCTGTTCAACTTGCGCATCTTATTCACTTCTTCGAACGTTGTCCCGTCTCTTTAAATGTCGCACCACACTAGACAGTAGTTGATGTCGGCGTTTCCATCGCCTTATAAAGTATCGATGACACGCGAAAGTTCAAAAGTTTAACACCGACAGTTGGCAAATTTTTGGCCAATTCACTTTGGTAATTTAGTTTCTTCTTCTTTCTAAACTATATACCTATATATGAACGTTATACGTATACTTCGTTTCATGTCTGCGTTCGTTTGTTTTTCTCAGTTTACTATACGTATATTTTTCTCCACCGTGTCTGAAAAAGTTGCATATTTTTCTTAAGGGTTTTGCTAAACTTTTAACCTGTTTAAACCTAAGAATTATTAATAATTATTAAAGTGTCGTATATATATATATATTGAATAAATACATAAGGAATATAGTGATTTCTTTCTTCATTGTAAAATTACTTTCTTCGAGATCCATTGCCTCTAGGTATGTTTGTGACAGCTGCTGGTTGGTCTCAATTCTGAGCTCTTTCACAATGAATTCGTTTGTCGCGTGAGAAGTACATGGACTTCTTAAAATTTTTCGATATTTTTCAATTTTAAAGGTGTCAATCTTCTTTTCCACTAATTACTGATAGTGTGTAAGTTTCTGATCCATACGTCGCTATTGAGAAAATCAGCGTCTATCGTAATTTGATTATACTGTAGATCATATGCTCCATATATATACTGGCAGTGTTGGCTAAAGTTATCCGTCTGTTTATATAGTTCTGGATATGCGAGTACTCAAATGAATTAATTTATCTTTCATCGGTATATCTTTTAACATTTTCGACGGTTGCGATTTTATTTTCCCTATCGATAATTATCGCCGGACATTTTTGTTTGTACACTAATTAAAAGTTATCGCTACAACGATAGGTTGCAGAGAACTGAACAGTATGAATTTATCTGTACTATACGCTAGGTATTCGTGAATATCAAAATAATAACAACAATGATATTAGATGAAATAACTCATAAATTCGTCAAGCTGACAAAATTGTTAGTATTCTTAGTATTTTTAAACTTTACACAGAATCACATCACGAAAGAAGCAGAAAGATTTGTAACGAGTGTAACATTTCTTCTTCGTCTTCTTCGTTGTCTACTATCAGACGTCGTGATGTGATTTTTCAGTTAAATTCCGCCATTTATCTCTATCCTGCTTGGTTTCCATTATTGTCAGTCCCGTCATGCCTTGGATGTAATCTACAAAACTGGTCGACGGTCGACTCTTGCTTCTTTTTCCTGCGATTACTCCTTGTATTATCTTTTAACATGACCAAAGAACTTACGACATCTACTTTTCTTTTTATTTCTGGAACCAATCTATCTTTTTGCACTATTCCGAGTTGCAATAGGATAGCTGCATTAGTCTGACGTTCCATTCGTGAAATCCTGAGCATTATAGCAGCACATATCAAACCTTTCTAGTTTTCGGCATAATGTTTTGCTTAATGTCCACGACTCATATCTACCGGTGATTCCATTAATCGTTTTTTCGTTGTTATTTTTATTCTTGTTAATTTTGCTAGAGCGCTTTTGACAATTCCGATTTGCTGCTCGAGTTCACTTCCAACTATGTTATTAGTGATGTACACTCCCAGATATGTCGTTTTTGTATATTTTTTTTCTCTATATCAGGTATCAACGTAAATGTTGCAGGCACATCGCCTTATCGATAGTAAGTACCGATTTAGTATCAAATTAGCTTTCTTGCTGAAATATTCTATTTCCAATCGCTGTATACATATTATAATATAGTATAGACGATAGTGCATACCCTTGTTGTAGTACTCCCTTCGCTGTTTGAAAACTTTCCGGAAAGTTGCCCGTCTATTTTAATATAAACAGTATTTCTTTACAATTTCCTTATTAATGTTATTAGATGCTCCTCGGGTATAACATTTATTATACCGCTTTAATAAAATATATCATTTTTCAACATTTAACAGAGGAATAAAAAATTTAATAATTACCAAAACATCTATTAGCTGTTTACAATGTAAAAACAAAATCACCGCCGCCAATTACTAATTTATAATTTACTTAAACAAAAAAGGCGATAAATGATTATTCGATTATTGCGTCTCTCGTCGCGATGTTTTCGCGATATTAATCGAAAAGCGTATATTATATGTAAGTATACATTATATGATAGACAGGTTTGTTATGATCATGGTCATAACTTTTGGAACATGAGCTATAATCTGACTTATTAGTCAATTATATATATATATTACAATTGGTTTTAGTTTTAACGTAATTTGTTTAATACACGATATTACTTGAATCTCAGAAGAGTAAAGCGGATTTATCAAAATGATAATATCGGGGTTGAAAATAACTTGGTTGTTCCACAAGGCTCGGTTCTTGGTCCGGTTTTGTAGAATATTTCATATTCCAATGTTCACGCTAAATTAAGAAATATTTCTGACGAATTACTTTTAGTGTACAATTTTTAGATACATGTTCTAAATTAACTCTTTCGTCTCGTATAAATAGATGTAATGTAATTAGTAAACTTAAAACAATAACGGACTCTTTAAACCTCAAGTTTGAACGATTGCGAGTGCCGTGATCAAAATCTTGTACAAATTTTATATAATAATATTAAACTTAATAATCACGTTTTTAGATACACTGATCATATTAAATATTTAGGTTTTATTATAGATAATCAACTGAAATTATAATAAGTATATTGAAGTAAATGATAGGTTCATAAATATTATTATATGTTTAAATCACTCGGCGGTAAATTATGGGGGACTAGATTATAATTCAAAGTTAATACTATACAAAGGCTTGGTACAGAGCTTAAACTCATATTGTGCTCTGGCGTCAATAACCGTTTAACTAAACAGCTAACTGGTAAAGTAAATTCTAATTAAAATTTTCGATTAATCTCATACATAACTGCTTCAAATATTCCTATTAAAACTGTCGCACGAGTATTGCCTATTGATCTGTATATTAAAAAAAAATATCATTTATTTTTGAAATTAAAAGAGAACATTATTGTAAATAAAGAACATCTTAAACAATTCGATTTACAGATTTTGAATTAATTCAAATCAAGGTGTGTGATGCTCAAACTAATGGTAAATTAATTAATAAATTTTTCCCCGGATGTAATTAAACGTTTTCAAAACAAAAAGTTTAAATTTTTACACGACGCAGATACTTACTAATGGTTCAATCGGATATTATTTGATTAAATTACAAATCATCGATGATGGAAAATGTCGTAATTGTGTAACTAATGAAATAGATGATGTCTATCGTATAATAATATATACATTTACTAAATATAACTATCTGAGAAAATTATATAATATCGATTGCCCACTTAATTCTAGCGAAATTATTCTGTTAGAACAATTTCCTATATTTATCTCGGAATTATTTAAAATTAAACATTGATATTAATAGTCACTACCGGTATAAGCTAGTTTCGCAGGTTACTCTATATTTATTATTTTCTTATATAAATGAATATATATATATATATATCCAACAAAAAACTTGCATAAATATAGAAAATAAAGAAAATATTTTATACATCGCGATTAAAGAAATATTAAGGAAGTTTTCGAAGTTTATCGAACGTGTTTTAAACTCGTTCGAAATCGATTATAAATCGATTAAATTCTTTATTGCACGCGTCGTATTCGTAAATCGCTGTTATGCGTGAATTTAGGTCGATTAAATGTAGAAATAAAATTTATTAAAAATATCCGCAGCATGTGATTTTGGTCTGTTATTTCTAATATTAACTATGAAAAAAAATCACGTAGTCGATTAATGTTGTAGAATTATATTAAACTTCATCGCTATACAAAAATTTCGTACTTACATAAACGTTTAAATCTTCTGTTTATCGATCAATTTATTGATACAATTTAAAAAAAAAAAATTCTTATTGTTATAATAAATTAATATAAGTTATCGGTAATTACGACGTGACACATCATCACGTACTATGTAGAAAGTGTAGGCAGCGTAGTTGGAATGGCGGTCATCTGAACGATATTGCGCTCCAGAAATGATTGAAAGCGAATCTTCTCTCGTTTTCCTATTTTGCAATAAAATTTCATTCGAAAATTTTGGTCGAGTAGATTTTAAGTTACTGAAAAACAACAAAACCATCCCCGTCTTCTGTGGGTCACCCTATGTCTTCTTAACGTCGTGCATGCCAAATTACGGAAGTTTGATTATTTATCTTATTGTGTAATAAATTGAACAATAATTTTACGGAAGAACATCTCTTAGGAGAATTTGCCACAATTAACGGATGAACGAACACATTTTTCATTTATTAATAGTTTATACCTCGTCGAAGAGAATTTGTTTTTGTATTTAATATCTTACGAATGTTATTCTATTCTCGATAAATTTCGCTGAAGAGATTTCAATTATATCAGACCTCGAATTCTTTTTATACATTTACAGCGTCGATTCGCAGCCTACATTTATCATTGCTCGCGAAAATCTATCGAAATTATTTATGGAAAGCAACCGTATTCTGACATGCTGAATAATCGCACATTTTTTTGTTGGAAATATCTTTCGGACAGCCGTAAATATACAAATATATGTGTATGTGTGTATACCGCCGACTGCTAGTATTAGTGATATAATAATAAGATCGTAAATTCACCGAAGACGGTGTTTTCCTATCAATTCCAACCACGCCTTGCACGAATTCTCACGAGGACTTTACCCGCAATAAATGTGCAAAATGGAAAATATTTTTTTATTTTATTTTATAAATGGTATTCCCAATATTTACATACATTCTAGTGTATATGTGTACAATTACATTTGTGTTGCATATACATATATATATATATATATGTGTGTGTATGTATTATGAAGGGCTCACTATATATGATATATTCCGATTTGGTATTGTGTTTTTAAACTGGTATATATTAAATGATTTGTATTATATTTACGTAATACGCTTTATACCGAATTATTTCATTTAAATAAACTTCGAACGATATATTATGTAATATTAATTAAAATGCGTTGTTATATTTGAGTACGCGTTAAAATATATATTTAATGAGAAAATTCAAATAAAAATTATTAGCTTAATGATCGAATAGAAAATGTGATATATCTAAATTATAATTAATCTTTCTAATTAAGCCTCCTCATTCAATATTTTCTCTCTTCTAATTCGTATTAGGTCAGGACATAATCTGCTGCCTAGTCATCTCCACCGGATAGGGCTGGTTAGTTCCAGTACTTGCCAGTCCTGTGGTTTGACGGCAGATATTAATCATATCATTTTTTCACGTAATCTATATAGTGCACACAGAGAAACCCTAATCAAGATATTATTACAGTTAGGTATCTTCCCTCCGTACTCTATTGCATATATCCTTAAATAATCCTCTTGTGTTAATATGGCCTCTTATATATATAAATCCAATATTAAATTGTATAACCTTTACATCCTCATATAGTGTATTTTCCTTATATGTCTTAGTTTAGTTATTTATCTTTCTATTTTATAACTCATTTGTTAGCTTTAAGTTTATATAAATTTATATGTACAATGAGTAGTAATGGTTTTATAACCTGAACTCAATTAAAAATAAAGGAAAACAAAATTACCCGTTATTCGCGTTCTTTTTCTTTAATCACCAAGACCAGCATAAATCTATCTTCATGATCAATATAACCTTTTCTCACAGATGCGTGCGCAATCTTGCGTTTTATTCTGTTCATTTTTCAAGCGCTCTATATAGCACTATTCTAACAAGATTTTACGCAATGTCTATTCGATTTTCTACATATTCAAATACACGTATCCTTAATGATTTATAAACAGTTAAATTTGAATAATTCTTTTAAATTTATATTTGTTAGGTATCATTTTAACTGCTAAATATCCTTGTAATATTCTATAATGAGGTTTGTCTTTAAACCTACGAACGGACAGATGTATATGACAATTTTTTACTCCTTTTATTTATAATATGTATAATATTTAAAAAAATAAGAGAAAAGTAAGTTAGAAATTCGGAGTGTGACGAAAATAAATATAGTTTATCGAAGGAAAACAAATTACGAGTAAAAAATTATAAACGATTTACGACTTTCGTCTTAAATTATCGTCGCTGTCTATTTAAGACGAAAGTCATTAATTTTTTTCTTATTCGTATTTATCAATTTTCGTCCGTTGCTTTGTCTTCATCGTTATTTCCACGTTTCTTGTTGGCCAATTCTTTCCATTTATCTCTTCTATCGTCTAGTTTTTGTTTCTTGGCTTCGAAACATTGTTGCCGCTTCTCTTCACGTGACAACTTTTCGCCTTCTTTGTCGTCTTTTTTAGATCCGTTTTTCCCATTTTTCGCGTCGTTTTCGCACGACAATACTCCGCGTTTCTCTTTCGCATCCTTTTTAGCTTCATTTTTATTAGCGTCGTCTTTTCGTACCGGTTTGTCGGACATTTTGAGATTTAATCGCGATCAAATATAAACACAACGGACCGTTTTGAGAAGTATAAACGATACTGATCGCTATAAGACGGAATAAATTTTACCGTTTCCATGGTATTAAGGCGCGTTAAAAAAATAAAAAACCAAAATACTTGGTAAAACTTCTACTCGGTTACTACGAGATTGCCGTCGAAAAATTAAGTCCCCTATATATCGATATTCGGACGTCAGAAAGGAAATATATATTTGTTTCAGTTAAATTAGGATTAAGTGGTGGAAATTAACACAGAAGAAAGGACAGTTGCTAACAGCTTTAAATAGCATAAATATAAACAGTGGAAATGACAAAGCAGGTACATCAGTTGAAAAGATCTGGAACATCATTGTAAAAGAAGTACTGGACGCAGCAGCCAGAACACTGGCCACGACAAAGCCAGGGAAAAAGTACATTGATAAGCAAACAGATAAAATTTAACAAGTGATAAAGGACAAAAAACAGGCTTTTAAAAGGTGGTGGCAAACGAAAAATACTGAGAATTTGGAAAAATATAAACGCATTAAATCACTAGCGAAAATAGCAGTAGCAAAAGCGAAGTAAGCCCATTACCAATATATATATATATGATCAGCTGGAAGCAAAGGAAAATGTAAACTTGATATACGAAATTGCCCATGCAATACATAGAGCGACTGAAGATATTGGCCCCACCTTTCAGATAAAATCTACAGACAATCAAATAATAAAAGCGCCAAAAGAAATTTTAAAAAGACGGTCAGGTCATTACAAACAGGTTTGTGGGGAGGAATTTCCACATCCTAAAACATCAGATTGTTTACCTATTAAGGGACCTATCAAGCAGATAACGATAGACGAGATATTGCATGCTTTAAAGAAAATGAAGAATGGAAAAGCAACGGGTCCAGACGATATTCCGGCCGAAATTTGGAAATTACTTTGGCAAAAGGGAGCTGATATACTATTGACACTACTTTTTAACCGAATAATAGATGAAGGACGTATCCCTCAAATTTGGACCACGAGCACAGCCACCCCTATATGGAAACAAAAAGGAGACATTATTGAACTGCAGCAATTACCGCCCAATTCGTCTACTTTGCCACACCCTTAAAATATTTGAGCGCATACTGGATTGTCAACTACGGAATTTGACACATGTCACTACAAACCTATGTGGATTTGGGAAAGGACGAGGGACAACGGATGCGATTCATATGGCGCGATTGCTTGGAGAGAAATATTGGAAAAGAAAGACACCCATCCGCATTTTTTGGATCTAGAGAAGGCTTTTGACAAGGTACCACACGGAGTTACTTTGGAAGGCGCAAGATTCCAGAACATTATGTGAAGATAATACAGACCATATACAAAGCAGCGACCAGTACGGTGCGATGTCTGGCGGGCATTTCACCGCCTTTATCATTGTGAGATTCCATCAAGGCTCAGCATCGTCGTCGCTACTATTCATCCTCTGCATGGATGTCATAACAGCAGATCTACAGATCCTGCCTCCGTAGACACTGCTATATGCGGACGATGTCTTTCTGGCAGATAAATGCAGGGAAAATTTAGAAAGACGCGTGCAGACTTGGAAAAATAGATTGCAGGAAAATGGACTGAGACTCAACATCAGCAAAACCGAGTACATAGAATGTGAAACACTCTCAGATGAGCCTATAAAAATAGATAATACGGTGTTAAAAAAAGACCGAGAAGTTCAAGTATTTAGTCTCAATCATTACTTCGGATGGACGCACACAACACGACATAGATTCCCGGATACAAATAGCATGGATGAAGCGGAAACAGTTAACGGGAGTTTTATGTGACAAAAGAGTCCCGATTCACCTCAAGGGGATGATATATAAAACAGTCATCAGACCGGCAATGTTATATGGAGCCGAATGCTGGGCTACAACTATAAAAATGGAACAAAAACTTCATGTTACGGAAATGAAAATGTTACGCTGGTCGCTTGGGCACACACACCTCGACCACGTCAAAAACGAGAACATAAGGAAGCGTATAAGAGTTGCTCCTGTACATCTTAAAATGCGGGAAGCAAAATGGTACGGCCATGTCATGAGGAAAGCAGAAAATAGCCCAGTGAAAGTGATAACGGAGTATAACCCCCAAGGAAGGCCAAAAAGACGTTGGATAGACTCCATCAACAACGATATGGAGCATGCCGGTGTTGGGTTAGAGGACGTAAAAGATCGTAAAAAATGGAAAAGACTGTGTCAACAAGCGGACCCCGCACAGGGAAAACGCTAGGAAAGATGAAGAAGTTAAATTATATCAACCGAGAAAAATAAACACGTATAGCTGATTAGCGGTGATTATTTATATATATACTTTTATTTTTTAACAATTCCGCGATAAAGAAAATTGTTCCAATAAAATTATTTCATTCGGCCGAAGTGAACTAGGTGTCTCAAGTGATAGCTACGAATGTGTACAATATGTTCAAAGTTTGTTTTACTTCATTACTAACATAACGACGACATTTATTTGTATAGATGACGCGCGATTTATTTAAATAATGAGCGAGTATTTGTGTCATATATAAATTTAAAAAACGTAATTTATCGTTTGTTAAAATATCATCAGTTTCGTTCTATTTTCTATTCGGTGAATTCTGAGCGTTACGGCCTGCGAGTGTTCCGAGCTGTAATGACTGCTGTCTCTACCGGACCGAATTTAGAACGAGTAAGGTACTCTTCTTCTTAGACAAGATGGTTTACCGAACGGTCATATTTTTTCGAGATTATTAGATCCGTCTAAATCTGTGTAATTCTATCGACTCGTCTACTTCTGTCCGTATTGAGAGAATTGTTCTTCTTGCAGTTCACGATAAACATTCGTCACCGTATCCACATTTCATATGCGTCAACTACGTTGCTTATCTACTATTTTTCATCGTCTAAATCTCGGCTGCACATAAGAACATTGAGAGAATGAATGTTTACATAATTTCAAATTCGTTAAAAATTTGTACATTTATTTTATATTAAAAATTTGCGTTACGCCGATGGCCCTAATTGCAGACAACAAACGTGAACTTCAACGGATGCTGAATAGTGCCAGCCAAAATGGACATAATGATGAATTGTAAGAATAAAGTCATGGTAGTTAACAAAGACGCTGAAACCCAGAAAATATCGATAAAAATTTAAAATTATTCATCAAACATTTAAATATACTTAGGCTGTAACGTTAATAATGTATGGGATCCGGATTATGAAATAAGGACCAGAATTGAGCAGACAAAGATTATCTTCTTGAAAATGGGAAAAGTATTTACAAATAAATCGCTTAAATGGACAACAAAATGGGTGTTGGTTAAATATTGTGTATGGTCCATAATGCTATGTGGAGTAGAAGCACGGATAATTAAAAAATCGATGATAAATAAATTGAATGCCTTCGAGATATTATCATGAACGGATAAGGTTTCGAATACAAAGATTCGGAAGCAATTAAATAAAAAACTAAAACTGGTGACTATTATACAAAGACAGAATGTAGCCTATCTCGGTCATGTTCTGAGAAATGGAAGATAGATCTACTGCAAATGATCATTGAAGGAAACGTCACGGGTAAACGGGAAATAAGTAAAAGAAGGTGAAAATCTGGTTTGAAAAACATGAAGGAATGGAAATGTCTTAATACAGACGAACTCTATCTGACAGATCGAAATCCAAACGGATAATCATCAACAACTATTGAAGATATGGTGCAACAACAACAACAAGATTCTTTACTTACAATGCATTTTCGACAGTTAGAAGTTATATTTTGAGTTATTTGTTTAGATCATCTATTTTAATGAATTCTGCATTGTTTATGCATCGATATCTTAAAATTATAATTTAGTCTCTTCCTCCCCTCCCCGGTAGTTTACCAGTAAGAGTTTTAAAGAATATATACTCTTTTTCATAGAATTTAATCGTTGAGCATCGTGACTAAGGTAATATATCTGATATTATCTTTCTCAATTTGTTCCTGTTTTGTCTATACTATGTATTGCTTAAGTTCTCGTTAGTCCAATGACTGGCGTAATAGCATCAATTCATCGTGTCAGTATTTACTTATTTTCCCTTCAGTATATCCGATTAATATGTGAATTTTTCAATACTGTTATCATTCTGGCGTGTGATATGCACAATAACGTCGTTTAATGCACTCTTCTAAAAATTATATATTTGTCTTCTTTGCCGTCGATGGAATTTTCAGCATTCTACGCGCCATATCCACATCTCACGCGCGCATTCATTTTATGTTTATTTTATTTGAACATTGTCTATGTCGCAAATACAAAGATATTAACTAGTTTTGTTTTTGTTAATCTAATAATGATGCGATCGTTGGAGAAAGGTTATTTAGTCTCACAGTTGTAGATTTTGCCAACACTATCCTTGCGCCTGATTTCTGATTTCATTCCACCGTAATTGTCTATTAATAATCCGAGGTGTATACATGAATTAACCAATTGTAGGTCCTGCGACAACCTATACCTGGCTAGGGAGAGATCGAGGACAACTCGATTTTTCATTCGGGTGTTCTGTTCTATTAGACATACTGCGTAAACATTTCAAAGTAAAAATTTATTTACAATTATTCGTTTTTGTTCAAGGTCTAGAAAAAATAACGGGAGACAGTTCTTTTCGTTTATTCCCCTTATATACTGTAACCGAGTGAGAGGTAATTCTTGTGTCGAGTTCGAGAGAGTGATATAGATGTCTAGTTACTAAGGTTTTGATTTTGTTTTGTATTTATATGTTGTTTTTTTAAGCTAAAAGTTCGCACTAAATTCCGATAACTTTCTAGTGAATTGTAACTACTTTATTATCGAGCGCTTTTGCGCGATAATCGTTTTCGTTAATAGTATTCGTTGCATTTTTTGAAAATTTTCGAATTTTTTATAATTTGTTTCTTTAAGCGGTTGAGAATTGCTTGTCATAGCGATTTCGAGCATAATTTTAGAAAGATTACTATTATTATTGAGAATAGGGCGACGTTTTCTCTCCCTTTTTTTTTTTAATTTCTCTGTCAACCAATAGTTATTATTATCCCGACTTTTTACTTTAGGATTATCTATTTGTTCTTTGTAATTCTCACACAACATTTAGGGTGTTCTTTCGATAATGACGGGAAGTGTTGATTAAAGTTTTTTCTTTTTTTGTTGTTTGGAATTTGGTCTTCTCGGGACCACCGTAAAATAATTTACTCCACCACTCAAAGTCTTCCACTCCAGACAATATTGCTTCATCGTCCGCTTTTATTTTTTGGTTTTTCTTTAAAACTTTCGAAATTTTAAATTGTTTCGTCAATTATAAATTTCTTCTTCTTCTTCTGTCTTCATTTCGGTCAGGTCTTTCTTGACTTCTGCAAACCAAGCTGTATTCGAATATTTTTAATTTCATTAAAAAATTCGAATATCCTTTTTTTCCCGTTAGTCTTGATAAATGCATCTTGATTTGCGTTATCATTATCGCCAATATATTGGAATAAAGTAGTATTACTCGCCTTCGAGTATCGCGAAATTACTTAATATATCGCACGTATGTACAAAATTATTCAAACCTTTAAAGCCGTTTCCTACATAGCCGAATATATATATATGCACACATATCATCATCACTGATGCAACAATCGGCTTTTTCCATTCATATATCGATTATTGGCCACCCTTTTCATTTTCAAGTAAATGGACCAGTCGGAAACCCCCTCTTCAGGTTATCTATTCAGCTTAATCGTAGTCTACTTCTTTTTAGTTAAATTCACTGCATTTCTGCTCAAAAATTGGAAAAATAATCAATGGAATACTTTCTTATCAAACCTATCGATTGAAAATAATAGTCTTTGGAAAGCGAATAGAAAACTTACAAGACAAACCACCATACTCCCACCTTTAATTAACCCTGGCACTAATCAGATGCTGCATAAGTTAAATGATAAATTAGAACTACTCGCTGCTCATTTTTCCACCATCGGTGCACAATACGATAATCTAATTCCTCGTACACATTATTATAAAGTTAACAAAAAAGTCAAAAATTCTTTACTAAATATAAATAATGCTGCTCCGATACCTCTTTCAACGCCTACTGAGGTTAACAAATGTATTAAATCTTTAAAGAATAAAATAATCTGCGGCACTGATGATTTGACTACCATCATGATTAAACATTTACCTCGTAAGGCTATTGTATTCTTAACAAAAATCTTAAATGGCATTCTTATGACTTCTCATTTCCCTTCAGCGTGGAAAACTGCTAAAATTATCATCGTACCCAAACCGGGAAAAAATATTTCCGATGTAAATAATATCCGACCCATTAGCTTACTAAGTACTCTTAGAAAAGTTCTCGAAAAAGTAATTTTAATTAGATTACAAGATTTTGCAACTAAAAATAATATTCTTATAGACCAGCAGTTTGGTTTTAGGCCTGGTCATTCAACTGTACACCAAGTTGCTAGAATTGCTGACTATATCACTGATAACTTTAATTTAAATAAATATACAGGACTATTATTATTTGATTTGGAAAAAGCTTTTGATTCGGCGTGGCACAATGGAATTATTTATAAATTATTACAATACAATTATCCGTTGATTTTGATAAAATTAATTAAGTCATATTTAAGTAATCGAAAATTTTATGTAACTCACCTCACTCATAATTCCTCTATTAGAATGTACACGTCTGGGGTTCCACAAGGTAGCGTTTTAGAGCCCTATCTCTTTTTAATTCTAATCAATGACCTACCTAAATTATCATTAGTTAATACTGCACTTTACGCGGATGATCTAGCACTTTATTGTTCTTCTTATAGACCTGAGTCCATTAGTAATCATCTACAAAAAGCTGCGTCCTCAATTTTTAAGTATTATAAACGCTGGAGACTAAAAGTCAACACTCATAAAACAGAAGCCATAATATTTACCAAGAGACATGGCTCACACTACCTGCCGAAATTATTATCAATGGTAACACAATTCCTTGGAAGGAAGAAGTACGTTATCTAGGAGTCATTATGGATCGCCGTTTAACGTTTAATAACCATATTAATTACATAATTGACAGAACTCATAAAGCTATTCGTATGTTTACTGTCGGTCACACCTTACTACCCTAAACAAAAAACTGATATATACATCCATTATTCGTCCAAGATTAACTTATGCCTGTCCTGTTTGGTTTTCAGTTTCAAATAGTACTATCAAAAAATTACAGTTGGTTCAAAATATCTGCTGCAAAATTTCCTTAAACGCCACTAGATACCACAGAATTAAAGACATGCATTATAGATTGCAGCTCTCTTTCATTTCGAATTATATTTGTAATATTTCGGCAAAATTTTACGCAAACTGTCAGGCGCATACTAACAAACTTATCACAGTGGTGGGAGACTACGACATGGCGCTGCTCCGCATGCGCTATACTCGTTATAAACATCGTCGTATTAAAGATAGATTACTCTTAAGATAATTTTAATCTATAATCAAATACTTTTCTACTAACTATTACTTACTTAATACTTTATTTTTTCTAGTTTTAATCTTTTATCTTTTCTTTTGTGCAGGTTTTTTCCACTTTTCCTGTGTTATTAACTTTTAGCTATTTATTATTATAGATTAAGTAACTATTTATTATTTGTAATGCGGTCGAGGTTGTTATATATGTACTCCACTGTATAAATTTTTATATTATGTAAAGTCAAATGAAATATATTATTATTATTATTATTATTATACTTCTTTTTCGTTTTCCTGGGATTCAATTGCATCTCCCAACTATCCTCCTGGTCGCAACACACGCCTCATCCAACACAGTTTCCATTTTTTAAGTTGGACGAAGAAAACAACAAACCAAGAAATTTTTAAACCGGTCACTGAAACATATATATATCGGATTGCTCGTTTAATTAGTTAGTATTTTGATTTTCTTTTAATTATTTTTATATTAGGTTTGTATTGTTTATCTTATATCAAGTAGTATTTTTTGTGTGAAAGCGGGGAGGTTAATTAGTGCAAGTACATTGCTGACAAGATAAGAGAAGGATATTCATGACGGTTGTACAGGATAAAATAACAGTAAAATCAATTAAAGGAATAGACAAAAGAAATAATAACCGCCGATAACGTATTATCATAACGTGAAGGAAATTATAAGAAAAGTAGAAGATCTCGACGTATAAGATCGAACGTAATGCGTTTTACGATGATTCCGAGAAATAAGTCTAACAAAATGGGAGTCCATGCAATGCTTCTGGAAACGACAACAATTATTACTCGGCTAACTCTACCTCCTGCATGTTGAGAATAATGGATGCTTATGTTGGAAAAAAGTCTAATGATATGATGATAATGACGTAAGTGTGTATATTACAAGGATTAACGCGAATCTATGTAGAAGTAAGCGTGTAATATAAAAACTACACGTTGTACACGATGACGTTAACTCTTATAATTTGTAGGTATTGTAATTAGAATATAAGAAGAATCTTCAACGTTGTGTAGGCAATTACTAGAAAGTTCAGATTTATACTCGGAAATAAGGTAAGCTGAAAAAGTTCCCCGGTTGTTTCTTTCCGTTCGATGTCGCAAGACGAATGGGGGTAACAGAAAAACTGGAACAAATGCAGCTTTATTAAAAAGTACTCTCTTACAAATGAAGTTGAGAAAAAATAGTATCAGTTACTAATTTTAATTTATATATATATATATATATATATATATATATATATATATATATATATTTATTTTTTTACAGGTTTGCATCTGAAGAAAAATCATTCCGATTCTTTTGTACATATACAAAGTAAGTTCACACTTTTAATTTGAGTTAAATTTATACACACGCATATCTAAGTATTTGATTTGCACACAAACATAATACACACACATTACATATATATAGAAATACGATTAATAACGGTTTGGAAAATAATGAGTTACACCTACTCGGTGAGAATTATTTTTTTTTTTTTGTATATTTACTTCGATTCAAATTTAAACTGTAATTTTCAATTTCGATTCTAATTCATCCGTGATCTAGCTATTTATCTATTTATTTATTTATTTATTTATTTAATAAAAAATACACGTTTATATTTAAAAAACGTAAAGGAATTAGCAAGCATTACAAACTTCATCTTGATGGTTAATCTCATATTGGAAACAATGTTCAATAATACTGATTTTTGAATTTGTTCGATCGTATATGGTGATAGCCCTAGGTTCTTTATGCTGTTACCTAAACTGCTTGATATTATTTCATTGTTTCACCAATGGTACAATCTTTACAACATCGAGTTTCATCATTCGTTTCATTTGCTCTGTAAGTTTTTCATCTTTATTTTTTTTTCTGCATACACTTTATCAATATTTAGACTATCCCGTACATCTATATCTGTTAACGTAATTTATTTATCTTATCTATTAAAACGATATCTATTATGTTCTATTGTTTTATCAGTCAATATAGTGCTGTCCCGGTATAATTTATACTGTTCGTGTTCTAAGATTTTTTTGGCGTATATTTATAATATGGCTGTTTATCTTTAATTAATCATTCCTTTTTCTCGATGTACGATAGCTGCCACATCATCGCGTCTTTTAAAATCTTGATGTTAATTGTTCACACCCACTTAAAATGTGTTTAATTGTTTCACTCGCTTTGCCACATTTTTCGACATTTATCCGAGATATTTGATTCCTTAATGTTATATTTCCTATAGTTTCTGATTGTTATCGCTTGATCCTGAAACGCCACCAAAAATCCTTCTGTTTCCGGGAATAATTCTTCACGTATCAGTCATTTATTTGATAGATTTTATTTTGTAGTTCTTGTGGAAACTTTCCATGTAGTGCTTTTTTAGGTCTAGTCTATTATTAATGAAAGTTTCACTACTTAAATTTAATGTAGTCTGATTATTATGGTTATTATTATATCGTATCCGGGCATAAGCTTTTCTGCAACCGATATAGCAGAAATTTTAAAATTTCTTCATCGATATCGGAATATAATTTATACGCACCAAAGATAGAAAGATGACGCTCGTAATAATGTTCGTTATTCTGCACCAAGTTCGCATCGATTATCATCTTTCCATTTATCTTGAATTGTACAATGCCACCTCCACTTCTTATTTTTCGAGCTTTTAGTCTTGCAGACTTTGACCTAGTTTTCCAGCTCTTTTATCGGTTCTTAAAAGACTCCTACGTCTGGATTTTAATCTTCCGTCGACGAGTTCACTGCATAGTTATGTAGAACAGGTAGCGTCCGTTGTTTGCTATTTTTATTTTATTTTTTGCTGCTATATCCAGTCTAATGTCAGGTACCGGCAATGCCGCTGTATATTCGTACAACTCAACTTGTGTAACGATGTTTCTTTTAAGCAGCCTTTAATTATACTACACGGTTTCGTACGTTAATGCTTCGTCTAATGTAACTTTCCGAATCGATTCGAATAATGAAACCTGTCTAAGGTAACAGAGGGGGCTATTAATTACCTTTTTCACCGCTAAAATGTCAACTTGTGTAAAACGACCGGATGATATCGTAACGACGTTTTCCTGTTAAGGTTGTAATTTAAATTGTCACTTCCTTCGTGCGACTGCCATCGTAAAATTTGTCTCATCGGGATCCTTCATTATACCTTGCGATTTAAACAGATTTTATAGCTTTTGTATAAATTTAGCAGGTCCATTATTATTATCATTATTATATATATATATATGTGTGTGTGTGTATCCTTTCTATTCGTTTTTGTTGCGGATGATTGTAAACCCGTAATATATTGTTATTCTTCTCTGTATATCTCCGCTGGTAAATTTCTAATTCCTATTATTCAATCGCATTTAAACGTGTCACTTGTTTCCTCATCAGTTTCAGCTAATAAAGTTTTTTCCTATGTTTTAATTCGAAACTAAAGTTTTTCCTCAGATGTTTTTTTAGAAATTCCTCTCGTTTAGATATATGTACCTCTTTTTTTTTTGGTTCTTTATTTCTATAGGTAAATTGAAAGTGATCATAACGGAATATCTAGGTTTGTAATTAAGTGGTAAGAGAACGCGTTTATTGAAAGGAAATATTTGAAAAGCGACACCCAACGAATTTCAAAAGGTAATTGTGAAATTGAACCAGCGAAATAAAAAATAACCTTATTTCATAGATAAAAGAATAAGGAGTGTTTTTGAAATGGGCATAATAAAGATTGTTCGAAATAAACAACACCGGGAAAAAGAGAGAGATAGTACAAAATCGTGGGGAATAGATATCGTTGAAAAAATATGACACTTAATAACCTAAAAGAAAAGTTCAAGTTATCAAGTGTCGTCAATTTTTTCAGCTTTATTTAATCAGAGAAAGGCACTCAACGGTGGAGCAGCTACACACAATTATAAATGCTTTAGAAGACAAAGAATTTTGCAATGCGGCATTTCTGGATATTCAACAGGACTTCGACAGAGTGTGGCACGAAGGAATATTATTTAAAATTAGAAAATGGATACCATACCGATATTATCTGCTGATAAAGAGTTATTTAGGAAACCGAATGATTATGGTTAAACAAGATGAGGAATTGTCCGATGTTCACACGATCGATGCCGGAGTCCCTCAAGGTAGTATATTGGGGCCTATCCTTTATTCAATTTTTACAGCTGATTTACCAGTCAAGGAAGACGCTTTGTACGTTCGCTGATGATACGGCAATTTTAGCGAGGGATAAAGATAGTAGTAAATCCACATATAAATTACAAAAACACCCGGACGATATAGAAAACTGGATGGCCGATTGGAGAATAAAAGTAAACGTAAATAAATCTACAAATATCAACTTTACTCTAAAACGACTACCCTCCCCGGTGATGCTTTCTAACAAGGTCGTACCACAAAAAAATGTAGTTAAATATCTAAGATTTTGATAAAACTTTAACATGGAAAAATCGTATAAAAATTAAACGTAAAGAAATGGATATTAAATACAAAAAAAAAAATGTACTGGATGACGAGGAGCTCCAGTAAACTAACATTAGATAATAAAATATTACTATATAATTCATTAATAAAATCAACTTGAACGTATGGGGCTGTTATATGGGGGGCACGGCTAGCTTTTCGAATCGTGATACAAAGATTTCGGAATAAAGTTCTCAGAACAATAATCAACGCGACTTGGTATGCAACAAATAAAGATATTCACTCTCATTGCGAAATAGAATACGTGGATAATATTATTATTAACACATTAAAATCCAGGCATGTAGTCGACCGGAGCAACATATAAACGTCGAAGCAATATGCCTTCTTGATAACAGCCAAACAAGACGAATTTATTGAGAAAACATGTCTTAGATAACATAGTAGATTAGTAAGCAGGATGGCCCGTTGAGTCCACCTTGCATAAGTTATTATATAAATAAATAATACCTAAATTAATTGTGGCCTCCTGGCCGTAGTAATTAAGAACATAATAATATTAAAAAAAAAAATTAGGTAATAAGTTATTCAAATTTATTAAAATAAAAATGCTACTAATAATAATAAAATAAAATCGAATTTATTTAAATTTCAGCAATAAAATATACCAGTGGTACATTTTAAACCAGAAAAGAAGAAATGTAAAACGATAACTACTACAAATAAAAAAATAAATAAAAATAATAAAATTAAATGAAATAATTGTCAAGAATTAATAATAATAATATTAATTATTATAACAACGACGTAACAATCGGACGAAATCGAACAATTTATTATTTAATTATTTATAGAAAATTAAAATGAAATAATTAAAAACACTTATTGCTCAACACCGTTCGAACGGTGACTGGATTATTGTCTTAAATTTATAACATCGCCCACGCTTACTTAAATATTAAAAATCCCCCGCATTTATATACACGCAAACACGTAGATGATCTTCGCGAGCGCAGCACGTTCGAATTTATTATTATTACTCTAAACCAACGTGCCGTGTATAGCAACTAAGGCTAGAGGCAAGAGGGAGAGGAAGTTAAATCAAGTGCTTAAAAACATGATTAACTTAGTAAGAGAGGAATATTCATCATTAAAAAGAATAGAAAGTACAAAGGATAGTTAGTGAGGATGTGAGAGACGGAAAGTGTGACGCTGGGAACCGGAGTTCTGTTGATCAGATGTGAATGGACGAATCTTGTATGACCCAGCAACAATCTGCTGAAAACAACGTCTTCTCTGTGGTTTGGAAGCGAAATCTGTCACGATAAAACGAGCTTATTTAATAAGGAAGTCGATTGCCACTTTTGTTCCCACGAAGCAAAAAGTTTCGATTTGACATAATTACGTATATCAATAGCTGGAACTGCGACGTTTGGGATCGGCAACAATGTAGCAGCCTGTTTTGCTGTTCTACCTTCTAGTTCACCTGGAGTCGCGTCGTGAGCTGGAATCCACAGGGACGAGACTAGATAGGTTGCTGATCGTTGCAAAATACATCGCATAGGGAGTTGAAAGCTGAGAGAGAGTCGGAACATATAACCGATGGCTGCTGGATATTACAGCTTATTATAAAGTCCGCGGCGAGAGGTAAATTGCGTAAAATTCGGCTAAAAGAATGGAAAATGATTGAAGAAGCGAATACCGCATAATGACGACAAAGTAACCGACAAACCCATTGAATGAGGACGCGTCAGTATACAACACTGATGAACCAGTGGTATGTGACGGGACTTTTTTACTGATATCCTTGGTGGGTACGCTCTCTTTTCTCATATTGATGATCGAGAGATTCAGTTTGATTGGACTTCCGAACCACTGTGGCAGCACGGCGATTGAATGTTTTAATACCTGCGGGTTTAGAATGCTTATTTCTGACAAGATGTTAAAGATGGTTGTAATCGATTGAGGTAGTTTCGAAGAAGATGATGGAAGTAATTTATGAATGGATAATCCAGAAGCCTGTAACTGGATTATAATTTATTTGCACCGCGAAATACGCTAAATATATTTTGAGGAAGTTTCGTTCGAATTTTTCCTGCGTGTTTTTGTTAATTAGTTTAATTCGGCGTGACCTTTTTTGTAATATTAATTTAGGTCAGTTTTTATAGTAATTTATTTTACTTTCTACTGCTTCAGCATAAATTGTCTCTACAACCTTATTCTAGACTTATTATAAAACTAATCAATCGCCTCGGTTGCATCCTACGATGCAGTCTTTCCTATAAAATCAAATAATATGCCGAAGTTATTATCATTTTAAAGAGTGAACTATAGCAAAATTAATGTATATATATATATATTAAATATCAATCTGATACGGAGAGATATTGTTTTTTACATTTAAATTCTTTCGTGATTACTCATTTGACGGTAACATTTCAATCGGTTTAAAATATCGTATCTCGAATGATAATAATAATAATAATAATAATAATAATAATAATAATAATGTTTTCAAATCAAATAATTTATTTATTTGTATCGGCTAGCTTAATATATAAAATGACTACAATGGAATTTAATTTTCGTTTAAATTAAAATTCTCCATAACTGAACATATTGTACATATATTCTGCTCAATCACCGAGAATTATTTTGACACGTAGTAAGGTAAATGTTATATCGCAATAATTATAATAATAATAAATCAAGTCATATGTTCATTCTTCTTGAATAAATTTTTAAAAATTATTTACATCGGCTATGAACACAAATGCGCAATTGCCAGCTTTATTATATAATATACACATGATGCCCTTGTACACACGCACGCACGCACAAAAACAACACACACGCTTACAAATATATGCACCAATGTATCTACAAAACAGATATATATCTTCTTCTTTCGTTATCGGTATTCGGATGCTGTGACCTCATGTAATGCAAGCTACCAGACGTAGTCACTTGTTTCGATCTTGTGTTAGGTTCATAATTTGTTGTAAACCGAACCCACCTTTTAATTTCATCGATATAACGGATCTTCTTTCTTTTTCAATCCATCTTTCCCTGTAGTGTCATTTTCTACAGCCGGTTTGCGCCTGTTATATGTCCGAAATTTTAATAGAAGATGGTAACAACAGCTGCCTGTCTTTAAAACGGCGTTATTTGTTCTATGAGCCGTCCATAGGATGCTTAGAATTTTTCGATATCCCTTCACTTCAAAATCTTCCATCTAATCATTGATAAACGTCAGGATTGGGAAACTCGATATATATATTATATATATATATATATATATATATATATATATATATATATATATATATATATATATATATATAATATGGAAAGATCTCTAAAATAAGAAAATTACGACTCCTAAAATATATTTTTTTCTATAGCGACATACGGTTCTGAAACCTGAACGATTAACAAATCGAAGTTGAAACCACATATACAAACTTATACACAGATAATATATATCATAATAATAATAATATATTTTTTCAAATTTATTTCAATTTTAATACAGTACACTAGACATATGAAAAACTTATGATGAAAAAAGAAATGTAAAATGTCAATTATTTAAAATCACAAAAATTAAATAATTAAAAACAATAAAAAATAAATAAAAAATAGTAATCATATAAATATTTATAATAATAATATAAATGATGATAATCGTATTAATAATAATAATAATAATAATAATAATATTTATATATTGAATATTCATTAATCAACTTAACACAGGAGAAGAAGATTATATATGTATGTATGTGTGTGTATATATATATATATATATATATATATATAGTCTGCTTGAATGCTGTAGTAAGGAAGTGTTAAACAGCGTATAAATTTCATTTTAAAGCTTTTGCCAAATGATGTAAAATGACGATGATGTAGATGATGAAGAACGTTCTTTTCGTGAATGTATGAAAGTAAATAATCATAAATGCCAGCCACATTTACGTCGACAAACATCATAAACATGTACACACACACACACACATTTGTACACTTGAAGGTGTTAACCTTGTTCAGGCGTTATATGCAAATTTCTCTTTGTAAAGCGAGAAACGATGTAAATGAATTCCCGATCATGATTTCATTATCCTTACGACGTGGTTATGTAAAACGTTACCTACCTCCCTTTTGAGCGAATAGTTTTTTCTTTTTTATGTTTTATGTTTTATGTTTTGGGTTGGACAGGATCTTAATCGGAAATGCTAACTGCGTATACCAAATTCGACCGGATTAATATTACGGTTTAACTTAACTGGTATCGCTTTTGAATATAGCGCTCCAGTTGAAGTATACATTTTTTTTCTCTCGTTATAACCCGTCGTAGATTAATAATTATTATTTCGGACTGATCATTGTTATTCGGTCGACGGTTATCTCATTTCTTTTGATATATATATGTATTTTTTTCTTTTTGCAAATGTTAAAATATTTAATCTTATTTATTTATTTAAATGAAAAGTTTAAAAATTAAAAATATGTTAACTTTATCAATTATTATGGAATAGTTTGGGGAAAGTTTCGTGATGTATGTTAAGTTGGCGTTGCTTTTTTCGATACGTAATTATAGATGATGAACTGAATTTCATCGTGATCTATTCGAAATATGGGAAAAGAGAATTTAACTTCGATAAGAAATAACATTTAACGACACTTAGGCAAACGTACGATCTTATTATTACAGGTAATTGTGAAATCAGTTCGTAAAAGTGCGGAATGTAGCGATTTAAAAAAAATAAACAACAAAATATGGTTAAAAAAACCACTAAATTTTAATCAGTTAAAAACGCGTTATTTCGAAGAGACGTTGTAAAGAATTAAAAGTCAACATCGGCGATATTATATGAGAAAATTAAAAGGAAAAAAATTAAAATAATAATAAATGAAGGAGGTGAAAAATAATTTATTAAATTGAACGATCAAATTTGTTGAAGAATTAGTTTTAAGAAGTATATTTTAATCATTTTTTTTTTTTATATCAGACGGAAGGTTTTTATTTTTCTGGCTATTCAGTGTAATTGTTTACGTATAAACATTATGTCGCCGATTTGTTGTCTTATTTAGTACGTCCGCTATCAGATTATTTTATAAGCAGATGTTTTTTCACTTTATTATTTTTTGATAATATTGTGCATCTAAATTAAGTATTTTCTCTTATTTTATTTTTTGTTTATATATTTTTTATAAATTCTATTTTTTTATATATTTTATGTGTTCATGTTCACTTGACCATGGCTTAATGGCCGAAAAGCTTTGTGGTCTTTTTATATAAAAAAATTAGCGATTTTAACTAATTTTTTTTTCGTTTATTAATTATGAAATGAGTTTATAATACACGAAATGTAACGTAATGATAATGCGAAATGTATATATATATATGTATGTATGTATATATGAAAAATAACACTACATATATGATTAATTCCTAATTTTAAGTGTACCCGATACATTTCTAGTTAAACTAGTGCTGAATTACAAAAATTAAAAATATGAAACTTTTCGTAAAGGCTACAGGAAAAAGTAAATAAAAACCTGTAAGATAAAATATGGTAATATTACAGAAATGTTATATATATATATATATATATATATATATATATATATATATATATATATATATATATTAGTAGTGTATTGTATAAAGCGTCCCCTGAAAGCTATAAAGCTCGGTATAGGACGAGGCATTCGAAATTTTATTGTGAACTGGTTTAGCAAACACGATAAATTAATATTTACAAACAGAGGAACAGAGTACAATGCCATTTATAAGGTTTCCTAGGTGATGAGAAACAACCTCCACAGTTTTATGATGGTGGGAAATTGAATAAGTCATCTTTATGGGAAACTAATTCAAAAGGAAGGTTAATTTTTTTTTCATGTCGAATGCTGCTAGCCAGTTGAGAGGCTATCTGATAAATAGTATTTATTAATAATCACGTGCGGAAAGTGTATCCAGCGATGCTTATGCTTGGAAACTATGAAACTATAAAACGATCCACTATCTTTGTTCTTTTTAGCCGAATAGACATCCGTATGTACGAGTGATGTTGCTAGCCGATTTGGATGAATGCGTATTCGACTGAAGTGCTTCTGAGCTTGCCTTATGGGTAGTTCCTTCAACGGTATCTATTTTTAAATTCTGATGTATAGCTTCATTGGACACATGCCATGGCATTCGATGAGTTAATCGTAAATGGCTTGTTCTGGAAGCACTGGATTATCGATTCGCTTGATTTCTTTGCACATCCGTAAATTTGTGCGCCATAACTCCAGATTGGTTTCGATACAACTTTCTACGCCATTAATCGATTTTGTAAGGATAATTCAGGATTGTATCCTACGAGCCAGTATAGCTTTTTTAATTTTAGGAGCAGTTCTTTTTTCCTCTTATGTATATGAAGCTTCCGCGTTAGTTTTTTTTATCAAAATGTATTCCTAGATACTTTATTTCATTTTTCATTGTATCACGCTGTTTCCTATTGATACTTCTTTATCATGATCCATTAGTATATGACACGTGTATGGATGTTTCCGGATTTATATTCAGTTTCCACTTTTGGGTCCACTGATACAGTCTGCCTAGGTTGTTTCGTAGATCAGTGATAACAATTTCGGCATTTGAGTCCGATACAATCAGTAACGTGTCATCTGCAAACGTTGCTATATATCATCTGTCGTCAGATCTGCTATGTACAGTGTGTATAGAAGTTCTAAAACGGTTCCTTGTAGAACAGCTGTTGCCTCGGTGGAAATTACTGTTCGAAAGTCAAACTGGTTCCGATGAAAAATTTTATCGGCTTCCTTTAGAAGAAATTCATTATATATTATTCCATTTCTTTATGCATACGACATGTTAAGTTTCTATCCAGTGACACTCTTAGATACACCAGGTTTTCCCAGTGCTGGAGCATTTTCTCGTTCCACTGTATTTCTAACTTTCTCGTGCTTTAGTGTTGCTATTCTGAGTATCGTTATGAATAACCTTTATTTAGTATTAGACCAGACGTCGAAAATGGAATATTTTTTGATAAGGTACGTTATATGCGTAAATTAATTGAAAGTAAACATTATTTTGCCACTGTTGAAGCCATGGTGGAATCTTCGGAATATCAAAAACGTGGTTTACCTCACGCGCACACAAGTTAATAACAGCGCGTGGAGTAGAACATCTGATTATGTGAATAACATTATAAGCGCTGATTTTAGAAATTAATATTCCTTCTTTATTTATTTTTTAATGTCTAACGTGTTTTTTCTTTTGTTTTATTATTACTATTTTAATTTTTTGTTTTTTGCTGTACAGTTTTTTTTCAATTATTTTTTACTGTCATTATAAGTATAAGTATAATTACTTCTTTTATTTATTAGGGGTCTTTGTATTATTATTTCTGATATACGGCGAGCCATCCTGGGCGTTACGTAATTATTATTTAAAATTTTTGGTTTGTGTATACTCAATGTAAATTATGCTGAAATATACGTTGTTCTTGTTCTTGTTCTATTACATACAGCTGACCAAATGTAAGGCATCTCTCCATCGTTTAAAAATACATTACGAATGGTACGATAAAATTCACCATTCATCAGTATTACTAGTAGGCCTCGTGCTGTAGCCTTCTGTTTTCCAGTATCGAAACGTCCAAAACGTAAAGCATTATTATAAAAACGGAATATTTTTTTAATTCCGTCTTTTCTTTCTGGAAGATTAATCATGTATTCCAACTACTTCGGTACGTGAGACGTATGAGGTAATTTAATTTTCCCCGTAACAGCGATACAAAACTGAATTTTCATTTGACAGTAATATCGCGTCAAAATGTTTACACATTATCTCACCTGCAAATACATGAAAAACTTATTTTTTTAGTAACGTCCCACTTGCGGAAACTAAAAAGGGCATCTCTTTCGGTAGCAGGCTTGGGTAGAACCCCTAGTTTAATAACGATGCCATTTTTTTCATGATACGCTATTAATGTTATTAATATTATTATTATTATTATTATTGAAGCTCCTCTTTTTGTTCTTTTTTAACAGGCTCCTTCCGAGCGAATATTCCTCCCAGTTGTTTCCAATTATATTTAACTCCCGCTTTTGTTCTTATTTTAATTCTTATACTAAACGAAGGTTCTTACCAATTGTTTCTAATTATGTTTATTCTACGCACGGCTTTACCAAAAAGATTTCTTAAAATTGTCCCTACGGTCTCGATTTTCTCCTCTTTCGATAGGCCAAGAACCGGTTCTCTTCGTCCACTGATCATCTTTACATCTTTACATCTAATGACACGTTCTCGTCAGTTTCATTTCACAATATATACTAGGGCTTGCCGTTCTAACGATTTCGATAAAATTTTGTACATTCGCCATTAATATTAATTTCCGCTGACGAATTATTCGCCTGCATTCGTAAAAATTATAGCTTCCTTTTTTGTTCCTGTAAATTGTTAACCGTAGACGTTTACAAAACTTACATATAGAGAGCTAAAAAATTATTGTAATCTGTTACGTATTTTGGTCGGTACCCGAAAATGGCGAATTATTATTATTATTTTTTTTCATATTAAGATTAATTATTATTCAATAAAATTAAAAATACGTGTAAATCCCAACGTACCGTGTTGCACGTCGAGCGATAATTTTTTTATTTTTAGATTTAATAATAATAATAATAATAATAATATATCTCGTAATAGGCGTGTAATCGAGAGGGTGTTTATTACGCGTTAGGTTTTTGTTTATAAGCCTTCGAACGGGTGATTGACTGCGCCATGGTTTTTTTTTTTCTGTTGTATAATAAATAATCATTTCGAATCTCGTTTCTCATGATTCGTGATAGAACTTGCGAAACCGCGAACGGACGTGTGATCATACGTAATAAATAATAACGGTATAATACTCGTTCGATTGGTATGATACTCGTTCAATTGGAACAAATATTAAAGTGAGGAAATGTGTTTTGTTTCGTTCGTTATATCGACGTAATTAATTTTAAATACACCCTGATAAAGGCGTTCCACCGATCGTTCTCCCTCTTACATATATATATTATATATATATATATTTATTTTATTTATTAATGCATAAATGTGTATCTACCTAAATACGTATGAATCTCCAACGAGAAGCTAATACCTATCGAAAAAGACGGAAATATCGCGCGTCTTCAAGGTCTAGATGTCTGCCGTTTTTTGACATTGTCAATACTGGCCAGATATTATAATAGCCTAAGTTAACGTTGCCCGTCTTGGAAATTTCGCAACTAATAGTCGATCACCTTGGCACTCCTCTCGACGATTATTTAACAACGAACGAATTAACGGACGAAACGACCGTCGTTTAACTTAACTGACGCGATTTTTTCAAACCGAACTGCTAAACTCGTCTGATTAAGAAGGCCGTAAAGAACGTCTTAACGAAAAAGTAAACAAAAGAAAACCCGAATAAAGTAACTAACAATAACAATAACAATAATAATAATAATAATAAAAGAGAGTAACTCTCAGTTATATATTGACTAACGAGTTGGATTATCCGAAAAGTATGGACGTGGGTAGAGTAAACTGAATGACCGACTGGATTGCTACGCATTTGCCGGAGAAACGACTGCTTGTAACGCGATTATTTCAATTCTCGTTTACGGAAAGAGTGAACTATAAAGAAAAACAAACGGTTTTTATATTTTGATAACCGTTACTAAAATGTTACTTGCTGGTTTTCGGAAAAGAAATAATACGTTCCGAGAGAATTATAAAGAAGAACAAACGGTTTTTACATTTCGATAACCGTTACTGGAAATATAGGAAAAAATTAATAAACGTTCCGAGATACGTATAGGAAAGAAACAAACGGATTTTTGATTTCGACAATCGTTACAAAAATGTCATTTCGACTTTTGGAAAAATTAGACGTTCGGACGGAACTATAAAGAAAAACATACAGATTTTCCGTGCTTTAATTTTCCTATCGTCATAGTACATTTTTAGATATAATGTTTGTATTATGTAATGGATGCTCTCTGTAAATATAAAATATAAAATACGAAATGTAAAATATGAAATATTGCGTAGGAATTGTAAACTCTATTTCATTTTACATAATTATTTTTAATATGTAAGAAACCGGTCGGTAATTATGTGCGTCGAAGTATGCGAATGAATTGGTTACAAACGCCGTGTACGAATGCCTGCAAAACTTTTAATTAATTTTCTCTTTTCTCATTGTAACGAGTCTCTGTCTCATTAATCCTAACCAGCGATGCAGGAAACCCGGTTGACGAAATCTGAATCATAATTATACGAGGAAATACATAATTAAATAAGTTAAAAATCAGAATAATAATCGGTAATAATTTTTTTTCGACAGTGTGCCTGTGTAAAAACGTATTAGATACGCATAAATGTAAAATAATAAATTAATTTAAATGCAAATTTACATTTTAGACGAAAGTAGTTTTAATCAAATAAAATTAAACTTTAATCCGGTTAAGAAATATTTATGCGCAAAATTTTAAATTTGGATTTTACATATCAATATATAAGCATACCAATAATAATAATAATTATTATGATAATAATAATAATATTCGGAAAGAAATAACGAATATATCGAATAAACCAAAATTGGTTTAAACTTTTATAATAATAAGAAGCGAAAATAAACGAAATTAAATAAATCATAGAGAATGTCCCGAAATAATGCTAAAAAAAAAAGGCAGAATATATTAAATTAATGATGGCACCGTAACTAATCTCTAGACGAGTAAGAAATTTAATTTTTAGAGAGTTAGAAACTAAATACCATGGAAAAGAATATTAACATTTTCAGTCATACATAATAAAATTTTGACACAAAATTACAAATTTTGCGCAAGCTGTTTATTATACAATACTGTTTCTCAGCTGAACTATAGATAATTTTCAATATATTTATATAAATACTTTTAAAATTGAGCCATTTCACGTCATCCAGATAATTTAAAAATTTTTACAAATTTCACGAGAACGGACATCTTAATAAAATTTATGCGCTGATATTTTGTCGTTGTTGCGTTCTTAATTTAAAGGGGTAAAACCAAACGAAAAAGGAAATAAAAGTAATTTTTCTCCTCTTTTTGTTGTTCTTGTAATCAAATTTTTTCACACCGATAGTGTCACTTTTGGAGTCTTGTCACTTACTAAAATCCTTTGTATATCTCCGCAGTCGCCATCTATCGGCGACATCCGTGTAACTCACTTCCAAAAGTCAGAGTCCCGACTAATTGTATTCGTCCTAATTCTATTAAGCGTTTTCTAATTTTACTCCGTTTGCCAGTTTCTGTTGCGATTTTTGGCACCGATTTACATTCGTCCCATTTATACAGTTCTTCTTTTGCCGTGGTTTTCTGTAGCTTTTCCGCGTATTTCACGAAGCTCTTGCGAATTTCAAACTCCTGTATCCCGTATATAAATATATATATATATATATATATATATATATATATATATATAATCTTTTTAGGTAGGGTGTTTCTTTTCATCCAGTTCTTTCAATACATTCGTCGACTTATTTCAAACGTTAACTGAAGCATCTCGGGCGAATATTTGTCGGGGAACTATTTTAGAACTCTAGAAATTAACGGTAACTATAGAACTAGCGTAGTCCATTCTCGAAATGTTATCGTTTACATAACCGAAATCCGAAGTGGTCCGATCTATCTGCAAAATTCGATTTAATCGTTACTAGATTTTCACGAATTAAACAAGAAATTTTGTCTACCAATTTTACATTTAGACGGTAAGAATTATTTCAGAAATTCCATTAAACGAAAAATCTTTAAAATGTATTCGTTCACTCAATCGTTTTAATCTAATAGCGGAAAAATGTTAATTAAATCGTACTTTACTTCTTTATTCTTCATTGCCGAGGTTGACGATCAGCTTGGCGACAGTCTGTTTTGACGTAGCCATGAACAATCAATCCAGGGTCGTAAGTCTCTCATTCGTGAGTTTTAAGAACGGTCCACTGATCTCGTGCCATCAATATCGCCTTCCATAATATTCCGTAATAACTGATACTTTCAGAGTGTGTCGTCCTAAGTATCGCAGCTTCCTTTCTTCCGATAATGTTTATCCGGACTTTTTTCTCGCTTTATTTAGAATTTCATTATTACTGACGATTTCTGTCAAACTAATCTTTAATATTCTTCTTTATAAACACATCTGAAAAGATTCCGTATGTTTTGCACGCAACTTTCGCAGTTGTATAGAAAGATCTAGAAATTCTTGCCCGTACATCCAGGTTTCGTTTCTAGCCAGCTCGTTCGTAATTTTTTTTTTTTTACCGTTAGTCTTACCTGCTCTATTCTCGATCGTATTACGTTTTTCAGCTCTTGTCAAGGCTGCTGCCTAAATATTTAATATTTAACGCCTGCTCAAATTCCGTTCGGTTTAACCATATCGAGCATTTTCTGCGTTTCTTTGAATCACTTTTATCTTCAGTTTGAAAGCCCCGAAAGCTGGGCAGTGGGTAGCAAATTTATCTGTCATTTTCTGTAACTCGCTCCGACTATTTACTATGATAAAACTGTCGTATGTTGTGAATTCCATCGTCATCTGTATCAATGGCTTCTTTATGTGCGTACAAATTAAAACGTAAGGGCGAAGATATGCACGACTGGCGAACCGCTATTTTAATATCAGTTCTTCTGGATGAAACTTCTTCGATTCTTAATTGTACTTTTACAATTATATCGTTCGTAATTTAGCAACCCGTTATTCTAACTTATCATTACACTACCGAAAATATCAGACTGACAAGCGTTTTTTCAAGCGAACGATTAAATATTAAAAGAGTAGCTGATATTCGACGCGAACAAATATTCGGTGGGATGTTCCGCCAGCTAGGTCTCGTGGATAGAGAAACCAGCCGATATGTACATCTACGAGCCGTAGTAATATAGTAAAAAATACTTCTAATACTTAATACCGTGGGACGGAATGGAAAAATTAATTTTCAAAAAAGAAGTTGAAAACAGATATACGGACAGAACTCCACATCAGCGCGTTGTGGAAGATGAAGACGTATAACGAACAAGGTCGAAATTTGAAACGAAATTAAGGTGTGTGTGTGTGTATATAAATATTTTTGACGGTTAATGTGCCTATTTACCAGAAAATATTCAACGCGTGACCAGTATAAAATATTTAACTGTATAACAAATGAATTACAATTATATCACGTTGAACGCACCGGTTCTCGTTGGATCGACGAAGTTAAGCAACGTCGGACCAAGTTAGTACTCGGATGGCTGACCGTCTGGGAAAGCCTACATGTTATGTCGTCGGAATAGTAGCTAAGAACACGAACTTTTATACGGAAGGTACCGAGTTCGAATCGACGACGCAAAAATTATCATCAGAAAATAAATAATCCTTAATATTATCGCGTGGAAGGCAATGACCACGCGCAATGCCATATGCATGGTAAACAATATAGTACACTACAATAACACGCGGGGCTGCATTGTATCGTGACAACAAAGCGATTACAATCAGGTCCTCACGGGTGTGTGTGTGTGTCTATCTACGCCAGCGCCATAATTGCCTTGTACGCTAGTTACACTGTACAATAAAATATGTATAGTAAATAGTCGCCTACCTCCGATACAAAGACGCCGCTTAATGATGATGATAACAAATGAAAATAGTTTACGATAATTTTAAACGACGTAATAATAAAATTTTTGCCGATAATTAAGAAACTATAACAATAGCGATAGATTAAATTATAGAAAAGGACTAAAATCGTTAATAATGCCGAATTTAATTCATATAATCATTTACTAGAAAATGTCAGAAATTAAAAGATTTATTATATAACATTAATCAGATCTTAATAATAAATAAAACATACAAAACTACTAGTCACTGATCGTCGATAGTAATATATAGTAGGAATTTTCCTTATAGATTTAGAAAAATACGTATATCAATATATTTTTTTGTTTCAAAATCAATATTAACCACGTGAATCAATATATAAATAGAAACTTCGTATAGGTAAAAGAACCCAGTTTGGTCGAAGGCAATTCAAAGTTGAACGAATTTTATTTACAGGAAATATCGAATCATTTAGATTATACGTATGACGGATTAATCGATACTTAATTCGAAACGACGGGTTCGGTAATAATCGACTTGTTCTTAATTTTTATAATGCGCAAAATTTATTATTGCTCATAGGAATTTAAAAAAATATATATATACCTAGTTCATATTCCGTATGTGAAGTCCGTGAAAATGCGAATTGTAAATATAGTAATATTTAAAAATTGTCGTACATAAAACGTGAGTTTATAGAGTTAAACTTCAAACGTCAGCTTTTGATGGTCTATAATTACATATATTTTTTTTTTAATATTTAAAAAAAAAATTGGGGGGAGAGGGGCTCCACAGCGTTTTCAACTTTATTATTAAAATTATCTTAAACTATATGAGTATGTTACAATTAACAATAAACAAACAGATGTATATATTCATATTACGTTTAGAGAGTAGGTATATTGACAGGAAAAGGAACTTACGAGTAGATGAGATGATTATAGAAGATGTCACGAGAGGAGAGGCAGTGTGAACGTTCTAGGAAAATGTGATTTGCGTTTGCGATACATATCTGAATAATGTGAACAGCACGAGGAAGTACCGAGATATTAAAATGCAGTTTTAGGACCGTGTAACGATAAGAAGACGATACAATTTCGTTAAGGTATATTTAAAGGTGGTCGATAAGGAAAAATTTTGTGACCGATGCGAAATCTAGTCCAACATCCGACCCGGCGCGATGGTTTTCCAACGCGTATTACCAGTCGTTGTTCGTTCGAAATTATAATTTTTCCGCGTGTAACATTATTAAATAAAATTTAACGAAACAAAGTATACGATAGAGTTGGAAAGACGAACGTGAAGTCATCTACAGGAGATCACTCGCGGATGACGGTAAAGAAAATTAAAAGTACCGACTACGGCGGTTGTGATGTAAAAATAATCGATGCGACACAGAAATACAGATAAAAATTCGAACTGGAAAAACTAGAAGCGCATTTCTGAAGCAAATATTACGTAGTAGAAATATAAAATTAGATTTGAAAGTAAGATTAATAAAACGATACGTATTCTCGGCGTTATTTTACGGTTCTGAAACAAAAGCGATAAAGCGAAAACAGGGGGAACTTCGAAATGTGGTTGTACCGTAGAATACTTCGTATAAAGTGAACAGATGAAGTACGCCAGACGGAAGTACCACATACCGCGATGTATTAATAAATGCTAGGAATCGCATGAAATATTTTGGTTATGTATTGCGACATCCAGAACGATACAGCCTGCTGCGCGTGTTAATGCCGGCAAAAGTTACCGGAAGAATAGCGCGGAACAAGGTGACAGAATTTGCCGGATTGATAAAATTTATCGCAGTTTTGTCTCGAGCAGTTTTAGACCGCCGTAGAACCGCCAACGTGTTATTCGATAACGATAACGAGATTATTTACACCGCTTCTTTCGGTAGTTCCCTTCAGCTGGCGATAAGATGTTTTCGGAAATACCTTAGTGCGGAAATTCAACGTAAGTTTATTTTTCGAATATAGAGCTGTCACACCCTCCTGTGGAAATTGCGAAAAATGAATATCGTCGCTTGTTATCGTTTGTATCATAAATAAATAAATAAATAAATAAATAAATAAATAAAGCCTTTATTTCGTCAAATCAAAGATCTCCCATCCATAAATATACAAACAATATTATATATAACATATAAGCACGCATAACAGACATCTATAAATAATAATAATAGTTAGACATAGCCATATGATTGGCACGTTTTCTTCCATTCCATTCTGTTCGAGCTTAATCGCCAAACAAGTAGAACCCATTCTCTGTCTGAAGCCCACCTCAACGATTGCCTATATCTACATTTCTATTGTAATCCGGAATCCACTTGGTTACATTTGCGGTCAAACCATCCCGACGAATCATGCGACCAGCTCAGTTCCATTTTAGGCTGATTTACAACGTTCTTCATTTTGGTTTTATGCCTTGTAGTTTCCGAACGAATTCAGTCAATTCTAATTTCATCGTAATTAATCCGTTGATGCGATTGATACTTCCGCCACGAATCTAATAATAATCTTAAATTTAGACAGACAGAATTTGTTGTATTTCGCGATGTCCGTACGAAATGATTCGTCTCTTTTTTACATATAATAAGTATTATTTATTCATTATACGCCCTACATACTAAGCCATTTTGTACGTCAAAAGATAACGTACGGTGACCATGTTTGACAGCGATGATGATCGCCGGAGCACATTGATCACGCCTGTTATGCAATTCAACGTTCGTTTCGAAATCTCCCGTCTTCGGATTCGGTCTAACAAATAAAGCACCCACTCCACCGAAAAAAACTATATTACATTTTTCAAGTAGAACGATTTGTTGTTTATATTATATTGCGAATACGAAATAAACACCGTGTTGTACAAACAGTAGTTTGCAGTATTTCCGATAGAGGCAGTCGTCTGGATCGTCTGGTCGGACGACTATTATAAAATGTGATTTTACGAATTTCGAAGGTTCCAACAAACAGACGATAAATGTGGTAAGAAAGTCCAACAAAGAGTCCTGATGAAGAAAGTGGAGGAGAGTTGATAAAAGTTAAACTGAGCTTGTTCGGTAAAAAAAGAATTTTGAAACGTTTAAAAGTTTTTTCTCCGGCTAACTTTTAATCAGTAATCGGTGCGGTGTTGGTAACTTTTCGAAGCTAGCATTTCTTATTTGTATGTAGTTATGTCTGTGTTTTTGTGTATATACACGCCTTAATGTATTGCGTTTGTAGTGGGAAAAAATTTTAAATGAGGTGAATAAAGAAAATGCCTATCAATCCGACTAAGATGAACGAGTTGCGAGTATCATTATTATTATTATTATTACTATTACTACTTATTACGATTATAATGGTCGTTATTTTTCAGAGTATTTCTTACTTTCAGTACAGGAAAATTATTTAGGATTTCATAGCGATAATAAACTACCAACTTTATTTCTTCGTGAGTTTATTATCGAAATGGAATCCGAAAATTTCATCCTATAAAATATATACATATATAAAATTCTTCTTTACTAAATGATATATATATATATATATATATATATATATATATATATATATATATATATATATATAATATATAATATGAGAGCTTTTATTTGCTTTTTCAAGTATGACCGAATATATATAATTTTATTATGGTTTACTCTAATACACTGCTACTAGTTTTTTATGCAAAGGTATCTTGTACTTAACATTAAGATCACATGTATTATACTCGTATCGTATTATTTAAATAATGTTTTTACTTGCTATTTTTTATGTATACATCATATTTATTTACCGGTATACCTACATCACTGTTATTGCCTTAAATGTTCGCCAATTTTTTCCGTAAAAATAACCTACCTACGAAGTGGCTACCTGGTGATAATCAATGCATGTTTTATATAAATCTGTATGCATGTGTGTACATATATTCGTAAATGTGTGTAAAAATGTATGTAAGACAAAAAGTGAAAAAGTATAATATTTATAGCAAATACATATATATACATATATATAATATACACGTGTGAGATTTAATAATTGATTGTCAGTTACGATTCTAGGCAACTTCGTTTCGTGTATGCCAAATATAAACACACACGACTTAAACATTAGTAATTAATTAAAATTTATTTATTTATTAGTATTAACCCTTTACCTTAGTAAGTACCTTCGACACCTGTCACCTACTTTTGTATTATTTTTTTTAAACATAGTATTTATTTAAGAATTCACGACCTAAACAATATATTGTAGCAGTTCAGACTTCTTCTTCTTTTGGTGCCTTACATCCTTGACGCGTTGGCTGAGTGTTCGATTTCTTACTGCTTCCATTAATTCTCCAATTCCCTTTATTCCCGTTCAATACTTTATGTTCATTATCCATCCGAACTTCCTTCTGCCTGTTGGCCATTTTCCTTTTATTCTACCTTGTAATATAGTTTGTAATATGCGGTATTTTTCTCCACGAATTATATGACCGAAATACGCAATTTATGATTATTCTATAGTTCTCCGGTAACTGCTGCTCTTTTTAAGACTTCCGTTGTAACCCATGTTATATTTTCTTTTATGTTTGTTATAACTTATGCAAATATATTGTTGTTGTTGTTGTATAATACTTGTATTTGTTTAATCAGTCGAAATATATTAAATAGCTTCGTGTAATTATAGATGATTAAGTTATACTAAACATAATCGGTATGTTAGTTAAAAGGTCAACAAACAGTAAGTATGTTTTTATAACATTATGTGGTAAAGCAGATGATTGTTGTGAAACCCTGGGCCATATACACTTTATTCAAAATGACGGACGATGAACAATACCTTTCGGTATATCGCGAGTCTGAATTCTTACGAAGACTCTTATTTATATAAAATGCCTACGTGACTTTCAACAAAAACTAAGTAACGGAAATAGACGTCAATTTTGAATATAATAATAATTACAATAATAATGTTAATATTCGTAATAGCAACAGGCAAATGTTAGCAACGATAATTAATAATGATTTTCTTAACGCGACTAATGCATTTGTATTATAACGATAATAATAATTAATATACTTTCGTAGTTAAATAATCAAATATATACGAACATAAAGTAAACAACGACATGTAACATCGTTCTATAATAATCATATTAGAAATAATGATAATAATAGTGAATTTATACTGCACTCGAGGATTGCGTTTATAATTAAATGATCAATTATAACGAACTTAAAGTAAACAAACGATAACATATAGTTTCCAGAAGTGATGGGAAAAGTTATTTCTAGACGAGGAATAATGTATATATATATACATATATTACATATATATATGTGTGTGTGTACGTATATACACATCGTTATTTATTTTAATGTACCCTAAAGGGATTAGTGTTTATATTATATTAATAGTTACAAGTGTACAATTATTAAGATTTGAAACACATGCACAATAGGTTACTAGTTATAGTTCTAAATTAATGTTGTATAATGTACATTATTTTATTTTTAAGTAATTTTGACGGTATTAACGGTATTCCCTTTGACTGTAGGAAACATTTCATCGATGTAACTTCTTCTTATAGCGTCTAATATTTCAATTCAAATTATTCCCGGCGTGCTACTAATGGATGGATATATATCATGAAGTTCCGTCTCCGTATCGAAGGTAAGCAACTACTTACCTATACATATTTTGTTGTATAGTGTAAGTAACGTACGAGACAATCAAAAGATGTCGTTAGACACCCGGGAGAACTGACTGTAATTGCTTTATTGTCATAACACAGTGTAGCCCCGCGTTTTTTTTTTTGTAATGAACTATATAATTACTAGCGAGCATACGATGTTGTGCGTGATGGTCTGCCATTATATATAAAAAATAATTTCAAAACATATCTCATATTTATTAACAGAAAGAAAATATCTATATTGTAACGTCGATAATATAAAGTTTAATGAACTAGAAGCAATTATTTTTAAGGAATGTCTAACAAGCTGAACAAATACGACGATTAGAATCGTTTGAGAGCTGGCTTTACATACGATTGCTAGTAATACCATGGACAGCAAAAATAACAAATGAAGAAGTTATGAAACGTATGAAAAAAACCGGGAATTAATCCGATTGGTCAAATAAAAGAAAATTAATTATCTGGGTCATTTGATGCGAGGACCAAAATACAAACTACTACAAATAATGCTGATGGGAGCGGTAGAAGGTGTTCGTGGTGTTGGCCGCAGAAGAATGTCGTGGGTTTCAAATATTCAAGAATGGATGGCAGTTGCCGGAGTCGGAAATCTTTTGCATTTAGCAAGGGACCGACAGTTAGAAGTAGTGAAGGATGTGGACGCCAACCTTCGATAACGAAGACGGCTCAAGAAGAACAAGTTACGATAATGAAAGTTTATAGTAAATTAATTAAAACCTATTTTGGCAACTCTCGCTGATCGTATTAATAATTCAACTTTTGACGATTATATGACGTAAATATTTACTACTCACACGGGTCAGTTGCATATAACAGGCCTAAACTGAAAATAATTGCTCTAACTGTATGGACGATATTATTCAAAACTGATTTTCATACGTAATAATAAGTATGAATATCTTACAACTAAATACAATATTGTCATTTCAGTACCTCGTGATCCGAATAATTTATTTTCCATTTATTCGATTCTTCCGTTAAAACTGTGAGTATTTTATTCGTGTTATTCTCTGGATGTAATTATTGACGAAAATTTAAGATGGAGTAAACACATAAGTTCTGTGGAAAAAAAATTCGAGCAAGATTGCCAGCATTGTATACATTACAAAACTACGTTAACGAAGAAACATTAAAAATAGTATATTACGCGCTGATAGATTCACGATTAAGATAGGGTGTGCAGGCATGGGGTTCAGCTAAGAAGTATTATACTCTACGTATCGATCGTTTACAGAGAAAATCCTTACAACTAATTACAAGAGATAATAATAGTGAATTACATAAACTTTTGAAGGAGGAAAACATGCTGGATATAAAAGGACTGTGCTTAATGGTTAGAATGTTGGATTATATTAGAAATCGGAAACCTGTAAAAGTTAGGGAAAGAAAAGAAATAACATATGATCTAAGGAAGATACGAAAATATCATAATACCGAAATCGAAGCATGAAAATCAGACAGATGTGTACATATTGCCGCGTATGATGAACGAGATACCGGAAGAAATATTGAACGAAAGGGTGGAGAGGAAGCTAAAACGTGAATTAAAATGGTTACAAAATAAGGAAAATGTGGATAAAATACTATAAGAATAATGAAATGAGAAGGATTATGAAATACAAATATAGAATGATACAATGCGGATGTCAGGGTTTCTACTACCGATTGGAAAATTAAAATTTCGGTGTAAATGGGAGTCTATATGTGGATGATTAGAGTGGAAATATATTGTTTGCAAATTGAAAGTTAATATGAATTAAAACTACTCTAACAGATGTATACATGTATCTTGTGCGTGTGCGTGCGTGTGTGTGTGTGTTTGTTTGTGTGTGAGCATGATACTGATCAGTACTTAAGCTCATTTTTGCAGTTAAGTTAGAGAGTATGTGAGAGTGTAAATGAGTTATAATTATATAAATAAACGGTAATTAAAAAAATCAATATAATAAATGTAATCAAAATAAAAATTTATATTAAGCGTAAATGTATAATATTAAATCATAAGAAATGTAATTACCCGTCGACAAGCGAAAGCTTGACGGGATAAGTAGTATTAAAATAATTGTATTATGTCGTATGAGTGTTGTTGTGTTGTTGTGTGTATACATGAGGTGTGATTATGAGTGTATATATCATTATAACATTTATCACAAATATACATTTTAATAAAAAAAAAAAATCCGCTAATAGTACTGAAACGTACGCAGTGGATTTGCATCCCATTTACTTTTACTCTGTTGGATTTATTTTTCATCTTTTCGATTGGTTCTTCTACCCGATGATACATATATATATATATATGTATGTGTGTGTGGATTTGTATATCTATGTGTTTTGTACGTGATTTCGAGATTGATAAATATAAGTAGCATCTGCGGTTGCTCAAAATATTATTTCGATTAAAAATAAAAATAAAATATTAAAAATTTTATATTATTATCGAAATGCATCGTGAGGTAACAACTTTTGTATATAAATAAGCGTGTTCTATTTTTCAAAATGAAAAAACCAATAGCATGAGCCAAATGCGCGTTTAAATCAATATCGACAATATGAACATTATTAGTATAGACGTCCGAAAAAAAATTTGCAAAAACATACGTTCGAAATGTGTTCAGGTAACATTTGTGAAAATTGATACCGAATTCAACGGAGGTGATGTAAATCTGTTGCGATGAAGAACGAGAACGTCTTGGAATGAACTAAAAACAGACACAAAGAAATCTTCTAGAAGAAATACGAGAAAGTAGGATTTTAATAAATCGTATAGAGAAACGGAAAATAAAACTGTTAGGACGTGTAATAAGACTTTATAATAAATATAATAGTGTAAAGTTACAGGTAAAACGCCGAGAATATCTATAATGGGATAGTGTTGTATACGATCGGTCCAATATAATAAGTGAATATCAATTACCTTATTATTACCGATTCCAAAATCGTGGTGACGGCTGTAGACAATAAACGTAGCGTGTTAGATACATTAATAATTTGGAATGCGTGGGAATATCTGTGTCCTTCTTGTGGGCGCCGGGTCATAGAAGTATTCCAAACAACGAATTTGTTGACTCATTGGCTAAAGACGCGTCGTCAAGTGGTGTAGAGCTCTCCTTAATAACTCACAAAGATAATATCATTCACTTTATTCAGCTAGAGCATAGGGATCAATGGGAGCTAATGTACACTAAGAGCATTAATCAATCACCTCTCACTTATTACTATCACCTCCAGCCGTTTCTCTCCAAACTCCCGTGATTCTATCTTTTTAAAAAGATTAGTCGTAAGGGAATTGTACTCATCAGCAGATTGCGATTTGGACATCATTTGTTGCCTGACCGTCTTTTCCGTATGCAGCTTAGAGAAAGTCCCCTCCATTCTGAACAGGCAGTCTGTAGCCCGATCATGTCTTTTTTGAATGCTTTGGAGCTTTAACCTTATCTTGTTACGTTCTTCGGATATTACACCTCCGTATATCGTCCCTTTTACATCTGGATAATCTACAATTGTTCCCCCATATAGCGACGTTTTTAGAGAAGTCAGCATGCTTGATTAAGATGTAGATAGTCCTCACAGTATCACGTTGGGTAAGCTGTAAATGCACCCCCATTTAAAAAAAAAAAAAAAAACTTGGGTTCTCCCCTCGCAGGATACGACGGCTGTAATGACAACATTTACCCTAGATTACACCGCGGTTATATGTATGGCAGAATTTTTAATTTCTAATTTGTCAATTACGAGACGATATTAATATAATGGCATCGATGTGAGAACGTTATATTTAAAATAAATCATTATCTCCGAACACGGAGTAAATTTAATTCTGTTCTGTTCTGTTCTGTATGTATGGAGTTATCGTACAAATACGATATCAAATTGTTAAGCATGTCCACGATAGATGTAATGTCCGGCGGCAGCGTGTTATATTTTATTTTTAAACCCTGTTGATAAAAATGCAAATTTCCATTAGTTCGCCTTATCATTACTATCACTAATACTAATACTATTTATTATTATTATTATTATTATTATTATTATTATTTATAGAAATCGTTTAAAAATATTCGCCTTCGGTCGCGAATAAAGGTGCTGCGGTGGTGATTACCTGCAGGTGTGTGTGTGTATGTGTATGCTCTGAAAACAATATCAGCTTTTGATATTCCATTTATATGCAGATTGCTTTGTGCTAAATCGAATTAAAAAATAAATGGATAAATTCCGCTAGCTTCGCTACTACCACTAGTATTGCTACTACTAATACTAACACTTATCGTAGCCCTTGGTGTAGTTATTATACTATTACTTCTGCTACTTCTTTAGCCATCTTCTTATTCCTCGGGGCGGTTACGCTTCACTTCATTTTAACCCATTCTTTTTCATCGCCGATTTTCTTTCACTTTTTTTTATATTTCTGCAATAAATACACACACACACACACACACACACATATATATATATATATATATATATATAGTAGATGTATATGTATAGAGCAGTCCGTCATTTCCATTTTTTTGAAATTCTAGGCAATATTCCGGACTTAGGCGGTGGTACTTGCAAATTACCGTCAACCATTATTCATCCGATCCAATTTTCTCATAGAGCATTCTTGAAAAATTGCATTATTATCAATTCGTAATTTATTCCGCGAACAAAACGGCTCAGTTACAGCTGGATCTTTTTCTTCGGCGACCCTTTGTTTTTAGCTCGTTTCATTCAGTGATATAATATTTTTTTTTTTTCTATTTAATACGATACGACTTTATACTATAAAGCTTCGTTAAAACTACCTACGCAGAAGCAAAAAAGTTTTGAAAACTGAAACCGATAATAGAATTATATATTACTCTAGCTGTATATTCTCGGAATAGAAGAAAGTAGTAGCGGGGGCCTTATTGGCATTATGGTATTCCCGTTTAAAATATAAAACAATTTAGTTCGTTCGGTGTGTTTTTGAGTTCTGTTCGTGTACAAACAGATAGTCGCTCCTGTTTGGTGTCAAATGCGGGGCTGCAGCGCTAAAACAAATATAACACTAATGCAGCGATGCCAGAATAAAACTCTACGAACCATCGCACATGCGACGTGTGTTTTTTATCAAAAAAAAACATTGCATCGTCATCTACGTGTTTTCCTTTACTGATGTGATAAAACAGGAAGCGATAAAATATGCAACGAAATTACACGATCACTCTAATTGGACAGCAGTCAATTTTCTGGATATCTCGCCAGAGCTGCGACGATTGCAGCGGGTACTCGATCCACTAAATCCAAAATTTGCGCGTTCTATCGATGGAAAGAGTGCCCTATCGATATCACAAACGAGGTATAATAGGGGAAAGAAGTAATTATTCCTAACGCTACTATCTGATTTGACGTTCGTTAATGGAATTTTATGACTAGCGGATTGTTTCCTTAATTTTTCATTTATCCGCTTAAATTCGCAAGTTAATTCACGACGCGTCTATATGTCGCTGATCTGTATCGTTATTCGAGTCTCACGACCGCGTGGGAAGTAATTGTATATATGTTGTATGTATGTATGTCGGATATTTAGTACTGTGAATATGTAAAATCACGACTAAATATTAGTCGTGTATCTAACCTGTACGTTAATCTACGCCTATCGTCAATAAGTTGCGTACACTGATTACGAAGAGATGCGCGCAGTAATCTAACTTTTTTCTTTTTTAACTTATTTTCGTTAAACGAGCCGTACAAGGTACGAAAATTCTTAGTCGTGATACAAGGTCAGACCGGCAACGAAATTGAATGCTATAACAACGAATGTAGTTTTCTTAGAAACGGATTAGGATATTGTACTGTCGACAAGGATCAAAAGCCGAGAATGACAATAGAACACGGCAGATGAGGTAACAACAAGCAGAAAATATGGAATGTGCGCGGTCGGGTGCGTTCAATTAGGTAATTGACGGTTAATAGTGAGTTTTATATATATATATATATATATATATATATATATATATATATATATATATATATATATATATAGTGCGTGTGTCGAGATCGTGATACAGTTAGATAGAGGTATCGAGAATGTGTGTCTGGTTTAATGTCGGTAAGGAGTAATTTAGTTATAACTAATTTCACTTTTCTATTATCCGGCTGTGATTGATGCAACATTTAAGAGTAAATCCAGTAGATTCATACGACGACTAACTTTTATTCGATAATCTGTCGATCTAAAAATAAAAATAATCGTAAATTCGAGTATTACAAGTTATGCAAACTTATTCGGCTAATACGTAGATATAAGAATAACTCGCCGTGCCTGTGCTGTCAACAGTTTAAAAAAGTGATACGAACTAATTAGCTACGCTGTTCTGTTATTGCGTCCTAGAATATAGCAGAGAAAAAGTTGAGATCTCGTACAATACCTATATTGAAAACTACGCAAATGATTAAATAATGTAAAAAATAATTTCACAGCGTAGACCACAATCTATAGACAACTGCTTTAAATAAAAACCAAAAAAAAAAAAATCATACTTAATTAGACAAAATGGTGAATCTTCGGCAAGAATCGAGAAATAAAAATCTAAACCTATAAGGTGACCCAGAGAAGACGGTTTGTTTCTTAAATAGCGCAGTTGATAACACTGGTATAGTACAAACCATTCGTTTTTTTGTCCAGTTTCAGTTATCATAATATAACGAAGAGGAACGCGCATTTTGCGTTAAACGTTATTTTCGTCATGAGTGCGAAGAGAGTTTCAACGAGCAATATAGCAGGCGGCGAGAATTCACCAGCAGCTTGACCAAATTGATAATATACTACACTCAATCCGACTGAGCGATGGCTGCACTTCTCTGGATGCAGAGTTGTATGGAATTATGTACTGTATTCGGTACATCAGATCAGCTGTACTTTCATGTCGAAAAGCATCGGTTATAACGGACTCTCTCTCCTCTCTACAACAAATATGCCGTCGAGACAATAAAAATACCATAATATTAGAAATCCAACACAATCTACACACACACTACATAAGGAAGGAAGGGAAATCCGCTTTCTGTGGATCCCAAGTCACATTTGGATGTGCACGGTAGTGACAAAGTAGACCTTGAAGCTCGGTCTATGGTACTTTCACCAGTACGGTAACACTCACCACCTCCATCAACATTAGTACATGTACTCATGAATAACAACAAACAGGAATGGACCACCGACTGGACAAACAACCTTCCTTAGGAGCATAAAATCAACCAAAGAACCGTGGTGGCCTCCAGATGGCACAAGCATAAAAGAATATGGCACCCTGAACCGTCTACGGGTGGGTCATACAGCCATTTCACACAATTATCTTTATACCAAAAGCCCTCCACCAACAAACTGTCCCCTATGCGGACATTTAACAGAAGCAATCGTCACACACTTAATCTACAACTGCCAAACACTCACACCACACAGGCTAAAACACAAAATACAGGGCCCGATACACAAAATACTCTCAAACAACCCTCAATCAATAGGTAGTATTCTGGCTTTTGCAAGAGAACTCCTAGCATACATATAAACTAGACACACGTCTCCTTACGTTGTAATAACCTTGGTAGTTACAAGCGGCATATGGAGATTTACATAATATTTAAAAAATATATATATATAATAATATGTTCAAATTTAACGTAAACGCTCCTTCCATTATTATCGGTGAAAGAAACTCAAGCAAGCCGGGACATGGTGCTAAACTGTTTTTTGTTTTTTTTTTTTAAATTAGTTACTATGTTTAATAAATCGTAGGACGCGAATATTAACGTATCGAAATATTCATTACGTTTAACAATTTAACCGTCCATCTTTGACCACATCAGGATGCGTCACTACTTTGATTAACTCGACAGTTGATAGATGACGCCGCTAATCCTCGTCAACTCATCCTTTACGAGCTAATTAGGGGTAATTTTCCATTGCATTCTATGACGCATCTTGTCTAAGCCAACGTGGGATGATTTGCCATTGCCTTTCCCGACACTTTGCAACAAACTGATACCATTCCAATTAAACCAGTTGTCAAGTTGGCTAGAGAGACATTTCTACCAAGAAAAAATCTCGTCTCCAGTGTGATTCGAATTTAGGCTCTGCGAACAAAACCGTAAGCTGTTACCCGGTACACCACGAAATACTTGTATCATACATATATATTATATATATATATATATATATATATATATATATATATATATATATATATATATAAAGTGCCGTTTCTGTATCAGACGTAAGCGACTACTTACTTATACATATTTTGTTGTACAGTGTAAGTAGCGTATAATGTTAGTGTAGATAATCATACACATCCGGGAGAACTGACTGTAATCGCTTTGTTGTCACGACACCATGCAGCCCCACGTGTTTTTATAATGTACACCACGGTATATAGAATACACGGTAGGTATCACGCGCATACCGGTTGGCAACTACTACGTCATTGGTACCCAACTAGACTCCGCCTCTGTATAGAAGAAATATCGCGTGAACACTCTTTTTGTTTAAATTGTGTTTTTTTTAACTAGTTTAGTTTTTTTTTTTTTTAATTTTGTTTTATTTCCTCTTCTACATAAATAATTTATTTTAATATCGTATTAATTACAGCTGTGTTACCACTTCTCGCAATTAGTTTAGTGCTGTTTCATTTTTAAAATAATTCAAACAGTAAATAATATCATTAAATCGTGACTTTTGGGGAGTATATACATGCGTGCATTTGAAGATACACAGACTTATTACTTTATGAACATGTAAAATTGTAAATAATAAAATGTAACAAAAATCTAGGTGCATAAAGAAATGTCTCATTCGACGAATTATTGCAATTTCAATTTATTCCTCTTTTTTCGTCCATCGTCGGTATTTTTGTTTCCGTGAGTTGTTCTTTTACTGGACTTTTCCTTGTTCAGCGTCTTAATCCTGATAAATGTTCGTGCTCTAACATAACACGAAATGGCGAATTCGTGAACACCTGTGTTACTGTATTTCGATTTCAATGCGTTTATCAGTGTTTTCATTACGTCCGAATTCTTATTAATGCTACTGTCGTGCTTATTGTTACAGTCTTTTTCCATATTGTATATAATGCTTATCCATTGTTCGGTGGGATTCATTAAAGCACCCCTCGATATTGTAGCGAGACAGCCCATTTGTTTAGATTGAATTCTGTTGGATGACCCCGTATTCAAAAGCAGTATCTAACCCTCGTTTTTTCATTCGATATGCAACATAACCAGCTAGCATTTTTAACAAATCTTTTCACCGTGAACGTGGTCCAATTTTTCATCATCATCATCATCCGAGTCCCCGTTTAATTTGTTTTTCACTGCGTTCATTATCATTATGTGACTTAAACTCAGTCAAAGTTGGTATCGTGAAATGAGGAATGGAATCCTTTTTTTTCATATATTTTTTGTGTTGTTCTCAAGTAATTCTGATTGCGGATCACGTTCGAAATCATTTTCATTAAAATGAAAAGAGCACACGCGAGCACTTTCAATATTGAAGTTGTCATTCCTTCTGCTCATATGCAACCACTGCTTTCGAAGAACTTCATCTTTAGGAAACCGATGAAAGCTAATACCTAATTTATGAGCATCTCGTCTATGATTACAACACCCGAAAATAGCGCAACAAGGCATAATATAAATGTTAATAAGATAATAAAAAATTTAACCAACTTATGTGCGAAAGGTCTATATCAAAGAATTAGTGAGATAAAAATATTATGCAGTCTTACCCTGATAGTAATTAGAAATAAAATACTTTAAATGATAAAATTAGGAATTATGCACAAAAAAATAAGAAAATGCCATAAACACAAATCAAAAACCGGGCGAAATAATACGAAAAACAATGCTCTAGAAATAATCTATAACAAAACTGGCTTTTCGATGGGTACCAACTACGTCACAATCTCGTTTGACTACTGTGCACCTAGTTCGTGATACCTACCTTGTACTTCTATTTACCTTGATGTACACTATATTATTACTAGCGCGCATATGTTGTTGCGCGTGGTGGTATGCCATTGCCTTCCAAGCGATAATATTAAGATTATTTATAAATGATAATTTTTCGTACCTTCCGTAAGGAAATCTCCGTGCTCTAGTTACTGGACTATCCGGCCGATTCTAAAATCACGACATGCTTACGTATAAATCTGCAAAAAAAAAAAAAAGGCGAAGATACGATGATAACTTTAAGCGGTGAAAAAATCGAGACCGGTTAAAGTAGATACCTGTACTCTGAGCAAGAATTTACAATGGAAAAGCAAAATGCAATGCAATTAGAGACAAAAAGGAGAATATTTCTCGCCCGGATAGTATTTGGAAAGCTAAACAACATTTTCAGAAATAAAGAAATACCGGTTAGACCGAAAAACAGTGTGCCCCTGATTCTAACGTACGGAGCTGAAACACGGAATTTTACTAAACGAACATTGAGAAAAATTAGGAAAACTAAAACGACGCGTGAAAGAAGTAATTTCTGGATATCGGGCACTCGAGGACTACGAGAAAATTTTATGGATGAGACAACAAAGAAAATTACCAATGAGGTGGAACGAATCCGCCAGGTTAAAATAGAATTCGTTTGAAAAGTTAAAATGCGATTTAAAAAAAATAAACAACAATTAAAAGTCGGTAAATTTTTTTCCTATATGAAAAATCACAAAGGTTTTCGGCTGTTAAGCAATTATCGAGTGAATATAAAAACTAAATTATAAAAATATATATAAATGTTAAAAATATTACTTAGATAACACAATTCGCAAAAATTATAGATAAACAACACAATCAATCAACGGTATAAAATTTACATATAAACGATAATGCAGTGAAAATAAAAATAAAAATAAACAAAAACATTCTAACGATGTGTAATTTATACATAAACAATAACGCAATATAATATATTTCATATTGTTGGATGTTTTAGTTTATTTTTATTTCAATTATCTTATCATTGTTCGTATATAAATTTAAATTTCATATTGTCGAATGTTTTTGTTAATTTTCATTTAAATTTTCATCGCGTTATCGTTTAAATTTTAAATTGCTAATTACTGATTGTGTTGTTTGGCACATTCGCTATCAGATTATTTCAAAATACTGTTTTAAGACCGTAATTTTTGTAAATTGTGTTATCCAAGTAATATTTTTTATTTCATTTACAATATTTTTATAATTCATTTTTTTATATTCACTCGATAATGGCTTAATAGTCGAAAAGCTTTTTGTAATTTTGCGTAAAGAAAAAATTTTAGTGATTTAGCTCCGTTTTGTTGTTTATTTTGTAAAATATAAATAGGCAGCAAATATCGGGAGATAAAACGATGGTAGGTAGATCAAAGTGTACGATGCACAGTGGTGGCCGATTGGCAGTTGTCGTACATGAGGAAGGTGTATGAATAGCTGGAGTGATGATATTGTGAAATGAACCTATAAAAGACGTTGGAAATATTTGGGGAATGTGTGCACCCAGCAGTGGATTGATATAACACGTGTATATATATATATATGTATATGTGCGTTTTCAATTGAAAAATAATATTCTTATAGACCAGCAGTTTGGTTTTAGGCCTGGTCATTCAACTGTACACCAAGTTGCTAGAATTGCTGACTATGTCACTGATAACTTTAATTTAAATAAATATACAGGACTATTATTATTTGATTTGGAAAAAGCTTTTGATTCGGCGTGGCACAATGGAATTATTTATAAATTATTACAATACAATTACCCGTTGATTTTGATAAAATTAATTAAGTCATATTTAAGTAATCGAAAATTTTATGTAACTTACCTCACTCATAATTCCTCTATTAGAATGTACACCTCTGGGGTTCCACAGCGTTTTAGGGCCCTACCTCTTTTTAATTCTACTCAATGACCTACCTAAATTATCATTAGTTAATACTGCACTTTACGCGGATGATCTAGCACTTTATTGTTCTTCTTATAGACCCGAGTCCATTAGTAACCACCTACAAAAAGCTGCGTCCTCAATTTTTAAGTATTATAAACGCTGGAGACTAAAAGTTAACACTGATAAAACAGAAGCCATTTACCAAGAGACATGGCTCACACTACCTGCCGAAATTGTTATCAATGGTAACACAATTCCTTGGAAGGAAGAAGTACGTTATCTAGGAGTCATTATGGATCGCCGTTTAACGTTTAATAACCATATTAATTACATAATTGACAGAACTCATAAAGCTATTCGTATGTTTACCGTCGGTCACACCTTACTACCCTAAACAAAAAACTGATATATACATCCATTATTCGTCCAATGCCTGTCCTGTTTGGTTTTCAGTTTCAAATAGTACTATCAAAAAATTACAGTTGGTTCAAAATATCTGCTGCAGAATTTCGTTAAACGCCACTAGATACCACAGAATTAAAGACATGCATTATATATTGCAGCTCCCTTACATTTCGAATTATATCTGTAATATTTCGGCAAAATTTTACGCAAACTGTCAGGCGCATACTAACAAACTGATCACAGTAGTGGGAGACTACGACATGGCGCTGCTCCGCATGCGCTATACTCGTTATAAACATCGTCGTATTAAAGATAGATTACTCTTAAGATAATTTTAATCTATAATCAAATACTTTCCTACTAACTATTACTTAATACTTTATTTTTTCTAGTTTTAATCTTTTATCTTTTCTTTTGTGCAGGTTTTTTCCACTTTTCCTGTGTTATTAACTTTTAGCTATTTATTATTATAGATTAAGTAACTATTTATTATTTGTAATGCGGTCGAGGTTATTATATATGTACTCCACTGTATAAATTTTTATATTATGTAAAATCAAATGAAAAAATATATATTTCATTTCATTAATATTATTATTCACATGCGTATGCATATTAAAAAATAGAAATAGAGATAAATGATTTAATTTAATAATAATAATAATAATAACAATATGCTGGGTATTGGTTCCATGTATATTATATATATATATATATATATATATATATATATATATATATATATATATATATATATATATATATCGTATGGATTGTTTTAATATCTACTTGAAAAATTAGCTAACACTAATCCATTAGATTCGTATTGTTTATAACAGGCTTCTGTCGAAATATGTTAGTCGAGCCTATAGCATTAATAATATGAGTCGTACATTATTATAACGTGCGATAAAAATATTATTTACATCGATAGGTCCATCGAAGAGTTCAGTGCTGTAGGATTACTGCAACAGGTTAATTTTCATTGTTACATCAAAGCCAACCATTGAAAATATCGTTGAACCGTGGCGTCAATGCGTCATGCTTGTTAGATACACCCTCGCATTTCAATATATTATGTATATATGCCTCGAAATAAATTTAATTGTGCGCTATCCTATGTAGGCACTCATTTTATATTACATATATATATATATATAATTTTACTTGGTAATGTTAGCTGCGGACGCAGTGGCCAATCGTTTAATAACAGTAATAAAATAATTTTCTGGTGTGAAGGTGAAGGGATCTTCCACTGTAACAGAAATACGCGTTTCACATTTGTATATTTAGAACCGTATCTTATTCTTTTGCGTAATAGGTAACTAACTACTTGAATTATATACACGGTTTATATGTATATTCAGCAACGGACACACACTCATATATATGTACATATATATATATATATATATATATATATATATATATATATATATATATATATATATATACCTTTTTTGTTAAATTGAGACGAAATATAGAAGTTTTCGTGACGTGTGTATTTGTGTAAATTATATCCAGCTGAGTAAATGTATTTTTTTATTTATTTATTTATTTTGTTATTTTTATATTTATGCCTATCTAAATTTCTTCCACAATATAGGTCCTTGTTCGTTAACCGTTTGAGTTCTATTTCAACTCCAGTGATTTTTCAGCTAGAAATCGTCCTTGAAAGTTTATTGCTTCACTGATCATCGTAGTAAATTTTCGTGTTCCATTCGACGTCACTTTTGCTCGGTCTTTTTTAGTATTTCAGTCGACTGTAAAATTAACAATATTAAAGGCCGTTCGTTTAAATTTTATTACGATTGTATCTAATATTTTGGCTGCGATATTTCGAAGAACCGAAAGCGTTGTACAAATATTTACACGGCCGTATAAAGACATAATGTGTATATTATATTTTTAACACGTAGTTCGCAATTATAACAACGTAAATGTACGGCATAATCGTTACATTTTATTTAATAAGTCATTTATCGTCATAATTACTTTATTATTATTTTTTAATTTATCCACTACGAATGATGCCTATATTATTATGTAATATACTTTCATCCGAATCTGAAAATTTTAGTTTTGACGAAGTTTTAATTATAATTTCACATTTCTGAACTTCGTGAGTAGCCTATTGTATATTAACTTCGTATATACAAAACGAGCTAGCGTAGAACTAATAGAGTGTCGTCACTGCAATCTTCGTGATAATTAAGAATCGTATAAAATGACGCGACAACTTAATAGGTCGAAGAATTCGGGACGGAAATAACCATAAACAACACGTAAACAACGATGATCAGTAATAAACCGGGTCGCTCACGTGTAGAGATTGATAAAAACGAAATGGAACAATAGAAACAATTTAAATATTTATGGAAAATAGTGTCGGAAAACTTATGTCGTGGCCGGGAAATTAGCTTTGCGAGCCTTCCAGAAGAAACAAAGTATATTAAGAAGGCAAGGCAAAAATCAATGCCGATGAATTTGAGAAGACGCTTGCTGAAAGCGTATGTATGGTCTATATCGGTATATGGTGCAGAAATTCAGATTATAAATATACGAAATGCGAACAAGTTGCAAGCGTTCGAAATGTGGTGCTGAAGGAGAATGGAGAAGATAAGATGAACAGGCGCGATAAAAAAAATCAAGAAATTACGGATGGATTAAACAAAAAAAAAGTGGATTAATATGAGAACGCGGTTAAGCTGGATTAGCCATGTTATAGGACATAGTGGACTACTTCGAGATGTTTCCGAGCGGTAAAAAACAAGGAAACGAGGACGTGGAAGACACAGAAATTCATTTATAGTATTAGGGCTCGGTAATTATAACGAGTTAAAGAGCCGTGGAAAATCGGAAACATGTGAAAAATATCCTCATGAAAAAATACCGGTCGTAAGACTGAATTAAAAGAATGTGACGGTGAAAATCTTTATGTATATGCACATATATATATATATATACCTGCAGAAATATCGTGATAACTAAAATTCTATGCAGAATTAGCAAATTGAACGCAGTCAGCCTAGAGATGAAACTATACAATGTATTCTGCCGGTTTTACAATAAGGAACAAAAATCGGAACATTCGCAAAGAGGAATTATAAAGGAAATTGGTAAAAAAGAAACGCAAGCAAGATTAACGTTGAATGTTAAATAAAGACGAATCCTTACTTGGTTCCGATATTTTGGAGTATATCGGTAGATGTAAATGGAATTAGGCATGTCGCCTGTTAAAATGATAACAGGTGGTTGAAAATTTCTTTTCTTCAACATACTGGAAAATTAAAAAAAGAACAGTCAACTGGTTCAGGAAAACGAAGAACTGACGGCGCTACAGAAAATTGGAACTGGCTTTGTCCTACAGTGGATTAATATAATATGTCTTACATTTTGTATACGTATATATATATTGAATATGTCTGTTTGTTTTTCCCCAGCTTAAGAAGTTTGAAAATATTTTACGCACTTCCGATGATTTTTTTTTGATTTGGAATATTTTTTTTGGAAATAAAAACACAAATTTCGTTTCGAGACGGTAATTTTTTGAATTATCATGCGAAATAAAAATTTGCGAAAGAGCACGTACGCTCGCGGACAATTTTACGACCTTTGTACATCGTACAATTTCTGCCTGCCAACCCCATTCGCCAAATGTCCGAGTAACATTTTTTTTTATGTCTTTAGCTGAAATATTCTACACGCGAACGTTGAACATTTGACTTTTTTCGATTACACTTGGCCGCGGTAATAACAATTTTTTCAGTTTTTCTCTCGTAAAAATGTTATTTTGCATTACCAAATTGACGTATACCTTATTGCTGATTATGTGTTTTATATATATATATATATATGTATGTGTGTGTATGTTTGGACGAATTTGCAAATTTATCTTCTATTATTATTAAGGATGATACTCTCATATATATACACATATATACATATAAATATATACATACATATAAATATATACATACATACATATATATATATATATATATATATATATATATATATATATATATATATATATATATATATATATAAAAATTATGAATGTGAAGTACAAAAAGAAAAATTTACATTGTTTTCTCTGTTAGAAAAAAGTGGTAACTCCGTTCTCTCAGTTGAAAAATTCACACACTCTAAAACAAGGAACATATTAAATTTTAAAGTTGGAGCAAAATAAGTATGAAGCTGATTCAACTGGTACGTTTTTTTACGCGAATTACTAGGAAAAATTATAGTATTTTAAAATTCTCTGTCTAATGAGTTAAGAACTTTATGTATAACTGGAACCTTTATATTTCTCTATTGCTAGATGTAATTGTTCATCTTTCTTCTATATATGTATACATACATATATATATATATATATATATATATATATACATGTGTATATCTATATAATTCCTAAGATTGGTTTGTTAACTTTTTTCACAGTCTTCAATTTCTGCCTTTAAAATACTCGTGTAGTATCATTGTACTTCTCGTGTTACGTTCTGTATGAATATATTTCTCGGACGCCTTCTTGGTTCTTTAACGTCTAGTAATCATTTAATAATTTTCTTCCTTAGACTATTATATGTTAAATGCGTGCCCTTTCATTTCGTTAATACTCTTTGTTGTCGATATTCTTCAAGATAATATTATACTTTCTATAATTTGTTATTTTAAACTTCCTCATTTGTTATTTTATCTAGTCATGTTATTTTCAACATTCTTTTACGACGTCATACTTCAAATGAATGTGTAGAAGTGTTTCTAAATATTAAAGTCTAAATATTTACGTTGCGTTCCTCTATCATTAAATACTAAGAAGAGGTTGCGGTTATTTTTCCTATACAGCTGACTAGTAATATTCGTCTCTAGCGGAATATTTAATAATAATAGATTGACGAATCTATCGGTTTGCTTTTAAAGTTTAGTATGCGGTTATTTTTCCTATGCAGCTGACTAGTAATATTCGTCTCTAGCGGAATATTTAATAATAATAGATTGACGAATCTATCGGTTTGCTTTTAAAGTTTAGTATGCGGTTATTTTTCCTATACAGCTAACTAGTAATATTCGTCTCTAGCGGAATATTTAATAATAATAGATTGACGAATCTATCGGTTTGCTTTTAAAGTTTAGTATTGTTCGTCATACGAAAAGATGGAAATAAATAAGGTTTACATCGAACCTTTTTTTGCGCTTAAGGATATGTCATGTGACATTGCTGTATCTTCGGTAATTGACTAAATGCCTATTTAAATATATATATATATATATATATATATATATATATATATATATATGTATATAAATATTTTTTCCTGCGGTATTTAACGTTTTGTTTTGGTTTATTCTTTATATTGTTACTGTTATTGTGGTAAGGTGTTCCCGGTACACAATGTTTGTAACCTATGTTATATTTTCTTTTATGTTTATTACTTAAGCAAATACACTTTGTTGTTGTTTGTTGTTGTTGTATATAAATAGAAGGGGAAAGGATGTATTTTACAAAAGATAAAAATTACAAGCGTAAACGACGATTTCATAAAATAAATAAATATATATATATAGCATGTACGTGATATACGCGTTTAGATTTATGTATATGTGAGTGCGTATATAAGTGTTTGTTTATATCTTTTTAGTTTCTTTCATATTTTTGTTTTAATATAACCAGGAAATGGAATCCAATAAATAATTTTCTATACCCATTTGATACAAACATATAAATTTGGTGGTTATTTATATATATATATATATATATATATGGACATTACGTGATTAATATGATTTAGACCGTTGCATAATTCAGAATCTATCACCCGGGACTAACTGGCTGGCTAATTAATAATTTACCTGTTCTCTGGTCATTTCTGAATTACCAGTGTCAAGGTTTTTCCATAGCGCGTGTACTTTGATAGCCGCGAGGAAAAAACAACGGAAAAGCTTCAATTGAAGGTCGTGTTTGTTTACATTATCATCATCATCATCGTCGTCGTCGTCGATTGTATTATTTGCTTCCGTAATCGCCGCTCAACTTCAAGCATCACGCCTAATCACGCTATTTCTAGTCTTGTATCTAAAACTCGGTAAATAACTGGTACTCCTTCTGGCACGTAAATAATGGCTGCAAATCCTGCACGTTTATTATATTAATTCTGTCTTTGTTTTTTGTTGTTTTTTTTTTTAAATCGATTCCCGATCAACAGCGTAAGAGAATGACTACTACTTACTACTAGTAGTAGTAGTTTTATCTTTTCTTCTTCGTCCGATATATTCGATCTTTCGAAATGAAGACGTTTATTTTTCTAACTGTCCATTATCGTCGTCGTCGTCGTCACATTGTACCTCGTTACCGAGCGTCGTGATCTATTATGAAATTCGGGATACGATTTGTCATGAAGCCTTCCAATCTTCCACCGCGCGTATAAGTTCTTCGGACGACAAGGAATGTGGCACGTACACCGGACGTTAGTTTAATACGCAACGCGATAAAGGGAAGCTTTATTCTCCTTATAGTAACAAATTTCCGTTTCTAATTCGGTGTAGTTTTGCTAAAAGACAATGAAAATATAATCAAAATGAGAAACAGAATTAAAATACGTAAGTAATCGAGTAAGCGAGAACGATGAGTAGGTAATGTAAATTAGAAATAAATAAGTGCACATAAAACGAAAGAAAAAAAATGGATGCTCCAATTTTCGAAATAGCGATAGATTTTGTCGACTTTCCAGCAACGCATTCGATATGCAGATTACGAATAGTTTCCTTTTTTAAAGAAATTTATCGTAAATTATATTAAAAAAAAGTCGTCGAATGAAACCATTCTCGATATATTACAGTTTTCGAAAATTCCGTCTACACCCCGTCACCCGACTGACGAGATAGAGCGATGATTGAATATGCATTAATAAAAATAAATGACAGATCAGGCGACTGCTACAAAATAATCGGATAGGCATTTTTTAAAACCCGTTTAATCTGCCGGTTCGATTTTCTCTTCATTTTTGCAATTTTCGGCGAATATTTCATCGTAGTGTGTATGTGTGTGTGTTGTTTCGATCAGTTTCAATCGAGCAATTCTTCACACTTACCTAGTTCCGAACAAAACGAAGCAATTCTTCTGTCAGCTACTCTGGCGTAGATTATTCGTTTATGTTTATTAAAAATATTCCGAACTGATTGAAGCCGAGATACCATTTGATCGTCAATTTCTTCAACTATTTATTATTTATGGTAAATCGTTACATTTATACCAAATACTACGATGTCTAACACATTATGATAAGTTCTGAAATTGTCGGAATTGTCCAAATTTTAAGTCATTCGTTAAAACCACTTCGCCCGGTCGTTAACTTCCTTTCGACGCGTATTCGGCTTATTTTCCGCAATGGCGTCAATTTCTTTTTCTCGCGTAGGCACCGATTTAACGCGATCGAAGACTCGCGTAAAAGATATTACTTTATACTTTGAAATGACGTATAAGATCGGTATATTTCGTAAAAAGTCGATTCCCGAATTCCGAAGTTTTAAATTGCTTGCAGTCGTTAACTTTTTATGACTACTTTTCATTGCCGAAGATTTAAGCAAAATCCGTGCATATTCCGACTTAATTTCTATTTCTCCTCGGATCAATTAAATCTGATTCATTAAGCTTTCTCCCGTCATTAAAAATATAGTTCCGGATGCATACTCTTAATAACGATACCGTAATTGACATAATTTTGAAGTGTGGAACCGCTTTATCCGATATCATTCGAAATACAATCTCGAAAAACCGGGTAGTATTGAAAGATTGAGAAAAGATTAAGCGTTAAATTAATTTCGAATTTACGAAGTAAGTTATAATTTAAATTGATCGCCATTCAGTTCATTTGTCGAAAGGATATTTTTATAATTAAATAGTGAGAACTCGCACTTTCGTAAACCTAATTTTGAGCAAACTCCTAAGGACGGAATTCTTTCTAATTTTAAGCGTCGATTCCTATCGTGGTATACACCGAACACGTCGTTCGATTATGAAATATTTTCATTTTTTTCTTCTTCTTCTTCTTCTGTTCGTGTTTGGCCGTCTACGTGCCGCGTGAGAAGATAAAACTTGTTCTTTCCTCGTCTTACCCCAGTTTTTCAGCGAAACATTTTATTATTTATGATAATATTTATTTATATCACTCGATAGTATTTTAAGCTGGTGTATTTTCCAGTTTCCCATTTTTAAGATTAATCCGTCATTAGCCGAACATCTTGAAAACCGATCTGTACAAGTTCGAAGTGTTAAATAAATTTAAAAAAAAACACACAAAAAACATCGCGGTTTAAAACAAAATTGAACAACTAGAAAGGTTTAATTTAAAAGCAAGTGGTATCTTTGTATTTAGTGCATCTTTTTAAATCCTTAATAATAATATCTGTTATATTCGTCGATCTTAAAAATATTTAATGAAAATTATTTAGATTTGAATTCGTTCACGCTAGATATTTTTCCACGGATATCCTACGACACAGTAAAAGTAAATCTAAACGTCTCAATAATTAACTTCATAGTCGTGTTTAGCGAATGAACATCTAATTTTTGAATTCAAACTTCAATTGGCACATTGCATATGGGGAGTTACGAGCGAGCCAAAGGCTTATGCATATAGACTGAACTAATCTGACAGTGTAGTCGAGCTTCTCCTTTCATTCCGGTATGGTGTATATTCAGTTTACATACATATTATGACAGCCATGCGTCTATATATATGTGTGTGTAGTATAGGCGTGAAATTTTTGTATTCATTCTCTTGCGCATGCGCGTACTGCTATCCATTATTTCGTTGAAATCTTCGCTGCTTTGCTGTATTTTCTAAACCAAATAAATTATTCCGTACTACTAACTATTTTTATTTGATTAATAGACTTATCCTATTTCAAATAATTATTTTATAATCTTAGTCATATTAGTTGAATAAAAAATATGGACTTATATAATTCTGTTATTTTACATCGAGTAAACAAAAAAAAAATGTATTGCAGAACTGTATTATTATTATTATTATCATTATTATTATTTTATTATTACTTACGCTCATAGTTGATTATTACACTAAATGTTTTGTTTATTATGTACACATTCTAATGTGAAAGTGTAATATTGAAATTAATTTTGAAACTAACGTTACACCATATATTGTCAAAGTTAAAAAGTCGATGAGAAAAAGTTATACCCTATCGTTTGTGCACTGGACATGCTAAAATTTTTAAATTTACTTCGATCAAATTTTTACACGATATATTAAAATTCCCTTAAGCAAAGGAAATGATTAAAGGTATAAGGACACATTTTTTTACGTTTGTATATAATCTTATATTCCAATAGTAAATTCTATAGGTGATTAAAACTAATCTCTACGACACAGGTATAAGAGATATAAGCACACAGGCGTATTATGCCCTTTTCCAGTAAGCCAGCTATATAGTTCTAATGTCAACAAATAAACTAAGATATAAGTTCATTTTGATGTGAGAAGTGTGTATACAATCTGCCATTCGATTTTTTATTGTATTTTAAATGTTTCTTACAACTTTACATGTAAATTCTTTCGTTATAAATGTTATTGATTATATTTTTATAAATGCGTTTTCTAAAGAGAGTGGTTATAATATTCGGTAAGGAAATATGTATTTGTATTTTATATTTGTATTTTTTATATAACGTAGAAACAAATTAATGTAATAATAATAAACACGATACGCGATCGATTAATTCGTGTAATTACTTATCAAGCGAACCGATTCCGATAAGAATCGGTTGTATAACTCGATTCGCTACGAAAGAAGTAATCAAGGTGTATTATTCGAATTTTCCAACGCTACTATCCAGAATGACGCCGAATCGTATCGAATGTTTGTATTTATCAGTTGCTATGCGGCAACGTGTAGTAATATATAGTTCTAGTGTGTCGGTAATTTCAAAGTCTTCATAGCTGGAAATATCGATAGAGTATTTTCAAGGTCATTTTTTGGAGTACTTTCGTGAAAAATGATGTTCATATATCGTCGGTGTAGGAATAAATTAATTCACATCGAAAAACACTAAACTTGCGATATGTTATTAAAACGCTAGTTGCTTCGAACTAGCGGACAACAATGATCGCTACCCTCTAGATTACGGGGAAAAGGTTAACGCGAGATACTTTCATTGTCATTTTAATAATCCATGTTCGGTACCCTTTTTCAAAGATGAACCTTTATTTTGCCGAGTACTGAGTTTATTTTATTTCAATATTGTCGGTGTATCTACTACGTGTATGCTCGATATGAATAATCCTTTTGACGAAAAATATTACGAAATCCGGAGTAGAGATTTTTAATTTCTCCGATACCGGATAAATTGTTCGCAATTCCTTTACGTACCTTCTCCTATATTTCCTTTTTTCTACCTTGCTTCATAGTCATAGAGCGTCGTTTCAAATAAATACACCACGTGACTTACTAGTGTTGGAGACGCCGGATGAATTTTAAAAAGAGATAAGGTGATTAATTCTTTTTTTTTTTAACTTTCTATTCTGATTACACGATCGTTAGAGAAACTTCCGTAAACAATGAGAACTTTATACTGCCATCACCATCGTTTATGTGTATTCGTTCGTGAACAAAGAATCCTTTACTGGGGTTACTATTAACGTTATTATTATTATTATTATTATTATTACTGTCACATACTACATTTCTTTTCTTTAATGAAAAAATTGCGAAACCTCCAGACGATTGCTGTATTCAGTTGCATTTTTCTTACGTCAGCTATAACAAGAACAGAACATCCGCTTGCTAGGTCTTTTTTTTTATTTCGGGGTGTGCGCGCACTGGGACTTTTTCTTGCGATTTTCATTATTTACGTACGTTCGTTAAATATTTTCTCCTTTTAACGGCTCAACATCCGCCGCCGCGTAATAAATGACTTCTAGCCTGGCCAGAAGGTATTTTCGCGGAAAAGTTTTGAACGTTGCGAAGCTGCTTGAATAAGGAAAGAATATCGCTTGAAATGTAGGAATAACGGAAATAAAAATTATTTCTATATCCTGTCTGGTTTCTTTTATATATATATATATATATATATATATATATATATATATATATAGTGTTTTAACTACGGTTGATTCATTTACACTTTTAAATGAAAGTAATTTTTTCTGCTTATCTCCTTAAATGAAAATAATTTCAGGAGAGGAGCTCTTTTTGTTTTCATATTATTATCATTATTATTATTCCTATCCTAGGTCTGTAATTAGGATGCCTAGAAAATCTGTTTAATTTTATTTAACAGGATAAGGCATTAGTCATTTTCTATGTGTAAATACACACACTAACGTACTAAAACTCATCTACCGGTACTTTTACATACATATATATGTAAATATATATTATATTAGATATATTTGCGTGGATATATATATATATATATATATGTACACGTACACAACACTATATATATAGAGTTGTACGTGGCGAGGTGTTTGCCTGCTTGGTAAATCCCTTCGAAAATTATGGAACAATTTAGTCATAATTAGTTTACTCAATATTTCTTTTCATGTTTAATGTTTCCGCAGCCGTTATTCATTGGTAAATCGTGCCACGAAAAAACTTTGGCATTGTTCATTTTATTATTATTGTTATTATTGTTATTATTATTATTATTATTCCAGATGTTTATTCTTGTCTCATTATGATTATTATTATCATTATTTTTTTCTTTAAACTTCATATACAATGTGTTCGACATCAGTTGATTGTTACGTCAATATTATCATTATATTAATTATTTTCTCAGTGATTATTTATCCGTTTTATTTTTATTTTATTTATTTACTTATTTATTTATATATTTTTGATTTGTAATGATTTCCCTTTTATATTTATTCTTTTCATCGTCTCTTTTTCAAATATACCGGTGTGTAGTTTTGAAGTTTAAATAAATTCGATTGATTATTATTGTTACTTTCTGACGAATTCTCGTTAACCCAACGTCGCTCGGTATTTACTACAAGAAGCAATGCCTCAAATTATTTAAGAATTATTTAATTGGTGGTATATAATGGAATAGATCCATATACATACATACGTATATATATAATACTAGAAGTTACCAACGGCTTCGCCTGTGTAATTATTATTTTTTTAATAGGAGATCGTGGTCTCTTTCTTTTAACAGGTTTATATATTAGTATAGTCTACGTATATACGTATATATATCCCTCGGTGTAGGTGGTGGATAGTGGAATGAACTACAGATATGTAGGTTGGTTGTGAATAAAACATCAGTCGAATAAGCAATCGCGGACCAACAGCAGCTACTGGCGGAAAGTCTCTAGAAGACGATTCCAGTGGTGACAGGGTAAAGAGACACGAGGATGCAGACGGACAGCTTGATGACCTGTCGTTATCTGCAGAAATCCTTTGAATGTCTCTCCCTCGGCGGGTTTAAGTCGCCGTAAAAACCTAAAATCGTTACCTCCTCAATAACAACCCGCTGCCTTGCGGTTAGGATATTTATCCAAATACTAAGGGAAACAGAAAATTCGCTGGAAGTCAACGGAAAATCACTACCGTTTTTCTTTCCTAGTACTAACATGATACGTGGAAGGTAAACTATTAGCACCTATGTCGCTTATAGTAATGCAGAGTGACTTAATTTCTCCTGCGCCCTAGTTGGTGCAGAACTCTGCAGGAGGGAACACACGTGTTTTAGCTGGTGCAGTGAAATTAATGTCAGTTTTAAAGGTAGGTACATGGAACTTATAGAGTCTATCACCAATCCGGAAAAATTCGTAATACAATAAAGAAAATGTAGAGAATAAAAATATCATTACTCGGTATAAGTGAGATGCTCTGACCTGGAACGGGAAAATGTGTAATTCAGGTGAAAATGGTCAGCATCACTGAAACGGAGTAGCAATCGTTGCGTAAAAAACGATTGCCAACAATGTAACATCAGCAAACTACATACCTGACAGAATTATATTAGTACAAGTACATTCGAAACCTGTGAATTTAAATATTATACAAATATACGCGCCTACGGCAGAAAAACCTGACGAGGAAGTAGAAAAATTCTACAACGAACTGAGTAATGTAATTCAACAATTGAAAAGTAAGGACATCATTATGGTAATGGGTGACCTGAACGCTAAAGTCGGTAAAGGTGCTGATGAAAATACGGTAGGTGAATTTAGACTTGGTATGGAAATTTGTTCGTTGATTTCTGCAAAGAATCGACATTATGTATAATGAATAATTTTTTCAAATTACCGTATAGACGTTTATATACGTGGAAGTCTTCAGCGGATAGACCTGATAATATAACAAGGAATCAAATTGATTACATTACAATAAACCAGCGATACCAAAATGCAAGGAAGGCAGTTCGAACACTTCCAGGGGCAGATTTCCCTACTGACCATAATCTACTAATAGGAGTTATAAAGTTACGGTTAAAACAACTGAAAACTAAGCAGCTGTCACGAAGGATTGACGAAAAATACGTTCAAAATAACCAACAAAAGATTAGTGAATCCCAACGGAAAGTAAATTTGAAGAAATAGAGCAAAATGATTTTAAAAATCAGTGGTACATAATTAAAAACATATTGCAAGAGACAACCAATAAAATACCACAAAATATTAACGAAAAACAAAAATTGGATGACGAATTAAATCTTCACACTGATGGAACAACGGTGACAATACAAAAACAAAAATCAAGAGATTAAAAGAATGGAAACAGTATATAAAAAACTTATTCCATGATGTAAGATTGCAATCAAGAGATAAACCAGATGATTGAGGTCCTGCAATTATGATGGATAAAGTGGAGCAATCTATAAAAATGGCGAAAATCAGAAAATCCGTGGGACCAGACCAAATACCAGTTGAGATTTTGAAAATACTCGGGAAAAAGGCATCCTCGTTACTTAAACTGTTTAATAAAATATATGAAGGACATATTCTAAATGATTGGTTGAAATCTACACATGTCTAATGCTACCAAAGAAGAGAAATGCTAAAGAATGTAGCGACTACCGCAGTATTAGTTTAATGAGCCAGGTATTAAAAATCATTCCTAGAATAAGATATGCAAGAATATACTGGATACTAGAGATGCATTATTTAGTATTGCTAATTCAACGACATAAGGGCTGTTACACGTACAATATAGATATGTCTGGTGAACTTCCAGAAGGCATTTGATCGGGTGAAATATAACAAGATGATTGATATATTAGAAGGTATAGGAATTGATAGTAAAGGTAGGCGTATTATAATAAATCTTTACTGGCAACAGTCAGCCAGCATCAGAATTGGCCGTCGTAACTCAGAAGAGATAACAATATGTAAAGGGGTCAGACAAGGTTGCATCTTGTCCCCAATCCTGCTTAATACTATGAAAAAATATTTGAAGAAGTACTGAATATGTTTAAAGGAGGTGTTAAAGTAAATGGACATAAGATAAATAATATTAGATATGCGGATGATACGATCTAATAGCGAACGGCAACGATTCCTAGATGTAGTTACTTCCGTGTGCGATGATTACGGATTGCAGTTAAATGTTCCAAAAACCAAATATATGATAATTGACAAGACAAATATGAAACCAATTACAGAGTGTCACTCATGGCTTACGGCAAAGAAGTGGAGAAAATTAAAAGTATCGATTACCTCGGATATAACATAAATGATCAATGCGATCTGCATAAACAGATAAAAATTCGAATTGGAAAAGCTAGAGGCGCATTTTAAAACTAAAACAAATATTAAGTCGCAGAACTATAAAATTATATCTGAAAATGAGATTAATAAAATGCTATGTATTTTCGGTATTGAAATCTGGGTAATTACAAAAATAACGGAACGAAAACTAGATGCCTTCGAAATGTGGTTTTACCGTAGAATTCTCCGCGTAAAGTGGACAGATAAAGTACGTAATACGGAAGTACTACAACGTATAAATAAATGCAAGGAAGTGGTAAAAGAAGCCAAGTATCGTAAATGAATATACTTCGGTCACGTAATACGGCATCCTGAACGATACAGCCTGTTGCACGTGTTAATGCACGGAAAGATAAAAAGACCACGGGGAAGAAAAAAGATAACCCGGTGACAGTATCTGTCGGATTGGTACGAGCAATTTTAGACAGACGTAGAATTGCCAGCATGTTAGCCAACGTTCGATAGCGGATACGGCACCCTAATGATGATGATGATCATATATACATATATGATATATATATATTATATATATGTCCGTTATTTCGGCCACGCCACTAACGCAATAAAACGTGGTTTGTATCGCGTGTGTTGGTAGTGAAGGTACATTCGAACCCGAAAACGTGTTAAATTTTAAACGATTTTGCATCGCTGTTTACTACTTTTTACAAATTTAAATTATTGTAATTTCTGTCCTATTTGTGATATCAATGCGAAACAAAGCTTAGAACGAATCTGATAACATAGGCTATAAGCTGTTCGAGTTTCAGCATTATTTCTTTAATAGTTTTTGAGTTAAATCGGAACAGACAGACAGACAAAATTATTTTCTGTTTATATGTGGTAAAAATAGCCCAATGCAGTGATCATCATGGAAATATTCGCAAGTCACTACAGTTTTATATATAAGTATATATATATATATATATATATATATATATATATATATATATATATATATATATAATATTAGATACATATAATGTAATGAATTTTTATGGGATCGGCATTGAGCAGCAAATTCGAATGTTCTTTATATGGTTGTTTTTATTCTACGAAACGTAATTTAATATAATGTAGAAAAACTAGGAGAAAATTTCATTGTACTGTGCGTTCCAGTTACTTATGGTTACTGTGTGTGTGTGCGTGTGTGTGTTCTAGGATTCTATATGGTGTACGAATAAAATCGTTTTTAATGGTTTAGGACGTAATTTATGAAAAACAAATTCCTAAAACTGGCTAGATCACTCGTTTAGTCATTTAGTAACTATTCCGTTCTCTTTTTCCTTAGTGTCTCTCTTTTTAATTGTCGGCCATTAACCTTCGAGTTTATATAGATCGTTGGGAGTTCATCGCCGTCTGTTCTAGTTAATTGACATCCAATTTCTATTTATTATAAGGATCGTATTAGGAATGTCTGTTGGCGATTTGCGAACTTTTTAAACCGATTTAACAAATTATCCGTACTTTATAGCCGGAAAGACGGTTTCCATCGCCTACCAAACTAATTACGGATACTTTAGTTACTTTCGAGGATGATACGTTTATTTCAAATATAGAAGCACACACATACATATGCACATACCCATTTATATATTTATATATATATATATATATATATATATATTATATATAGTATATTCATACACAATTGTATAGTGAGAAAGTTTTGTTTTAGAAACGCTGCATTATACTTGTATGCCAGTACTCTGACTGAATATCTACTTTATGTCGCAGCAACATTGTTCTCGCGAAAATGAAGCCGTTGTTTTTTATATTAAAACATATTATGGTAATGAATTTAATGCGAACATTAATTTTAATACGCTCGAGTGTCAGATAGTATTCTCTAATGGCGATATTGATTATCTGAAAAGTGCGGAATGTTGTGATTCCTTTAAAAACCAATAAACATAAAGAAATGGGTTTAAAATGTATTTTAAACAGTTTAGGGAGTCTTATCGATAGAGTAAAAACAATTTGAAATAAAAAATGAAAAAACGTAATAAAACCGGCAGGGATCTCTGTAATAAATATAACGCTACTATAGGTGATAAAATATGGTGAGAAAAAATAAAGATATAAATAAAAATAATTTATTAAAGTCGATGATATATTTTGTTGAAGAATTAGTTCTAAGAAGTATATTATAAAATCAATTTTTATATTAGGCAATGCTCTTATTTATTTTTATTTTTTGCGCTTTCAGTATATTTATGCAGGAATTATTGTATTGTTGATTGTAAATTGTATTGTTTACCACCACATTCATTATTAGATTATTTTATAAATACAATTTTTCATTTTGTGAATCGTTATAAATTGCGCATCTAAATTAGTATTTTTACATTCTATATTTCTGATTTATTGTATATATTTATTTATTAATTTTTATATTTTATTTTACGTTCACTCGATAGCGGTTCAATAGCTGAAAAGCTTTGTGAGATTTTTATAAAGCGTTTCACGATTTTAACTCCTCTCTTGTTGTTTATGATATTCAATGTATATATATATATATATATAATATTCGCTACTGAACTGCGAAAGCCCAAAGGGACAGGCATCACGATTCTGTGCCTCCAGATAAAGGAGAATTTATTAATATAATTAAGTCTTTGAAAAATAATAAGGCTCTAGGGGAGGACACAATAATAACAGAGTTATGGAAAAATTCGAATAATAAATTCCAAAACAAATTAGTTGAAATGATCAAAAATATTTTGGAGACGGAAATAATTCCCCAGGACTGGACGACAGCATTGTTGCATCCAATACATAAAAAAAGTAATACAGACAGATGTGAACAATTACAGAGGTATATCGTTGTTACCAGTTACATATAAAATATTCTCTAAGGCAATGCAAATTAGAGCAGAAGAGCAGCTGGACACACAAATTGGTGAACATCAGTGTGGATTCAGGAAACATAAATCATGCGTTGAACAGATTTTTAACCTCAAGTCGTGAATGTTTTTTTTTTCTTTTATTTACAGACACTCGATTACTAAATATCATTTGCGTCTAAAGGTTAGGTTATATGGAATTAATTAGTCCGGTTTCTGCTAGAAATTTTAATAACATGTCTATTTTTTGAGGGTCATCCTGTAGTATTTCTCCTAGTGAACTGGTTGATATATTGTGAAGGTTTCGATGGTTTGCGTATTTTGCACATTCTAGTAGTATGTGGGGTATTGTTATTGGAGTATTACATGTTGGGCATTTTGGAGCGGGGGTATTGTTCAGTATGTATTGTGATGTAAATAGGGTGTGGCCTATTCGTAATCTAGTTATAGCTACTTCGTTGCGCCTTTTATTTTGTTCTGTGGTTTTCCAGTGTCCTAAAATTGGTTTAATTTGAAATAGATGTGTGTGAGCGCACTGGGTCTCCCAGTATTTCTGATATAAAGCGTTGACTTTTTGTGTTATGATTGAGTGGAGATCGTTTGTGAGTGCAGATGTTATAATTTTTATGTTTTTTGATTTTGTTCTGGTGGCTTTATCAACTATTTCATTTCCTGTAATTCCCGAGTGCGCTGGAGTCCAAAGGAACACTATTTGATTTTTTTTCTGTATGAGTTTATGGATGATGAATTTTATATTTAAAATATCTAAGTTAGTATTTTTAATCAGTTTCTGAATCTGTTGTAGAGCGGATATTGAGTCTGAGCATATTATAAAGTTAGTTTTGTGTTTTTCTTTGACTATATTTTTAACGCTTTATATAATAGCTATTAATTCACCTGTGTACACAGATGTCCCAATAGGTAAGAGGTATGTTTGTGTTCTGCCCTTTATAAGGTAAGCAGAAGTGGTTTGGTTTAGCGTCTTAGAGGCATCGGTGTATATTTGGGTGTAGTTTCCGTAGTTTCTGCAGACAAGTTCATTAAATTTAGTTTTCAGGATGTGCGGTGATGTTGAATTTTTACTATATTTGCTTAGGTCCATATTTATCGTTGCATTAACTTTGGTCCATGGGGGTAATTTAGGTAGGTTACTTTTTCTAATTTTGGGTAAGGTGTATTGAAGTCTATCTAAGAGGTTATGAATTCGGACGGTTGTAGATTTAGAAGCATTAGGTTTATTTTGATACAGGTGGTGTAATTTATTTTCTGTTATGTTATTGTAGACTGGGTGGGATGGAGTGGACGGTAGTCTGCTATAATATTTCAGCATGAGTGTTTGTCTTCTATATTTTAGTGGTAGAATATTGGCTTCCACATGTAGAGCTGATGTGGGGCTGATGTGGAATGCTTTTAATGCTATTCTTAAAGCTGAATTTTGTATTACATTTATATTTTTCAGTGTGTATTGATTCGCACTATCATACAGTATACTACCATAATCAAGTCTGCTTAGGAAATATGTTTTGTAGAGTTGGATTAGTGTCTTTCTATCGGATCCCCAAGATGAATGATTTAGCAACTTTAACATGTTTAGCTTTTGGTTACAGTTTGTTTTTAGATTATTTATGTGTTTTTTCCAGTTTAATTTCCTGTCTAATGTTAGTCCTAATAGGTGTAACGTATCTGTATTTTCAATCGGCGTTGATTCGATTTGTAAGAAAGGAATACTTAAGTCATGTTTTGTGCTAAATGTAATTTGTTTAGTTTTACTAATAGAAAAGGTAAGACCATTAGATGTGGCCCAATTATTTATTTCATTTATAGTATTTTGGAGCAAAAGTTCTATATATTTTGTTTCAATGTGCGAGTAGTATATCGAAAGATCATCGGCATAGATACAATATTTAACTGGGGAGGATATGTGTTGTTTAATATTTGCAACAGCTATTATAAATAAAGTTGGACTAATTACTGACCCTTGGGGAATACCATTTTCTTGGATTTTAATTTGCGACATATAATTATTCAGTTTGACTCGAAATTTTCTATTATGTAAAAAATTTTTAATAAAGATGGGTAAGTTTCCTGTGAATCCCCATCGGTGCAAGTTTAATAATATTTCATGTTTCCACACTTTGTCGAAAGCTTTTTCCAAATCAAAGCTGACTAGGGTTGTAGTTTTGTTTTGAATTAAGTTATCCTGTATATCGGTTATTAGTTTGGTTAGCAGATCCTGTGTGCTTCTTTTCTTTCTAAAACCGAATTTTAGGGGATCTAGTAATTCAAGTTTTTCTAATTGCCAAAGCAGTCTGCTGTTAATAATTTTTTCGAGTAATTTTCAGAGAGTATTTGTGAGGGAGATGGGTCTGTAGCTAGCAGGGTCTAAGGAATTTTTGTTTTGTTTTAATAACGGAATTAGATGAGCCTCTCTCCACGCCTCTGGGAAGGATTGGTATTGCCATAAAAGGTTGTAGAAATATAGGATAGCCATTTTAGAACGGGAGTTAAGATGTTTTATCAAACTTATGTGAATACCATCCGGACCAGCGACTGTTGGGAGCATTTCATCTAGGGCGGTGTCAAATTCTTCCCTCGTTATATCTGTATTGTAACTTTGATTTATGTGTGATTGAAAATCAATAACGTGGTTAGTTTCCATTTCATATTTTATTTTTTTAAAGGTTTCGGGATAATTTCTGTCCGACGACATTTCATAAAAATAGTCGGCCAAGATATTAGCTATATCAAGTTTGTTATCGGTAAGCTGAGAGTTTATCTTTAATGCTGTTATTGATTGGGCTGTATGTTTATTTGAGATTTTCCTAATTTGTTGCCATAGTTTATCTGGTGCTGTTGAAGAGTTGATTGTTTTAACAAAATTTATCCAATAATTTTTTTTAGATTCGCGTATGCTCATCCGTACTGATGCCTTAGCTTTCTTGAATTTTATTAAATTTTCTATGGTAGGTTGACGTTTATATTTCGATAGCAATTTATTTTTATTTTTGATTAATGATCGACATTCTTCCAACCACCATACGGCATATGTTTTGTTTTTTGCATGTATGTTATGCCTCGGAATAGTGTTCTCGGCAGCTTCTTTTATTGTCCTTAAGATGTATTCATAGGACTCATCAGCGTTGCTCGAGATTTTACATATTTGAATATTGACCATAGTTGTATACGAAATCCAGTCCGCTTTTTTAAAATTCCAATTTTGCCATTGGTGGTCAGCAATTGGTACTCTTGTGGGTAGATCTATGATTATATGCTGCGGAAAATGATCGCTACCATACAATTTCGAATCAGGGTACCAATTTGTGAAGTGGACAATATTTGGGCTGCAAAAAGTTAAATCAATTGCCGAATAGCCGCCATTGTTGTTCAGATGAGTCGAAGTGCCCGTATTAAGTAGGCATATATTCGCCTGATCTAGCACTTTTTCGATCACTTTTCCTCGAGGGTGTGTGTTTTTGGATCCCCATACCATGCTGTGGGCATTAAAATCACCGGTTACTATGAAAGGTTTAGGTAATTGGCTGAATAAATTTGATAAAACATGCAATGAGATGTTATCATTTTTGTATAAGTATATTGAACACACAGTTAATTTTTGCCCAGAGATGTAGACCGATGCTGCTATAGCTTCCAGATTTGTACTCAATGATGGTTGTTCAGAATAGAATTTATTTGATATCGCTAATAAAACACCTCTGCTAGCCGCAGACCCTCCTATGTAGTCTTGCCTGTAAATTTTATATGTTTTTAGACTGGTTATATCTGTAGGTTTTAATTTAATCTCTTGCAAGCATAAAACGATTGGGTCATTTAGTGTAATTAGTATTTGTAATTCTGGGTATTTGTTTTTGTAGCTGTTTAAGTTCCAGGATATTATTTTATTCATTTTGATTAATAAAGTTTGTTATTAAATTTACCTGGGTATTGAATCACTATTTTCGTTAATTTTTTGGTTGAGTTTTTTAATTAAATTGCTTACCCTTACTTTGAGAGTTTTGTTAATAATAAGGGGTTTAATATCGGCTAACATGTGTACGATGCCGTCAAGGTTTGGTGTAAATTGTTCTATGATTTCAATCTGTTAGTGTGAGCCTTTTATCATATCAAGCATGATATGTAAGTTACTATAGGACATAGGGTATAAGTGTTTGTTTTTATGAATGTACTCTTTGCAGGGCTCAAGGAGCTGTTTTGTATCTTTGTATCTTGAATATTAGTTTTATCAGAAATTTCGCTTAATTTAAGTAATATGTGTTTATATTTATCTTCCAGTTTTTTATTTTTATTTTTTGTGTGTAAATCTGTTATTATTGAGCGTAATTTATTTGAATCTACTTTGTTCTGCTCAAGAATGAGTTCCACGTTTTGTGGTTGGTCGTATATATCAGCAAAAAATGTTTCTATTTGTGTAGTTGATTTATTCATTGATTTGAAGAGTTCTTGTATGTTTTCAGAGTGGTCATTTAATTGAGAGCAATAATCTATATTATAATCATCGTGAAATTCGGTTATGTTTGGTTCAGTTATTTCTTTTGTTTCTATTTTGTTGTGTGTTGTATTATTATCGCAATTTATTATAGATGAATTTGGGTGTTGGGCTATAATTTCATTTTTTTTATTTTCGTGTTTGGTTTTTTTATTTGATTTTTTATTGATACCGAATTGTGAATTTGTTTTTCGTATTCAATTATATCTGAGGAATTTAACGAAATGGGGCGCTTTGTGTTTACTTTGTTTGTATTTGAATTGGTTACATTAACCGTTGTTATGTCGGTTGTATTTTCTGTTGAATTTTGCATTTCCTTCTGAGGGCAGATATCTGTTTCCATTGTTTGTGGCTGTTGATTTTGAGGACAGTGAGAGGAGATGTGACCTCTTTCTTTACAGATAAAGCAGAACATAGGTTCGCTGGTTAGGAATATTCTGTACTTAGTTTGTTCGTGTTCTATCACCAATGAACTTGGTACTTTATTTATTTCGTCGGGATCAATATAGAACTGTCTGCGATAAGTATGTGCGAGTATTTATTTTCCTGAATGCCTGCTCTTAGATAACTAATTTGCGAAGTTGGATGTATATTTAGCTGTTTTCAAGAATTGAGTTAGGTATACTGGGACATATGTTTGAGATAAGAATTCGTTTGGAAGGATTAATCAGTCTTCTTAATTCAATTACGTTTCCTCTAATGTTTATCGATTTATGTTTTTTAAGTAAAATGTCTAATTTGTCTTTATTTGTAAGAAATACGCAGAAACGATTGTTTGATAATCTGAAGGCGGCTCGTATATCATTTGGGGATATAATTTCGCTTAGCTTTTCTACATAATCAACTTGCCTGACTCCGTCTATTGTATTTATTATTAGTGCACTTTTTTTATCTGTACTTTGAACAGCTGCTTTATTAGCATAACTTATAGTAGGATTTAAAATTTCGGGTGCGTGTGTAGTGCTTGTCTCGTTAAGTGTTCCGGTGTTTGTGTAAGCGAGCGGTGTATTTATATTAAGATTATAATTTGAACTTACCCGTCGTGCGGAATTGTTTAAGTGGTTACCTGTCGTCCTATTGAATGGTGTGATTTCGTCTGCTGTATGTGTGTTGATTGGAATTATCGGCACGTGTGATTGAATGAGACTGCCGTGGCAGGGGCCGCCGGGGTAGCCATTGATAGTTATTACTTACTTTCTATCCTATCTCAGCTACTTGGTATGCGCTAACACTGCTATATATTATTACTAATACTACTAAAAATATCGGAATAACTCGCGAACTGTAGTCTATTTAATCACGAAAAGAAACGTCAGAACGCGTAGTAAAACCTCCTTCTCTGTTTTCTGTCTTGTTAAACTCAAATGTATCCGAAGGAAAGATCCAAAAAATATGTAATAATGTTTGTCGATTTAAAAACATATGATTCAGTAGATAGAACACAGTATTGTTTAATGTTCTCGAAGAATTTGGTCTGGATGAAAAAAACACAAGCTTAATAAGAAAAACGTTAACAAACACATATGCTAAAGTGAAATTTAAAGGTGAAATATCCAGACAATTTGAAATAAAAACAGGAGTTAGACAGGGTTATGGGCTGTTACTCTTTAACTTTGAAAAAGTTATAAGAGAATGGAGAAAAGCTACGAGCGATGAAAATATCACTGGGAATATTAGACTAGGATACATGAAGGACAATTTACTAATAGACTGTTTAGCTTTGGCAGATGATCTGGCAATAATAGCAAAATTTACGGAGACAACAAAGCGGCAGATAGAATTATTAAAAGCGGATAAAACTGGGCTACAAATTTCCTTCGAAAAAACCAAATTTATAACAAATATTACAGCCACTCCTGATAAAATAAAAACTAAGTTTGGTCAAGTGCTAAGAGTTAATAAATTCAAATATGTGGGAGAATTAATCGAGTAAAATGCATCAGAAAGAGAAGTAATCAAATACAGGATCGATCGAATGAAAGCAGAATTTTATTTAACAAAACAAATATATAATAAGAAGTTTTTATCAAGAAGTGCTAAACTGCGACATTGTACAACTGTGATCAGACCAGAGGCGTTATATGCAGCGGAGGGCCTAAAAATGAACCAAAAAAGGATTAAAGGGACAGCTTGAAATCGCCGAAAAAAAAAGATCGTAAGAAGGATAATAAGGCCAGTGATGAAAAATATATAAAACGAAGTAATCGAGAATATATCATGTGGAAAAAATTACTACCGCGATCCGGAAAAGAAGAATTCGATTTTATCGGCATATGCAAAGGATGGAGGCCAGTAGGCTCATCACCGGAAGATTGTTTAAGTACGGGCGAAAACTAAAAATGGATAATAGGTATGCAGAGACTAAAAATGACGTGGCTGAACTGAATGTTATGCCTGAAGATGTAGAACAGCGATTAAAATTAAAGACAAGACTGTTTGACTGTAAAGGATTCGCTGAAAAGCAGGGAGAAAGAACTGGAATTACTGAAGAACGAAAAAAAAAGACACGGTGAAAGAATGAAAGCAGGATTAAAAAAAAAAGGGAGAAAAATGGCGGGACCAGTTTATGTCCATCAGTGTCTAATTCGAAATAGTTATATATAATATTAATAAGTCCGCATTTTTACCAATTATAAACATAAAATGATGGAATCGTCATGTAATTTAATCGATCTTTTACAGTTTCGAAAAGGAATTCTCTACCAAATTTAATTTTACTACTTAACAATTTTTTCTTTATTTTACGTTTTACAATTTCAACCTGTTCAAAGAATTTTCGTCATTTAGGTGTACTACGTTCTGTATATAGCTTCGTATAAATAAATATATTCCGGGATGGCATAATTGCTAGAGCGCTCGACTGGTTCGAAGTTTAGTTTATTCTTAATTATTACGAACATATTGCACCGTACTTTGTTTAACATACGCGAGTATCTGTTTTGCATATAATTAGTACCTTGAACGTTAGTCCATAAAATAATCTACAATGGCTAGTCAGGATATGACGAACAGATGATATATATTATATTATAATAAACGTAATTTTTTTTTCACGCTTAAATAAAATATACTCCTACGTTATACATATCTGATATATTTTTTTTTCCTTTATTTTGAATTGAATTTAGGTTACAAAACCATTACTACTTATTGTACATATAAATTTATATAAACTAAACGCTAACGCTAACAAATGAGTTATAAAATAGAAAGATAAATAACTAAACTAAGACATATAAGGAAAATACACTATACGAGGATGTAAAGGTTATACAATTTAATATTGGATTTATATATATATAAGAGTCCATATTAACACAAGACGTTTATTTAAGCATATATGCAATAGAGTACGGAGGGAAGATCCTAACTGTAATAATATCTTGATTAGAGTTTCTCTGTGTGCACTATATAGATTACGTGAAAAAATGATATGATTAATATCTGCCGTCAAACCACAGGACTGGCAAGTACTGGAACTAACCAGCCCTATCCGGTGGAGATGACTAGGCAGCATCCTGACCTAATACGAATTAGAAGAGAGAAAAATTTACGGATTGGTATTGAATGAGGAGGCTTAATTAGAAAGAGAGATTGTTTCGGTAAACTTGTTTGAATTTGTTTATAGAAATCATGGAGCTCCAGCGATGACGCAAATCCGCCTTCGCAGACGCAGCTAAACATGTGGAGGGAATCGCAGGGATCAGTAGGCCTCTGGAGGCCCCCATTTTAGCTGCCTGATCACAAATTTCATTATCTTTGATCCCGATATGAGCTGGGATCCATGTAAATTTCACATGGACATTCTTTTGTTGTGTAGATACATTACATTTTCTATTATTGTCAAAATAACTCTATTAGTTTTGAATGTACAATTTGAATTTTGGATGGCGTTAAGCACACTTAAGGAATCAAATAAAATAAGTACATTCGAATGTGTAATATTGACTCGTGCAAATTGCAAAGCTTTAAGAATTGCATATCATTCTGTTATAAACACAGTGGAAGAACTCGGTAAACGATATGATTATAAATAATAACTGTTTTCTAATATACTCGTATGTTATATCTTTCTTAAATCAATTTTTTTTTCTCACTTCGCCGGAAAGCTACGCTAAACAGACCTACGCATTTTATATTTTTTAAATTAACGTGTGGTCGTTAAATTTGAAAATTTTCGATTAATTATTTGATTCGTTCGCTGGTAATAAATAAGTAATTACAATCTTATATCCTAAAAAAAAAACGTTTACGTCATTTATGGGACTACGTGAATTTAAGCTGGATCAAATTATAGGCAGTGCGCAAATTTCCATTAAGATCCATTAAATATTTACCGAGTTCGGACAAACATCGTGAAATGAAGTGTTTAGATTACGTATTTATAGAAATGTGTATATTGGAAATATAAACATAACTTATTCTTGTAAACTAAACAAATAGTGTTATAAGTAGTAAATAATTTTGCTATAATTTATTGTACCTACTTTCCGTGGACGCAAATGACCTTTTGTAGTCGAGCGTCCTAAAATAAAAATATAATAAATAAATAATAAAACTTATTCTTGTAATATCGCGTGCAGTTTGGCACATTCGGTGCACGTTCCAACTGCACGTATTCTATTACTATTACAGTTACTGTATTACGTTTACTTTACACCTGCACGATCATGTTCCGTTATTAACTCGATTCGTTTATCCCGAGATATTCTTTTAAATGGTCTAGTGTCGGTATTTAAATATTTTATGATGTATTTTGACAACAAGAATAAAACAGTTAGTTACAAAAAAAAATGAAATTCAATTAAAACCGAGAAAATACTATTAATTAACTGGTAGAAAATCGAAAATTAAACTTCAAAATAAATTGCTATTATATGATACAGTTCAAAGATTTGGACATGCGGCATGCAACTTATCATGCAACACCGTAGATACTATATAGAGATTTCGAAATCCAGCTCTGAGTCAACACAACACACTGGTATGTCTAAAGTGATTTAACCGTTCTTTAACGAAGTTGGAAAACCGTAAAAATCCTTCAGGTCAATAACCGGAGGAGTTGTAAGAGATTAGATTGTGTTAAACCAACTGATCTTGTAATGACTAAATAAAAAAATATGAAAATACTGAGTTTTTTCCCCCGCACACGTCATTTTCCACAGACCAACTGCTTGATAATCACTGATTTGACAGTTGTAGTATGTAATATATATATATATAACATTTCTTTTGTTGCGTGAGGACCCTTGATTTACAATCATCCGTGTTTATTTTGTGTGCCGTTCTAACGAACGAAATAATTCAGCGGATTAGTAGCGCATTTTGGGGACATAGAAGTTATAACGCAGGCAACAACCATGCTGTCGTTTCTATATGACACAGCCTTGACTAAGAGAGACGACATAGTATTATGGAAAGGTAAGGAAGGAAAATTTTAGCCGTGAAGAGCTGAGAAAGAAAAAAAGTTAAGTTATGAAAAGATAAAGATATGTATAGAAGGGAACAGGTAGAATAATTCAAGTTAATTTTTTTTTTTATTGTTGTTTCAACGTACATCAGTAAAGCTGGTTATTCGGTGTGTTTAGTTTGTATATATATATGTATATCCCAATTCTATAAAATTTCCGTATATTCCCTAAAGAGGCCTCCATAACTTGATTAGAAGGAATAGTGAAACTGACGGTATCGTCTATTCCCCAATTCGCCTTAAACACACCTCTCCTGTTCTGCGCAAATTTGTTACTGTCATATGTAGGTTACGCTCTAGAGTAGCTTCAAACTTCATCATAAATACTTACGTTCATTGTATTGATCACGTTAGTGGTCATTTTAGAGAACCTATTGATCTTTAATTTTTTTTTTAGTTGTCGGTAGTTCGAACATAGACGTATTGATTTATTTTCATAATAAAAGTGATATTTGGTTGACATAAAATGTTTCCATTCTAAAAGTATTTATAACGGGTAAATCAAAAATCGGTCTACTGTCGTCTGAAAAAACAGTATTATACCCACAATATTACTTAGTCACTTATATGTATGTGAACTGCGCGTATATCTTAGAAACGGGTAGGTTAATCGTATTTTCTTTAGGAATCTTCAATTATTTCATGTACTTAACTTTGTGTCTTATTCTTCTTCTATGTGCCATACTCAAGAGAGCGTAGGTGATCACCAATGTGCCAACTAGATTTTACGTTGTCTCGCATCTGCCATTAATTGTCGTATTGAAGATGCGTTGGTCCAGTTTTTTTCTATTTTTCAGCCAATCTGTCCTCCTTCTTCCCGGACTTCTTTTTCCTTCTATCTGTCTTGTATAATAATCTGTAGGATTTCATACTTTGCACCTCAATGATATGTCCAAAGTATGACGTATTTCTCTTTATAATAATCTTCCGTAATTGTCGGTCTGTATTCGCCTTCTTTAAGACATCTTTGTTGGATATTTTTGCTGTCCAAGGTATCCTCAGCATCCTGCTATGTATCCACATTTCCACACAGCTTCGTATCTTTTGAAATGTTTCTTATTTAGAGGCATAGCCTCAGTACAACAAAATTGGCTGGATGTAACATCGAACTATATATTATCTTCAGACTAAGCGATCGATCAACGTAATAATTGTTTCATATTATTGAAGGCTACTCGTGCGTAACTGCATCGGGCTTTAACCTCGGCATCCGCATCGAGACTACTAGTGACATAGCAACCCAGATATTTAAATCTATTCACTTTTTCAATAATTTCATTATTAACGGTTATTACAGCGCTATTAATTTGTTCTTTACTAATCAACATTCACTTAGTTTTCCTTGTATTTATATTCAGACCATAGGTTTTGCCAACGTCATCAAATTAACAGTCGCTGTAGGCCTTAAAAGTAGGCTATTACATCGGAGGCTAGAATCGAAGTCAAAAAGAATGTCTAATATGAAATTTTGTAACAAAACATTGGTACATGACACACAGTCCTGTTAGTTTACAAGATATGCTTGTGCCGGTTTCATAAAGTGAGTTTGAATTGAATAGATGCTGACTAAAACGGAATGAACGGTTACATGCGAATATATCGGTTTTTGAAGAAGTGAAAAAGAAGCGGCTATCTAATTTCAATAGTCGAGTAAATGGTTCTATGAAAAAAAATATCGAGGTCAAAATCAGAATAGAACAAGCTAATTAGAAGCCTTTAATTCCGAGTAGAAACTGTTTATATAAATCTACATTGGCGTATAAGATAAATCAGATGTTACGTATGTACAGGGTCATTTAATGGAGTTGAAAAGATGGACGAGAAAAATTACGTTATCCTAGATTTAGACATCGCTGGACGTTAAAAAAAACTTGCGGATCGGTGTTAAAACGAATGCCGAAAGTAGGAAATTAATACCGACTATAATAAGACGAATTATTATAGTCGTATTCATCATAATGGAGAGTACATTATCCACAGTAACTGGTATCGCATGAAAGAAAAGTTATCCCTAAACGAAGCCTTAGCTCGAACACACAACGATAATGCGCAAGACGACCTCAATAATGTCGTCATTGATAAATCGAATATGACCTTATTGATCAAGCATAGATCTTTCTCAACGGCGTACGTAATAATAATAAAACGATGATAGGGTTTAACATATATATATCACGATTCATTCGTTTCTATCCACTGTTGGATTTAATCGTTTCCCCTTCCGCTCCCATTGTACTAGGTCCGACACATCATTCATCACTTTCTCTCTGGCCGACTCTTAAATGTCGTCTGGTCATCGTGTGCTTCTATGTCCTTCTCTCGGTCACCTTTGTGTTATTCTTTTGATCCACTTTCCTTTCAACGACATGACTAGATTTAAATTTAGGTACGTGTTATATTATATGTAACAGGTTTTTTTTTATATATTTATTTATTTATAAGAATTTGTGTATATAAAGGGGCACATGACTTTTAATTAAAAAAAAACACAGAAAAATTAATACTTTAAAAAAAAAGAAAAAAGGTAAATTATATACTAAATCAACATATATCGGTTATAAATTCATAAACATGAAAACAAGTATTTCAAATGTGGTGTAGGTACTCATATAACAGCCAGGATGACAAACATAGTCCCAGCCATTACCGTGAAATGTGTCATATGTACAAAATTTAAAAAGTAAAAAAAAAAAAAAAGAATAAAATATAGCAAAATTTAATTGCCACATTATATATTAGGTTCACTTTAATTAAATTATATCGCAAAAGTAGCTGCTTACATATAGCGTAAGTAGATATAAATTAAAAGATACAAGATTTAAATATTAAGAACACTGTATAAAAAGGAAAAAACCCAGTAATTACTATAATTATAATTATTATCGCCATTGTATATTATTACTATTATTATAATATTATTAAACATTAGTGTAAGGAGTAGTTAATAAGATTTACCATATATACATACATACACATGTACATACACATATACACATATAAACACACATGTTTTAAAAAGATTCATCAGGCGCTGGCAGGCTCAAAGTTAATTTCCTTTTCGTAATAACATGAAAATATTCTAACAAATGATCGGCATTTTTTACATTTAGAACTAAAGGTAAGTTTTCATTAATTTGGTATTTATTCCTTATTTCGTTAAAGGCATGACATTTGAAGATAGTACGATGTATATTATCAATTTCTTTGAGATCGCAGTACTGGCAATAAGGTGAAGAGATCAACTTAAATCGATGTAAATACTCCCCGAAATTACCATGCCCAGACAAAAGCTGCGCATTAAAAAAAAGTAATTTCGAGGTTGTATAATTTAGACCTATAATTAATGTTTGGAATGAATGAAAATATTTTCCTACCAGCAGTTTCCAGTTCCCAAATGTCAATTAATTTATGTTTTAGATTATTAACTGGTGTTGTTGGGCCAAGATCAGAAATTAATTGTTTTGAAAAAATTTTAAGTATCTAACTAGATTAAGATTAATCGTAATTCTGTATTCACTTAGAATGGCTCTTCCAATAAGAAATAAATCCAGAGGTAAGATGTTTGCAATAATACATGCCGCTGAGGAAGGGGCAGTTTTGTACAATGATGATATGTTCGATAGATATTTCCTTTTGATTTTTGACGACAGTCGTAAGAATCCTATGATTAATATAAATATGTGCTCCATATCCAAATATAGACTGAATCAGTCCTTTATATAAATACGCTCTTTGTATCGAAGTTCGTAGTTATCGGGGATTAAACTACAGAGTTTATCATAACTTTTTATGCATTTACGTTAAATAATCAAAATGTGGAAGAAATTTTAATTTATGATCTTAATTTATAGCGAGGTATTTTATTTTGCTGGCAATTTTAATAGGTTGACCAGAAACTGGTGTAATTTCTTTAAAATCGCTTACCTTCTCTTGGCTACCAAATATGATAGCTTCACACTTATCCGCATAAAAGTAAGACTTAATTCAGCTATAGTGTCATCAAGTTTTTTACATACTGCAGATACCTTTTTAACATTTGTGTAATGCTTAAAATGCAAAGATCATCTGCATAAGATAGTAAAGTGCAGTCAATATTAAGTATATTGCAAAAAAAGTTCAATATCTTTGTGTACTTTAGAATATAGAATATTCCAATGTGTTGGTCCCGGGACAGAGCCTTGAGGGACACCACAGGACACCGTTTTAGCAGATGAATAACTTTTTATATATATGTATATATATAAATATTCTATATATATATATATATATATATATATATATATATACATATTCATGTGTGCGCAAGGTAGGAAATAATAACTTCAAGAAGAAAACAGTAATAATAATGCCTTGAAAAATATTAGTTAAATGTTGGAAATTAAACATACCCATCAAAAATTTTTATTTTATATATATATATACATATATATATATATATATATATATATATATATATATATATATATATATATATATATATATATATATATATATATATTTGTAAGGGACTGAAATAATGGCGATAATTAAAACGATGTTTTTAATGAAAACGACAGAAATAATTATAATAATAATAGTTCGAAACTAACTGTTCATTTTTACGCATAAAACATCATTAGTACTTGGCTTAAACAATGATTTCTTCATTGTGTTATCTCTACTTCAGTTATCTCGTCAGAGTTTCAATAACTTTTAACTGGCAGAGTAATATAATCATTTCGATGCTTTCAGACATAATTCTCCTCGTTTACAATGATAGCGTTTAAAATATTTGTATCGTACGTAAGATGTCTCAGACTGATCGACGTTAAGGATGATGTTTACTTTATTCTTGTCGTTAAGGTTAAGAAAGAGCTCGTTGTAAACGTGTTCAACTACAAGAGAGATTGTCTCTCGGCCCAATAACGACCGAATCAAAACTTTATCGGAAATAAAATAACATCTACCCGTTGTACTGTTATTATTATCCTCCGTCGTTGCACTGATTTTTCTCCAGGGTTTTCCCGAGCAGTTTCGACGCTATATTTTCTCGTATTTCCTTATTCGGCTTTTCCTCATTAAGTAAATATCGCCGTTATTTGCTTAAAATTTTATTATCCATTCGCTTCTTGTTTACGAAGTACATCACCGTTACGGATATGATGGTTAACAATAGACATGTCGCAGATAAAAACGTTTCATCTTCTAACGAATCACTATTGTACACTATTATTCTATACAAAAAATAATTTAACCGGATAACATTTTATATATATATATATATATTCGATTTTGGCCATCTAGGGGTACCACGGAAAAGCTATTCGCAGTTAAGTCAATTCTGTTCTTTCTACCCGTTTCTTTACCCATTCATCCGTTTCGAATGAGTCTTTTTTCTTTCTTCCGTCCATGTTCGTATATAAAGTGGTACGTAGGCAAATGTATTGGAAATCAATTTTATATAAAGATGCAGAGAACAAATAATATGTGTGGAATACACCTGAAAAAAAAAAAAAGCTAAAAGTGAACCGAATATATGAAAAGAAAAAAGGAATATATATATGTGTGTGTGTGTAAAATGTAACTTAAATATAAGACGGGGACGTGATTGCAAAACATAATTCCTTTACCCACCAGTTATGGGTGAAAATAGAATTTTACGACTTGTTTGGAATTGAGAAACCAGGGTAATATTCGCAAAACATTGCTTTAAAAGGGCTATTTAAAGACTCGATAGAATCACCAAATGTAAGAAAAATTTCGTTAACATTTTATAATAAAGTTTTATATTTAGATTTATGAAGTTGTTTTAAAATGTTATAAAATAAAACGAGTCGACAAAATTTTTTTACTCTTCGAGTTTACGTGCCTTAGAAAGTTTTTAATTTCACCAACCTCTTGCGAAACAGTAAATAGTAATTAATTTTTGTCAGCAAGAAATTATAAGTATTTATTAAATATCACGCGTTAGATCACCCATGTAGTTCAGGAACCAACGGCGAGAAAAAGAATTTTAAGAGATAAAGTCAGCATCAAATTTTAAAATTTGTATTAATTGAACACGTAATATTTTTTACGAAATGTTACATTCACATTCTGCAAAACCGAACACGCCATACCAACCTACGATTAGAAAATTTCGATAATTTTTTTTGGTTTTTTGTTTTTTCTAGTTTGTTATTCAGGAGATGACTAGATTATCAAAACATTTCCTTAACATAGTGCTTGGAAGTATAACACTTTCGCAAAAAACTTCTTTTTTTTTTCTTAAATATATTCTTAAAAACTCGGTGCAATTGTATCTGTATAAAGTTTAAATCGCCGAACTTTATCAAGATTTGTTTTCGTTTTTCAGATTGATAACCGCCAGGCATCGTTACGGTCCGTCTTCTGGTCTATTTGCCGATACGCGTCAGGAATAGGTAAGTAACGCCGTTTTCATTTAATTAAAGAGTATAGCCCTTTAGATTTTAGGAAATATAAAATGAATAACACCGCTGAAGGAATATATTATAAAACTCTGTTTACCGTCCTTCATAAGCTACCAAATATAATTTCAGAATTTTATACGTAGAGATGATTTCAACTAACAACTCTATACACTTGTCGTCGTCTTCATTTTGCGGTGTATACACACTGGCTCGATAGTACGTCTAAAATTAATTTACGTCATTTCCAAGATGTTTCGCTATATTTTACGTTTTACGCAATAATTAAAACTTTATAAAACAAAAAATAAAAAAATCCGTTTAAAAACTTTTTAAATGTAAAAACAAACAGATATATTTATTTCGTAAAACTATCTAAAATACGAATATAACTATTTCATTATTTCAGTCGCGCATGAGCGGGACAGTAGTCGTGAGCAAGAAATTAGTCACGTGCAAGACAGTATTCGTGAGTAAGACTGTAGTCGTGAATAATCAATAATAATTGAAATGGTTTATATATATATATATATATATATATATATATATATATATCAATAAATCAAATTTATATTCTTGTTATGAATTATACGTCAATGATTAAATTTATTAGTAAAATGTTAAAGTTTAGAAAGTGATGTAAATTATAGTTTTTCTACTTGAATCTTGTAAAGAAGTCAAACTAATAAAATAATATATTTTTTATATATATATATATATATATGTTGAATATTGTTCATTAAGAAATTTGATTGAATCATATTTATTCTGTACTAAAACGTTATCTTCGATTAATACATATCGGAAGCTATGATAAACTCATATGAACTGAAATAGTAAATTCTACACCGTTCGGTTGATTATTAATTTACAGAACTGATTAATAATATTCTTATATCATCTTCTATATTATTTCCTCCTCAATCGCTATTAAATTACGTCTAGCTAGAAAAAAAATCATTAGATCGTTCAATAGCCTAGCTAGCAAAATATCCGGTAAACAGCAAATTATCCGACGATATCCAAATTATCTCGACTACTTTATTCCATTGCATTCTTGAAGCTGCGGCTAAATTTGTTCGATATTCTTGAATTAATTTGCCTGAATTATCCTTTATACCAATCTATAAATCGTCTATAATTAATGTTAACATTATCGATAAAACTAATCAACTTCATTTCAATCGAACCGGTAATCGTGGCAAAATGTAATCGTCTACGGTTCTACTAAGAGAACCGTTACCTATATATATATATATATATATATATATATATATATATATATATATATATATATATATATATATATATATATAAAGTCACTACGTAAAGTATTCGAAACGACCTAGACAGATTATCGGACAGATTTTCAGAACTCGGCGATAATACGCTCCAATGATGCCGAAGGAGAACAATAATAACGCTAATTATCGTCAATTACGAAGATGCGTTATCCGCTATCTTCGATTTATTACCTTCCTTCTTATTTATTCAGTACGATCGTTTTTCGCACGTTAATAAACTTCATTTTCTCCGCCATGTCATGCGATCTCTTAAGAAACTACTATGAATTACAATTTAGAATAATGTCTGAAGAAGCAAGTCGCCAGTTTTAATTGCATACCTCATTTCGATTATCGAGAATTGGTGACGAGCAAATTTAAATGAAATTCTCAAAACTTTTTTCTCTCTTCTCTCCCACCACCGTCACAATCTTTTATTTTTTTTATCGATAATAATAATAATAATCGTAGTTTTTTTATCTGAAAATTTAGTTTTAATGAAGATTTAATACCGACCTTAATTATGAACTGTGTCCGTGACTTTGGACAAGTTCTGTAGTTGTTGCGTCAAACCGTGTTCTTAGATTTTTGAGCCGAGATATTCTTCTTAGTCATGCACTACTTTGTCCCGTCATCCTGCCTCCGAGTATTCCTAACTTATTTTTAACTCCTTATTCTATATGACTCAAATATTTTAATTTCCCGGACTATATTCGATGGTTCATTAAAGGTATAAACGAAAATTGTTCTTTTTTTGTAATTATTCGGATATTCCAATGGCAAATTCTATAGGTGATTGACCAATCTGTACGACACAGCTATAAAAGATGTAAGCGCAGGCGTATCATGTCCTTTTCCAATAAGTCAGCTATATACTTTTAACGTCAACAAATAAACTAAGATATAAGTTCGTTTTGATTTAAAAAAAAGTGCGTATATTATTTTTAAGAGAGAGGATTTTTTGTATTTTAAATTTTTCCTATAATTTTATATACAAGTGTTTTCTTGATAAATATTATTAACTTTGATTATATTTTTACCAAATGCGTTTCCTGGAGAGAATAGTTATTCGGTACTGAAATATTTCTATTTTTCTATAGCGTAGAAACAAATTAGTGTCGTAATAATAAACAAATTTTCAATTTTACAATCTACTTTTATCGTTTTAAGACTTTTATAAATTATCCGTGGCGTGAAAATTACTGCACCGTCCACGTATCCAAGGTTGTTCTAGCGCTCTCTGTTAAATCCTTCATTTCAATCCCGGACGACTTCGTTAAACACGCGTTCGTAGTAGGTATTGAATAGACGAAAAATCATGAAACTTCCTGGATTGTTTCCGCTTCAGATTTTTCTTCATTATACATTCGCCTCTTGGTTTATCAGTAAATATCTTTATCGTTCGAACCAATTTTCTGTAGAATCTAAATCAGTTCAATGTAAACATACTGTAATTAATAAAATGTCCCGTTCTTAGATACGGTAAGCGGATTATATCCAAACATACATATATATTTGTGTACATAGACTTACGCAAATAAAATTAAAAATACAAGCGCCTGATGATTCGTAACTTTAATATTTTCGAAATACGTATACGGGGCCCGTATCTTGATTAACTCCAGTAATTTATTAATTTATAAAAGAAATTTCAATTTTTGGCGCTATATTTTCATTTAATATTTTTTGTTCGTAATCGTTGCACGACATTGTCGAATTTTTCACACGTATAATAAAGGCGCAACGACCGTTTACGATAATGTTATACGGTTATCCTCATTTTGCAGTCAGTCCGCCGGCTAAATTACTCTCATATCATCTTGTCGGACAGATGGCTTTTTAATGACGGCGAAAATCATACGATACTAAAAACTTTCAATCGACAGATAATAGAGCTGGGTTTAATAGTTGCAAATTTTGCAAAGGTTACATCGGCAAGGTTAAATGAGTATAATTTTCCTCTAGAAAACGCCAGATAGCCCGAAGATGAAGGATTAACGTAACCAAGATAAATGATTTTTTAACATTATGTGGTGTGTATATTAACCTAAATTTACAAACACTAGTAGACAATTTCCCGGAAGAATTCGCCTAATTACAATGAAGAGACAAACCATAAGACGGGAACTAACAGTACACGAATCAATTACCTCTGCAACGGATGAACTGGCGCAATATAAATCCGTAATTGCAATAACGTAAATATTCCTACGTATAAATACATACACACCCATACACATTAATATATGTACATGCATATATATATAATGTGTGTTAGTCTAATTTTATGTATTACCCAACTGATCAATGTAATTATATATTTAGCTAGACATGTATGGTTCAGGTATAAAAACTTTTAATATTTTCTCTTCATTCTTATTTCAGTCACCATCTCTCTTGACTTTGTATATATATATATATATAATATATATATATATATATATATATATGTATGTATGTATGTATGTATGTATTTATAGGAACCGAATGATTTGACTACACAAATAAAAAAATTATAGGAAAAAAAATGAAGGAGTAATTGGTAGAATAAAATTTTCGATCTATTGTTCATTGACGATATTCTTGTAATAGCAAATGCAGAAAGTGATCTGATTACGTATAGTTGAACAAACTCGTTAAGACGAGTGAAGAGTACGGACTGAATATTAATTTCAATAAAACGGAATGATAGCTGGCCGCCGATGCATAAATACGGAACAGGCCTAAATTACTTGGGAACTGTGGGGTGGTACAGCAATTTATGAAGTTGGACAATTCGAGGAGTACTGAACCAGAAATACCGCAGACGGATCCAGTTAGGTTGTTCTCCAATGAACCAACTCTCTCAATATATAGAAAAGCGCCGTTATAACTAAAATAGTATTCTCCGTATTCATGTTTCGGAAACTTGGATGATAAATATTAAATATCAGCGTCCAATATAAGGGTGCTGGAAGAGACTGTTGCGAATACCTTGGACAGTTAGAAGAACATGATTCGGTTCTACGTGATTTACTTCGGAAACGTAGATTACTAACAGTAGTATATGAACGGATACCGTTTAGGAACACTGTGCGTGCAGATAATATTGTCAAAAATTTTGCAAGAAAAACCGCAAGGCAAGCGGAAGAAAGGACGACCAACAACAAAGTGGATGGACGTCAAAGTCACTGGACTGAGTTTAGAACAGGCATCAGGCTGGTATATATTAGGACGGCGTGACGTCACAGATGCGTTGGGGAAATCTAACAAATTGACCAATTCATAGTCTTTGCACATCGGACACGATCCTGGACGAATAAGATATGTATTTATATTAAGCTGATGTTGGTCAAGCGTAAAGAATGAATAAATTCAAATATTTAGAAGAATTAATCGAACATAGCGAGTGGGAAAAAGATATACCGAATCTAATCGGAAAAATCACGGGTATTTATGTAAAGAAAATAAAATGGATGATAGTCAGCAATGGATATTACCATTAATAATAAAACTGCGTTGATTCGTACATGTTGCATCGTAGAAAATCTAGATTGGAATAACTATAATAGAAATGAAATTTTAATTACGCCCGTGAAAAATCTATTCTTTAATAGATCTTTATTCCTACATATAGGACAATGTATTATGTAATCCTACCTAGAGACAGAGGAGACGAGGCTGCACAGTAGGATACTTAAGATCCGGTAGGTCATCAAATGACAAAAGATTGAAAGAAAATTAGTTTAAACAGATAGAAAAGTTCGACATTTTGTAGTCGTATTTCTCTGGATAAAACATTTTATCGATGAAGTTTATGCAGGATTTATGTATTACGCGAATAAATAAAAATCGTCATCGTAATTCCTCAATCTTATTAAGACTAGTGTGGACAGCTGCTAATTCGAAATGTCGGAATTGTCCGAATAGCTCTAATGTTTGTTTCGCGTTACTACATCCTGTTGCTTGTACATCGTTTTGTATTTCATGTATATATTTCATTATTGGGCTTCCTCTTGATATTTTCTGTTCTACAATTACTTATGTTAAATGTTCATCGTGTCTGAAAATATGATGACCTATCCATTCGTATCTTCTTTTAAAATAAGCTTCTATTTTAAAATACTTCTTCGTGTTACTAATTTTCTATTCTTTCCATTCTCGTCCAACATCGACTTTCGAACGCGTCCAACTGGGTTTTCGTATTTTTGTCTATCGTCCGAGCTTCCGAACTGAGAAGTAAATACGAATCGAAATAACATCTTCAAAAATCGAACGAGCGATACGCGAAATAAGTTTTACAAAGCTCGATGAGTAGGCGAGAACAACGAAAATAAAATAAATTTTTTAAATAATATGGATACGCCAAAATTCTTTGAAACTTCTCTACGAAGCTTCTCTATTTTAACAAAATGTTAAAAAAAAAAAATTGAAATAAGGAAATATCTATCGTTTTAAAGTTAAAATGTCGGTATTTTCGAAAATACATTTTCTTCAACGAGATACAGTTGTCAGATATTTTACAACTGGAACGGAAACTATTAATAATAAAATATAAATGTATATATATATATAAAGTAAAAATATTCCAAGTATCACCGATGATAATAGTAAAGACCTCACCGATAATACGAAGTAGTTACCGTTGCTATCTATTGTACACTATGCACCACTACTTGTCCATAGTTAGCCGTCGAAAATTCTGAGGTAACTCTCTATGGCATCTTCTTTATCTTATTAAATATAAAAACGGATGATGAAAATTGCGCAACAGGAACGAAGAGAAATGACTTTTGGTCGAAGTGAAAGAAATTCGCAGTTATGGTAATAGAGAAAATTATATATATATATATATATATATATATATATATATATATATATATATATATATATATATATATATTCCGTGTCCGTTTTTCCCCTTTGCATCTATCTGAACATTATAAAATATTCCATCACATTTACAAAATACGATGACGACCAGATGATACAGTTGTAAAGAGCAGCTTGTCAAGTCGTTTTTACGGGTTGGTTCGACTTTTCCGAACAGCAGCGGAAGATGAAAAAATAGGAAAACTCCGATACGGTGTATATATATATATGTATGTATTAAAAGGAAATGAATACAATACTTAGTAGGAGGTTCACTGCTTGTTCGAAATAACGGCGGTAAACCATTACTACTGCTGCGGTAAATATGGAGTTGATATAGCCGCTATTTTCGAGTGGTGATAGAAGCACAGTTGTGAGATGTATATATATATATATATATTTAACGACCGCGCTTATTATCAGCTTTACCGATAAAATAAGAATGATTAATGTTAGACGTTTTCGAAAGCTCGCCCAGAAAATGTTAAACGTTACGTTGTCACAACAACGTCATCGTCATGAACCCGCTTCGCTTCTTCCTACGAACGATAACAGCCTTATCTAGAGCGTCTTGTACCTACTTTACTTTTCTACGGGTTTATAATCTTTTGCCAGGCAATGAGGCTAAATCTGCTTCTCTCGACGTTGTTGACGTATTCCGGCTGTAGGCCGTATACAAATAAACTCCGTGTTCGTTAGTCATCTCATTTAGCTTGTTAAGAAGGAAGCTAATCGTACTTTCTCATATTCCGCGTCAAAGCTCGCTGTATTTTGATAACAAATTACGTGCTCGCGGTCGCTCGTCAATCCTCAACTTACGCGCGAAATATTAACGATGCGCGCGGAACACTAGTCGACTATACGCGATATTTAAATTTTTTATTATTATTATTTTTTTATCGGCTTTAACACAGCTATGAGGTTATCAAGCCGAAAGTATAAAGTTATTTATATGACATTATATAGATTACATCGTTTGAGGAATAGGAAGAGATCGTCCAAATGCCGGCTATTATTACACAGTAGTTGGGATAGATTAGCGGATAGGTTAAAATTTTGACGGAATTCGGATAAATGGTTGCAACTTGTTAGGATATGCCGAAGAGTGAATTAAGGAGTGTTACAGAAATGACAGGAAGGGGTGGTACGTTATTGAATAGGTGTTCGGTTACACGTGTATGACCAAGTCTTAATCTAGTTAAAACTATTTCTTCTTTTCGAGATTTTCGATCGGATGACTTCCATTCTTCTATCTTTCCTTTTATATTTCTGACGTGGTTTGTGGATGAGGTCGACACACATTCGGAATTCCGCAGTGTTGTAATTTTCTTCTTATGACTAGTCTTTAGATTATCTGCTGTTAATATGATTTCGGCATTTGGATCTGAAAGTAGCGAGATTGAGCTTTTTGCTAACTTATCAGCAATGGATTTCTATTCCGGCGGATTGTAATTGTGATAAGGTTTGATGTGTTCTTCGTACAATTGGGTTGCTGTTGAATATGCTTCGAATGTTTGTGAGTGCATTAATCGAGTCTGTTAATATGATGAATTGAATGTAATGCTATAGGTATACTGCATATAGCTCAGCAGTTGAAATTGAGCTTTCTGGTGGTAGTTTTTCGGCTTTGCTTATTGTGTCTCAAATAAAGAAAGCCACTCCGTTCGCTGATATTGTTTTTGATCCATCTGTGTAACAGTGTATGCTGCTCGGGAAACGCTCCAAAATTTTGTTTAATCTTGACTGAAAGTCTACGATGGCCACGGAATTTTTCGTTGACACCGAAAGTTCGTCGATGATTTGAATTGGGGGTATTATTGCAGGACGTACGAAAATATGATGGAGCGAGCGGTATGTTTTCAAAGTATAAGGGGTTTGGGTATTTTCTTAAAATTTCAGCGCGATAATCGCTTTTGTTATTCAGTTTGAATTTCCTCCGGTAATAGTCGTTAAATAGGAGATTATCTGTCGGCAAGTTTGATATAGCCGCAGCGGCGACAAGGAGATTTGCTGTTTGTATCATTAATTTGAGAGGCGGTTCGTTAGCTTCTACGTAGAGACTTACCGTGGATGGGGTTGCCTTAGTGATGTATGCTATCTAGTTTTTTCAACGTTGATCTGTTTGCTAAATTATAAAGCTGTGCACCATAATCCAGTTTTGCACGAATGAAGGACCGGTATAACAATGTTCTTCTACTACAACCTATTTCGGTATGGTTGAGCATCTTGAGGATTCCTAGAGCGCGGATGCATTTCAAGCGTATGTCTGTTATATGATCTTTCCATGATTGCTTTTTATCCAGCACGATTCTTAAAAATTTGACTGTTTGTACCTCTGGAATCGGTTTTGACTGCAGTGTCAGAACCATATTTTGTCGATTGCTATTGGTATTTGAAAAGATTATGTAGTTTGTCTTCCTCGGTGGATATTAGAAATACATGATCATGGCACCAGGTGTTGATGTTGTTTATCGTTGGCTGTATTATTTGTTTAGCGATTTCAAACGACGATGCTCGAAAGACACGCTGATATCGTCAGCGAACATTCTGATAGAAATTGGTTTCTTGGCAATCATGGCGATATCGTTAGGGTGAGCTTTTTTTTTTTTTTTTTTTTGTAAAGTTCTCATCTCCCGAAAAACTCTACCGATTGAAGAAGCTGAAATTTTAATAATTGCTCTATGGAATTTCTCGGCTTTCTTTAGAATTTGATCATGAGGAATATATTATTTTTTATGCATATATTAATTTTCATAAATACATTAAATTTTCGTACATATTAATTTTTATAAATATGAATTTTTATAAATATTAATTGTATAAGAGGATGAAAAAACATTATATATATTATTTAAACGACGCTCGACTTAACCGAATATAAATTTTCTTATCATTATTCCGTTTTCTATACACGAAATTTTTATTTCAGTTTTTATTATTATTATTTTTATTTTAAACCGTCGTGATTTACTCTACCCAAAACTTGATTTATAATCTGACAAATTATTCGCAATTACGATGATTCGTGTACGCTTGTGTGTGTGTGTTTATGTATATTATCGGATTACAGGTACGTCGATATTACGCGTAGAACGTAATAGGTAATAAAGAATGCCTATTACAGAGTTCTAACAATTGGCAACTTCGACAAGTACATACGTATTATAGAAAATATATCATTAAAAAAAAATTTATATGTATATATATATATATATATATATATATATATATATATATATATATATACATATATATATTACATATAGAAAAAGATGAAAGAAATAATAAAATAAGTGTAAGTCCATCGTGAGGTCCTTGAATTATTGCGGCTTGCCTTTAGCTAAAGAAGATTTTAGGTGTCAAGGCGACCCAGTGAACATATTACTACGAAAACGTATCTATTAGTTGTCGAGTTTGTTGCCTGCCTTCCTAAGACGAACGTAGTAATCGTTATTCGCCGACTGTTCCTTGATTTCCTTGTATATATATATATATATATATATATATATATATATATATATATATATATATATATATATATATTCGTGTCACGTTGTTATTTACGCATCTTAATACGATGTTCCTATAAACAAAATATTTCTGATAAACTAATTACATATAATAATAACATTGAAATCATTACATTATTATAAAATACACTAAGAAGGGGAAAATGTCATTAGGGATACATTATTTCACCGGTGATTATTAATATTTTGTATATAAACTTTTATTAATTTTATTTAATTTTTATTTTCGCTACTTAACAATGAAAGGGGTTATTCGATAATAGACATATTAATGAGAATAATGCAAAATTTTCCTCGCTCCGTTGTTAAATTCAATGCACTAAATCCGAACGAAAAAGGAACTTCCTCCTAGACAGTTACTTTCGATAACTTCAATTTACGACGCGATTAAATAACGACTTTATTATATTAATTTGAAGCCGAGGAAATCTTCAAACAAAACTAATTTAGTCGTATCTCGTTGTTTTCAGTATTTTCTAATTGTTTAAAAAAAATCGTTCAAAAAAACCTGTTTCGCATTATTAACTAGAAAAATATCTTACTCGACTATGAGTTTGGTTTCAGAGTAAACAAACTAAATTCTTCAATAAACAAATAAGTAAATAAAATGGGTTAAATATAGGTCATTTTTTTTATTAAAGTCCTGTTTGAAATTGCACTTATTTATCTATATATATATATATATATATATATATATAAACGTAAACCTCATTTTATCCATTCGTATATCCCGAACGTCGTGGTCTAATATGTTGAAAAGCGTCAAGCTTCTCTATCCTATCTTTTTATTTAATCGCTAAATCGATGGCTTGGTGGTCGTTCTGTTCGACGCGATCCCTGTACTACTTTATCCTAGATATAACTATTTTTTCAATATCGCTAGCCCGAATCGTATGTTTCAAGAATTTTATCATTCTCTTCTGGACCATTAATCTTCGATTAGGACGGATATTCGTAAGATTGTTTTATTCGTCCACGAGATTCTTAATAATCTTCTGTAAATTTCCATCGCTTCTAGTTTACAACTTATTTAATGTCCCGGATTGATAAAGTACGAAGAGAAATATTAATGTTGTTATAGTAGATATATAGAGCGTTAATTTCTCCTTCTGCATTCCGTATTGTTTATCCGTATCTTTATTTGTTCTGTTTGTTGTTTTATTTCTCTCCTACAAATCTTCCATTACCGGCGCGAAACATGTACCAAGGTATAGAGCGATCCTTTACGTTCAACATCTGGAATTTAAATTTGACTATGTGTAAGGTTTTCTCTGTCTAGTTATTTAAATAGTACATTTTTTTCTTATTTAGCCTGAAGATGGTCTCTTAGCTGACCTTTTTTTTTCTCGTTCTTCCTTCAGCCGTTCGTATTTTAAGTACATTAAACGAAGACTAATTTTCAATTTTTCGATATTTTATATTTCATTAGTCTTCAAAAAAAGACGATAAATAGTCGATTTAATAAAACCTTTTAAATAATAATCCAACCGTCGAAATTCATCGTTTATTCCCGGAACTATTAAAAAATAACTAAAATTTTTCATTATTAACTACGGATTGGTGTATAGCGTACAAAATCGCCTTCCTAAAATGTGTATATATATGGGTATAATATATATACGTTACAACTTTTTTATCGCATTTTATTAAAAAAACGAACGACCATAAACACATCAACACAGACAAGATCAGAAGCATGAAAGCTGACGATAAGCTTTAGAGAACGGAAATTCGGGTGAATAAAAATACGCACAACGATGTGATATGGCCAGTAGCTTTTAAAAAAATGATATTAAGATCGTATCGTTCATGATCGATTGTCGCCATCGTTCCGAGCAGTTATATTCCATTTTTTTTTTTTTAATTTTTTTATATATATATATATTTTTAACGAATCCGATATTGGCCTCATTTAACCCCACACCATTTCCACGATTTTATTTTTATATCCAGATAACGGTGTATTAACGTTATTATTATTATTATTATTATTATTATTAGTGGTAGTAGTATATGAGAGTGTGTTTGATATTAGGGTGTGAAATAGTTTTATAACTGAAACGACGGGTAATAATACAATGGGAGTGTATATATAAATTTTATAAATTAAAGATTTATATATATATATATATATATATTTATAACATATGTATCTGTGTAGTAATATTGTAAACGTACGTTATTGTAAAATGGTATAGATCTGTGGATAAGCGAAAACTTGAACATATAAAACGCCTGAAGAACGGGGTGGGAGTGTGAGTGCGCGTAATTGCGGTTAATTCGTGTATTGTGTAAGAAATATACGCTCGCGAAAAAATAAAACACTAGTATTAGTAGTTTGTAGTTAGCGCTAGTAATAATCTTTAAAAAAAAAAATAAGGAAAGAAACCATTAAAAAAGGGTATTATGTGTTGATAGACTCCAGATTAAGATACGGTGTGAAGCCTTGGGGGTTAAGTCTTAATGCACATCGACCAATTACAAAAGAAAAGCTTACAACTGGTGAAAATATAGAAATACACTGTACGAACTTCTTCAGGAAGAAAATGTTCTAGATATAAAATTGGATTATTTAAAAAAACGTAAGGTAGTAAATGCTGAGGAAAAGAGATAAGTATTTTACCTAAGGAATACATTAAAATATCGAGTACAAATATCCCGATGGAAGTATGGAAATCAAACAGATAAGTGTATATATTAACACAACAACGTTCTACCTGAAGAAATGATAAATGAAAAAGGGGAAAATAAACTAAAATTAAAATGCGAATTAAGAAAATGGTTGCGGAACAAAGAAAACATTTACCGAATTCTAAAACCGATTTATTAAGAGGAAATGGACGAGGATTAAATCTAGAAATTAATACGGATACCATAAGCTTCCGTTTTATCTGTGTTAAATTTTACACCCTCGACGTTCGTACAATTTAAATATTAGCATATTTTTGTCATCGGCAACATAAAATCAGATCATCGGCATATAGTCTTTCAACGTAAGGTAACTTAGGTAAATAAAATTAAAAACATATAAGGGGTCCTTATACACTGTCCCGTGATACATGCGAGCGATAAATTTTGATAGAGGACAAAACGATTTTACTAACTTGATTAAATGTAACGGAAATTTAAAATTAAAGGCTTTATAAATAATGTCTTATTATGCCGAGCCGAATCGAAGGTCTTTTCAATATCAAGATTAAGATTAAGGTTATCGATCATATAATCCGATAGTCTAGAAACTTACTATACGGTAAAATAGATATAAATTCAAATTGTTTGTCTATAATGATGTGAGTATTTGCTGAATGTGACAGTAGCCGATGTAATATCATCATCATCATCATCGTCGTGTCATACTCTTCACAGAGCGAGGCTGTCACTAGTCGATCGATCAAACTTTGCGCTGTCTTGCATCTGTCAATAATTGCCGTAGAGAAGACTTGTCTGTCCAGCTTATAATATTGGCACATTTTTTTTTATAATGTGATTGTTTAATATCACGCTTGTATTTAGCCTTCTTTAAAATATCTTTATTTGATATCTTGGCGGTCCATGGGATTTTCAACATCCTTCGATGGAGCCACATTTCTACAGATTCATATCGATTTATTTGTTATTTATTTATAGACATAGTTTCTATTCCATGTTCTTTACAATTTTTCCTTCGTTTGTTTTCTGATAATTGGCTGTTGATTTTTATCGGTGCTAGAAAACATTTGTCAACATATATATATATATATATATATATATATATATATATATATATATATATATATATATGTGTGTGTGTGTATGTATGTATATATAAGAAAGAAAATTGGCAGATGATGAACTCGGATATAGCGTTGAAGAAGACTGAATTACACGGATATCAAAAGGCACAAATGAATCAGCGTCACTGAAAGACGATCAACGATCGTTATAACTGGAGTCATAAAATAAACTTCTTTGACACAATGTATGAAAATAGTTTGAATGGTTAATGTAAATATATCATTAAAATGCAATAATGACGAGTATTATTCTGGAAACTAGAAGACTCTCATTTGTGGAATGCGTTTGTCAATTAAAGTAAAGTAAAATCAGATTACTAACGGATTAAATAAGGATGACGACGATTGTTAATGACGATATATATATATATATATATATGTGTGTGTGTGTGTGTGTGTATTTGTGTGGGCGCATGTATGAGTAAAATAAAACAAAGTTTTCCAGTTTGCTTGCTGATAATGAATTTCCTTTTATTTAACTTGTATCATAAATTTTATAATTATAAAATTCTAGGATGTAACTAAACTTTTATCATCATTTAGGTTTAGTTTTAGTTAACGTAAGCAGGTCCTTTTAACTGTGGGTGGCGGAATATGTTCTCGAAGTCAGAGTAAATTTGGTTCGTGTAACAATTTTCATTCGAATTAAAGTAGATAAATATTGACCGCAAACTTATCTGATTTCGCTATTAGTAAAGCCGAACTTTTAAAACTGCTGCATTATAGGAACTATGTGCTTCGGTAATAAATCATCTTAAAACTTGAAACTAGACCGACATATTAAATCTGCAATATCGTTCGCTGTACATACTGATTCACGCCCGTATTATCTACCTGCCCATCTGTCTATACATGCATCCGTGTAGCTTTGTGGTACATATACATATATATATATATATATATATATATATATATATATATATATATAATATTGCATCAACTAATCAAAATGAAATAAGGAAACACAAATACGATAAAATTTATGTATAAGATGATTATTTGTGTGTTTGAAATAAGGTAATACAAAAATATGTAAATTAAATGCGGGAAATGTGTATACAATTGTATGTGTGTGTGTGTTAATTTGTACTTTGACAGATTGATAAATTGATCATTTATCTATTATACGATATAAATTTATCATTTATTTTATGCATTATAGGATAGGTATAAACAATCATCGAATTTATATGAATAAATTATGGGACGCGTGTCATCGTCATAATCTTTGGTAACGTTTATTACTAACTCATTGTGAGTTACTTTATTCGAAGAGTTAATTTATGCAATGCGGGTGTGCGTGCACATAAAGTTGTAGAGAGCGGGGTGCCACTTCTTTATCTGCGATAAAGAGTTATATGATGACGAAAAAAATCGCGTCGCGAGTTAAACTCTGGACTCAAATGTGCGTGTTAAAATTTGAAAAGAATAATGTTTAAAAAAAGAGCGCTTTAAAAAATTAACGTATTTATATAAACGTAATAACGAATAATTGGGAAGTACGAGATATAAAAGAAAGAATAAGATTGGATGAAAAAGAAAAGATATCAGCATCGAAACAGACGGATATGAAACTTAAGAAGAAATCGATCGGAGGAACATTCGTACTAATTAGGTTCGGAAGCTCGGGCAGTAGATAAAAAGACGCAGCATTGCACGTTGGTGGCGTTCGAAACCCGGTGTTGGAATGTAAAGAATATCGTGGACAAAGTAAATTAATGACGAAGAAGTATTTAGATTAATCCGTGAAAATAGAAGTTTATTAGAAAAACTAAAAGAAAGACGATACAAACGGATAGGTGGTATTTTCGTACACAATGAAACACAAGTAATAATTGAATGAAGGGAAAATATCAAGAGGAAGCTAAAGAATGAAATATGTGTAAAATGCAATACGATATGAAAAAAATGACGCTATCGGGAGAATTTTTTCAAATTAGCTGTCCACTAATCTTGACAAGATTGAGGAATTATAATCATGTAGATGGTATAATTTTGAGTGTAATTTTCAAAACTTTATTTTACCCGAAATTACTACATATAAATATTATATAATCGATAAACCGACCGTCGGACGTTGCTTTATGACTAGTTAGATTTTTATAGCAACTTCGAAAAATGTCTTTAATGAAAATCAAACCGGAGCTAGGTATGATTCAATAAATCACCGGCGCTTCGCCGATGATGATGTGGTCATAATAGGAATTAGTGCGGAGGAAATACGAATAACGTTAACGGCAATCAACGCGGATGAATATAATAGTTGAAACCGTAAACGAAGAAGCGTATTTACTTGCGTTTGGTTACGCCCGATTGGAAGTTAAAAGAAAAACATCTCCCCTCGGATAGCATCGCGATATTTTGATGTATTTGCATTCGGCGTTAAAAGAATGTGCCAACACAATGTTTACGCTGTTACCGGGTCATTTCTTACCGTACAAATGGCGAAGAAGTAACAGTAACGAATGTCCGCAGGAAAAATTCGTGAACGGAGCAAACCTCACGTTGGAGCTGTGGAAAACCTAGAATAGAATAAAGACTAATGTAAGATGGTGTAAAACGAACCTGCGAGGATGAGGTTAATTCTAGTGACGATAGATTTGAGTGCGGTGTAGTACAAGATATGTGACCCATTTTCGAAATCTTCAAAAATGTCCTGCATGCCCCCGGATAGTTGTAACGCGACCGATTTCTAATGCTCGAAACGTAGCTGCTTATTGGTGTGGAAAAATTCGATTACGTTTTTGTAGCGGACACGATGAAGAAGAAGAAGAGGGACATATTGCCGGACAAACGATAATCAGTGGTGTTCGATTAACCTTGTCCGTACGCTAAGAAGAAGCCATGACTATCGAGAGACGACATCGTGAAAAGAGATGGCATCACTTGGATTAAACTTTATTACCTGGTTTTGTAAACACGAAGGAATGGACCGGTCTAGAAGCGTTACTGCGAACACTATCTGACAGATCGGAAGCCGAACGGATAATCACCAACATTTATCGAACATACGGTACAACAAAAAGAAGGAGGAATATCAACAACGCCCAGCAAACGGTTGATGTAGCCCATTTTCGATATTTCGATATTTGTAAAAACAAACCGTCATTTTTTGGTTTTGATCTGTATGTCAGAAGGCTGAAAAATCTAATCAATCGGTCGTTACCGATTAATATAATTAGCAGAATTTAGTCATTATTCCTCGTCATATTTCGCTACAACGATCGAAATAATTACTTGGCCTATTCCAGAAATTCGACTTAAAACTCGTAACATAATCCGTTACGAACGTAATATAGAACAGGCTAATAACTTAGTCCATTATTATATATAGGTATACAAATATATATGTATATCGTACATTGAATGGTTTTAGCTTAGGATAAACCAACGAACCGTTATATATATATGAATCGACCGGTCTAGTGGTAATGCCGACCTTGTTAGATTTGTTTTTCTTAACCGTATTTCCTGCGCGCTAGTACTCAATCGGATAATAATCCGGTTCCTTTGTAAACCGGTTCATGGCTTATGAATAAAAATTGTAATGATTTTACACCGACCGGCTATAAGAGGTCATCTATTTTTATGGCAAAAATAATAGCTGACAGATGTTCAATATTTATATATATATATATATATATATATATATATATATATATATATATATATATATGAGTCTTGGCGTAATGTATATAATATATTATGTATGTATATGTATAATAAGTAATAAATAAATAATCTAATTAACGGGTTGTTGCTTTTTTTTAGTCCCAATATAAATCTATTGTTAACTATTCCAGTTTGACACTACTCCGATAATGTTCAATTTACCCGAATTACTCGACTAATAACAATTTTAGAGCAATTATTTAATTTTTTTAATGTTTACAATATTATAACGATGAATATTATTATTATTATTATTATTATTATGATTACTATCATCGTTATTTTTTTCATTTATTATATTCGGTTATTCTTTATATCCCCGTTCATTCGCTATTAAATTTTCATCGATTTTATTTCCGAACGCTATTTGTTATCTTAATTTTAATAATGGGAAATATTTTTATTCTCGTCCTAATTTTAAAATTACCGTTTAAATTCGCGATACGTTGCATATATATACCTGTGGAAACTTGCAATTAACTCGGATAAATCATCACGCATTACGTTCTTCGACGGTAAACCACGCACAACCAGCGGGGTTGCTAGTCGATAAATACAAAAGCCATATACTATAATAGAAATTAAAAAATAAAAGTCGAACGAATCGAATTTTAACGCTAGCTAACGAGATCGGATAGAGAAAAGACTATACACATCATCTACGGGTTGAAGAGAAGATTATTTTCGGTCTAGTCGCGTAGACTTTCGATAAAATAAGTCGATGGTCGCTATTTCCGGAAGTCTAACTCTGGCCACGAAGTAATTTACGCCAGAATACATCGATGGATGAAATTTACGATCGTCTTTGTAGAATGAAGATAAACAAAATAACACGACTGAGGATTGATGGAATTTTTAATGAAGCCATTAATCGTTCTTCGTCGTATAAATCGATGACGCGTAGGTAGAGTCGAGAGTTTTGATGTTTACGTCCTAGTAAAGAGCAACAACAGCACGAGCTTTAGTTTTATATATATATATATATATATATATATATATATATATATATATATATATATATATATATGTATATATTTCGAATTCCGATTACGTATTACCGGACGATATTAACGTTATTTAATTTTGGCCGTCATCCACTTGGTAATATTAATTATATATGTATAAGGTCGGTCAAATGTGTTTGTGTATTGTTAAGAAGTTGTACTGGGTCAAAGAGTCAACATGGTCGATGGCGTCGATAAAAGTTCATTCTGGTCTATCGTGAAAAGCGTGAAGCGGGGTCATCGATTTGCGCAAAACGACTAAGATCGGACGTAAATTAAAATAAAATTAAAAACGAACGAGTTCCACCGATCATTGTAACTTTAACTCGTGAGCGACGTAATTGAACCGACGACTCGTCGCAATGCCAGATTTACGTTCCGTCGTCTACTTTTTACGTGCAACGGATCTGTAGGTCATTATTATTCATAACCAGGAGATAGTAATAATAATAATAATAATCCGCACTAAAATAATTATTATTATACTAATAACGACATATCGTGATAATTTTCATTGATTTATTTCGATTTCATTTTAAATAATTTATTAAGGTATATACGTATTTACTTAATTATACCGTTTAAGCAGTTCAGATTTTGACTAGATTTCAAACTTCTTTGTTAAATTTTTCACAATTTTACTAGCTCTCGTGACGTGATGGGTTGCCTATATATTATAACTACGGACAAGGCTGTACGATATATTCGGACTTCGTATTACACGTGTTTTTTTTTTTAATTGGCCTGGCTGTACATACCATTTGGCCACCGAAAGAACAAAAATAGAACACAAATAAATATAACGAATGAATTAACTTAAATTAAAGGAAGACAGATAATTATAAAATATGAATATAAGAACAAAAATAAATCATAAATAAATATAACTGATGAATTAGATTAAACTAAAAGAAGAGAGCTATAAAATATGAATATAGCAAGAGAGGATAATCATAATAAAATGTATCATATAAAAAGAGGAAACGAAAAATTACTGCCAAAACAAAAACCAACACTTAAATTAGAATATGATTGATAATAATGAATTTAGATAAAACTATCAGCGAACATCCAAACATATCAAGGATAGGATTTTTAAAAGCAAACTGTATTAATTAAAAGATGCGTATCGTATAATATACTTTATACGAGATTATTTAATTGAAATAATGATTAAAACTTATTTTATATAACGCATTGATTTATTCACGTACGCATTACGATATAGACGTACACGTATACAAATATGATGATTTTAATAAGAAAATTAGAATAAAAATTATTTACCTAATGATCGAATAGAAATTGTAATCCGCGCTAATTATAATCTTTGTAGCACCCGTTACATAATTACTCGCGTCGTCTTTTCAATATCTTTTTGAATTTTGTGTAATTATATATATATATATATATATATATATATATATATATATATATATATATATAAATACTTTACTACAAACGTTACCACTTTAATTAATTTTTTGAGTCTTTTTCGCTGGATCTAACATTAGCTTAATTTTTTTCTATCACTAGGACCAGCACCCGAACTAGAACTAAGTCTATCTTCATGATCCACCAATTCTAACCTTTTCTCACAGATACTGCGCAATCTTGCGCTTAATCGTATTCTGTTCATTTTGCAAACGCTACTATTCTAAGAAGGTTTTACACACTGTCTATTCTATTTTCGATATTATATATATATTGTCATTATTAAATTCCGTTATTGGACGTAGGCGACTACTTATCTATACATATTTTGTTGTAGTACAGTGTAAGTAGTGTACAAGGGAATCATAATATGGCATTAGCGTACTTAGTCACACACACACCCGGGAGAACTGATTATAATCGCTTTGATGTAGCCCTGCATGTATTTTTGTATTGTACCATATTATTACTAGCGCACATTAGTTGTTGTAATACCATTGCTATCCATGGTATAATACTAGGATTATTTATATATTTTTTTCTGATGATGATGTTTGCGCCGTCGATGGTATTTGAACATGGCACCTTCCATATAGAGGTCCGTGTTCTGGCCACTAGGCTATCCGAATGATGTACACACACACATGTATTCTTATTCTTATATAATACAAACCGTTCATATACATTCTCAAACGTTTTATAATAACATTAAAGCTTTAGCGATTAGTTATTTAATTAATATTTTTTTTAATAAGTTAATTTATTGGTAGGATATATATATATATATATATATATATATATATATATATATATATATATATATATATATGTATATTAAAAATTATTTTTTATTTTTAATAAAAAAATTTGTAATTTTATTCAATATAATTATTTGGTTTTAGTTTGGTACTTTACGTTTAAAGTAGTAATTTTTAATTATTTATTTTTATAATAATTATTTTTTTTTACGAGGTTTATAAGGTACAATATCCATAATTTTTTCAAGCGGGTTTAACGCTTTATTTCGTTTTCAGTATTTTTCATGAAGCCTCTAACATCTCGACCGCCTTCAAAATAATTTATTCGGTAGAGAAAAATATGACACAGATAAACTAATACAGAAAAAAGGTAGACATGCAATTTTTCAACACAATGTACCACTAACGTTGGTTGTTGTGAAAACGGAAAAATTTTCGTCGTTAAAAAACAGTTTTACGCAAAATTCTAATTAGTTTTCTTCTTGGGATATCATTATATGGAAATGAATGACGATTTCTACTTTAAACGACTAATTACATCCTTATATCGAACAACACCACGTCGACAACAAACAGACGATTATGTCTGCCACATGTATAACTGCATGTCTACACGCTCGCACACATACACACACATATAATTAGTTTTATTTTATATATATATATATAGTCAAACCGAGGCAATTAGTCCAGTTCCCGTGAATTCCAGCTGATACCGGGATTCCAGGGAATGAACTGGGAGGTAGAGCAGCAAAGGAGGCTGCTGCTACATTGTTGCCGATCTCAAACGTCAACAGCTATTGATTGACGTAATTGTGCCAAATAAAGACTTCTTGTTTCGTTGCAACAAAAGTGCCAGTCGACATCCTCATTAAATAATCTTCACTAAATCAATAATTCTGTTTTACCCTAGAAGACTTCACTTCCAAATCGCAGAGATGGCGTTGTCCTCAGCAGATTGCGTCTCGGTCATACAAGAATCATCCATTCATGCCTGATCAACAGAACTCCGGCTCCTCAGTGCACCGTGTGTAGCGTCACGCTTTTCGCCTTTCATATCTTTATTAACTATCCTTTCTACTCCCCACTTAGATTGTCTCCCAAACTTCCATTCTCACTTCCTCTTCTCTTCGAAGATGAATACGCCTCTATAACTAACCTAATCATATTTTTACACATGTCTCGTCTCTACTCCTTCATTTAACTTCAGCACTTTAAATGATTAATTTGGTATTAACGTTGAGCTAATGACCTATACAAATAACGTTCAGAGAATTATGTCACACACACATAAAAACACATACTCGATATATGTATATATGTATGTGTGTACCAATCTACAACCGTTATCGTAGATGAGATGTATTTAACATTTAATCTGCCAGTGATTTTATGATTTTTCTTCATTTGCCGGATCTTCTAATTGACCTCCATATTCTGAAAATAACAGTTCTGATGTATTTAGAATAGGTGTACGTCCCGGTGACCGTTTTCCATTAATTTGCCTCCATAACCATTGTGCGTTCTACTCCTTCCTGATTTCTTATTTCGTGTACGAAGAATTTCAACATTCTTTTGCGTGATACCGATTTCCTTTAACCCTGATTCGTTTGAAAGTTACCCTTTTCGAAAGAAAAACTGAAAGTAATGATCATTTTTTTCGCTTTTCTCGTAACTAATTATTTAATCAGAACTATGGAGTAAGCGCAATCGGTTTTATTGGTTTTCACAAATTCCGCATTTACAGCTTAAAGTCCGTAGAAACTCCGTATGACCTTACTTATGCTGGAATTATGTAAGCAAAGAGACACATAAGATAGTTTACTATGCATTAGTAGATTCCGGGCTGAGATATATAGTGTTATTTGACGAGTAAATCTTATATAATAAATATAAATTGATTACAAAAATAAATGTTCTATTAGCAGGACAAAAAATTACATTAAATGCGAGGGGGATGTTTTGCTTATAAGAAAATTTTGTTTAATAATAATAATTTCGAACTATTTGAAACAATTCAAAATGGTCGATGTGGATAGAAGGTAAATTGGGAAATATAACTTAAGAAAAACGAAGTACCGAGAACAAAGTGTGAGTAGGCGGGCTCATGAATTTATAATAACGCAAATGCTGAATATGATACCTGAGAATATAATATATATTCAAAGAAAAATTCAAAGAATGGTTACAACGTAATAGAAACTGAAATAAAATATTTAAGAGTTGTAAAATAGATAATGGCAAGAATAAGAGACAAACAACTTGGATATTAGCGAGCTACTGCAGAAAATAAATAAAAATGATTGTGTAAATGTCATGGAAGTTGTTCTAAAAATGAGTGAAATACCATATTAAGTAAATGTTCAAAATATGTACATCTATATAAGCGTACGTATGCATATGTTTAATATAATTATACACGTGTAAATTTTAGTCTGAAGATAGATAAATACGAACTTATTCATGTGAACTTGTTGGAATATAAATGATAACTCGGTGTTCGTGTGAAGTGTTGAAGGCACCTTATATAAAGTATTTCTACGCGCAAGCTGGACGAGATAAATTGTTTTATTTAATTATTTTTTTCTGCATTCGGTATATACGTGTGTGTACTATGAATTATAGCGTGCGTCAATATGTGTTTGCTGAGCGTGTGACATTAATGTTCCATACGTATAAATTATTTATACTTGTGCGCGTTAAAACATTAATCAAATACAGCATACTCTCGATTACCCAAAAGCAAAGAAAGAACAAGTCGAAAATATAATAGACCAATTGATAGTAGAAAAATCACGTGGGAGTGATTAAGAATCAACGACGTGAAGTGCATAAAGGCTAAAATCTCCAACGAAATTACACATCTCATTAACAAAACGCTAGAAATTGGAGAAATACCGGAAGGATTTAAAACATCACTAATTAGACCGATATATTAAAAAAGGTAAACATAGTGACTATTCAAAAAGAAATAATGTCGTAGCAAAAATTATGGAAAAGTATGTAGCAACATACTTAGTGAAATATTTAGTGGGAAATAAAATCATTGATAGAAATCAATACGGATTTTAAAATGATAGATTAACGTCGCAAGTATTAGGAGATTTTGCCGATGAAAAAAGATTAAATTTAGAAATGGGAAATAAAGTAATTGTAACATATAATGACAACAGTAAACCGCGAGAAGTTATTAAAAAAATTAGAAAATATAGGTATAGCGGGTAAGGTTTTGAAATGGTTTTCAAAAATTACCTTAATGATAGAACAGGCGTGGTAAGGATCTCGGGAGTACAAGGATAAAAATTTAGTATGAAAAATGGAGTACCGCACAGAAGCAACCTTTCAACAATACTATTTATCACCTAAACAAACGGACTGCAAGATTAATTAAAGTATAATAACGTATATGATTTTTCCGACGATATAGCAGCGATGACATCGAATAGTAATATAAGAAACGCGAAAGAAAATATGCAAAGAGACTTAATCAAACTCAATAAATGAGCTATAAATATAATGAAAACAAAAAATGTACGTTTTTGAAAACTATGACGGATACCGAAAGATATAAACCTATGGATACATGCAAATAAGTGTGCCCACTAAATTGGGCTGCAAAATGTTTGTTGTAATATAAATTTGAAATGGTAAGAGAATATAAGTATCTGGGAGTAATCACAGATGAAAATTTGATTTGGAATGAACATACGGCTTTTGTAGAAAGAAAAATACGAGCAACGTATCGTTGTACAATTTAAAAAACTATGGTTAATAAGGAAACCATTAAAATGATGTATATAGACTCCAGATTAAGATACGGTGTGCAGTCTTGGGGAATTATACAATGCTCATCGACCAATTCAACAAAAAAAAAAAAAGCTGCTCACACGAAAATATGGAAGTAGTACATTATACGAACTTCTTCAGGAAGAAAATCTTGTAGACGTAAAATGATTGTCCTTGACGATCCGGATGATGGGTTATTTAAAAAAACGTAACGTCGTAAATGTTGAGGAAAACAGACAAGTATTTTACCTAAGGAATACATTAAAATATCGAGTACAAATATCCCGAATGAAGCATGGAAATCAAACAGATAAGCGTATATATTAACACAACAACGTGCTACCTGAAGAAATGATAAATGAAAAAGGGGAAAATAAACTAAAATTAAAACGCGAATTAAGAAAATGGTTGCCGAACAAAGAAAACATTGACAAAATACTAAAACCGATTTATTAAGAGGAAATGGACGAGGATTATATCGATAAATACACATAGTACGGATACCATAAGGGTGCTACTACAGAACCTTATAAAAAAAAGTTGTATGTGAAAGTGTGCCTGAGAGGGGATTTGAGAGCGAAAATCAGTCGCAAATAAATAATAATGAAAATTGTAAAGTACATGTATCTATATGTAAGTACATGTATAGTATAGTCTATATATATATATATATATATATATATATTATATATATATATATATATATATATATATATATATATATATATATTATACATAATGAAAGTTGAAAATCTATATGTAAGTACATGTACAGTATGATCGTGTACATCGGTGTACGTGCAAGTGCATAGGGGTGCGTACATATGTGTGTACGTATTCTCATTTATGTGTGCGGATGTGCACTGAGCATGTAAAAATTTATACAAATACACGTGTTTTTTTTTTTTTTTTTAAATAGTCAGTAGTAGTATCTCATCTGAACATTAGTTCTTTTGAGATTCCGCTAGTATCGAGGAAACGTAGGCTAGCAACATAAACAACGCAAAGCTTCGTTTATAGGGAACTTAAATAATTCTGTTATAAATTAGTTAATTATCTTACAAAATTGTGCTTCTAGCCGTTAATCATTGATTAAATTACAATTGTTAATTACGTTATTTTTATAAATATAACTCTGGACTAATTCGGTTTTAAGAGTTACTATTACAACTACATACTACAGAAAAAATAAATAAAATAAAACAATTATCCTTTAGGCTAATCATACGAGTTAGCAGTTAATATTTAAACGTCATTGTACGTACTAGAAATTAATTGAAATAATAGAATTAGGAAAGAGGTAACACTCTCCTTTATTATTGATATAGTGTGGTTATAATCACATAAATTAATGCAAGTTAATCTGTATGAAAAAAAGTAGTTACGGATAATATTTATTCAATTTATCGAATGCCTTAGATAAATCTAAAGAAATTAAGGATAAAATTTTAAATTTAACAATGTTAATCACAGACCGCCATTTCAGTAGAGCGTTCTTTGATGGAGACGTACTGCCATTCACTAATTATAGTTTTTCTATACTTATATAAATATTGATGTAATATTTTTTCATAAACTTTACTAGTTGTAGTAATAGTAATAGTTCACTGATTCAACTATAAGAACTTCTCTACCACCCTACAGTTTAAAAACCCTCTAACGTTTTCCATTCTTTCGCGGGCATTCTGACTAGATGAAGAAATATCTTCTTAATATATTATTTTATTATTAGTTATTATCGTTATTATTATTATTATTATTATTATTATGTAGTGTGTAAGGAAAAATAAAAGCTAAGGTACGATAGTGGAGCTTACGAAGCGGCTGTGAGAAAACTTATCATTTCTTCGCGCCACATAAAATAAAAATTCATCTTCCGTATCTTTTCCCTGTCTGTCTGTCTCACTCAGAGTCATTCTTTCTCATTCTCTGTCGCTGGATATATATATATATATATATAAATATACTTACGCGTGTACACCTGGAAGCGTGATGGCGCCATAGTTGGAATGATTAGAGAACCGTTACTACGCGGTGACGTCGAAACAGTTCGGTGGAGGCCCGAACGTCTGCAAAATAAATTGGCCGGTAATTTACGATCTAGAAATGTCGTGGAGCGGAAATACGCGACTTAGTAGAACGTGTGCCGTACTGGAAAAATTCCGTTACGAAAAATAACTGGAAAATCTTCGCAGTCAGTTAGTAATGAAGGAAAATCCCCGGAAGTGCAAAAAAAAACAGTAACAACCTCGTACATATATGTATATATACATGTATGTGTGTGTGTGTGTATGAGCATGTTTATGTCGCGTTTATATATAACGTGGAAAATAGTGTTTATTTAGGTGTTTTTTTTTTTGTTTTTTCCAGAGAGCTGTAAGTAACGTAAATAGAAAAATAACGAGTTGATTATAGTAGCGTTTTTATTATTTTCAATTGTCATTATTTACGCGATTTTTATTTCTTTATAAAATATTTGATAAAAGTACCGAAACCTACAATGTAAACAACATCGTCCATACAGATGTATGTCTTTGTATGTGTGTGTTGTGTGTGCGTTCAAATAATATATACGTATATACAGTACATCTATTTATATAATAGTGTATATATATATATATATATATATATATATATATATATATATATATATATATATATATATATGTATATATATATATAATGTTATGTAATTCAACAAAATGGTAAATGAAAAGTTCGAAAGGCGGATCAGGTATATGTGCGGTTTTGTGGTCGATAGATGTTAACTGTTGCTTCTGGCCAGGAAATGATGACGGATGTGAAAAATGGAGCCGAATATAAATCTGTCGGTCGCCGAACCAACTAACGATGGTTTTATCTATTCGCGTATTTGATTATCGCGATTTATAACGATAATTATTAACAGTGAGATATCGTTATAATTTGCAGGTTAATTTTGCGTATCGTTTTTTATTCCGATACTAAATACATACGGTGTACATGAGCGCCACATGCCAAACTAACAGATACTCGCATACACACACACACACACATAAATATGCAGTAAGATGTTTGTAGAATTGTATTAAGAAAATAACGTGAACGATGGATGAATGGAGATAAACTAATATATACACGGTGCGTCCCTAAGTTCTGGGACTGGTGCTCCCAAAACCACAAAAAAATTCAAACTTTTTTTCAACACGATTTTTATTCGAAGTAGTCTCCTTAGATTTAATACAACTAATAGCGATGATCTTTCAACTTGTTTAAGCCCTTGGAAAACACCTCGGCCTCGATCGCTTTGAATCGGCTCATCACAGCTGCTTCAATCTCTGCAATCGAGGAAAAATGATTTCCTTTGAGGTCCATTTTCAGATTCGGGAACAGAAAATAGTCTGGAGGACTCATGTCTGGAGAGTATGGTGATGGCAAGCACTGGAACCATTTTTTTCGCCATAAACTGGACGTTGGTGGCGGCTTTGTGCGCCAGCGCATTATCGTACAGCAAGAAAAACCAACGATCATTCACAATTCTGGGCTGACGCGTGCGATTCTTTTACACAGGCGACATCATTATAGAATGCGTACAGTGGTGCCCTGAGGAACAAATTCTTTGTGGATAATACCTTTCGAATAAAAAAAAAAAACGATCAACATCACCTTAACTTTCGATTTTTGAAAACGAAGTTTCTTGGGTTGCGACGAATTTTTGCCGCATCATTCCGCACTTTGACGGTTTGTTTCGGGGTCATATGCAAAACATCAACTAAATTTTCTTTTTCTGAAAAAAATTTAGATCTTTTTCGATCATTTTAAGGACGTTTTCCGCATAAGAAACTGGCTGCTGTTTTTTGTTGCGCGCACAGCTTCCTCTTCTTTAAATCGTTCGTTATAATTCGTTGAACAATCGTTTTCGGAATACCAGCGAGGTCTGCTTTCTGCTACCAACCTACAGCCAGTTGTTCGATGTTCGTTCAACACAGCGGTGACACGAGCGATGTCAGACGTTTTCGTGGTGCAAGGCCGCCCGCTCCGCTCCTCGTCCTCAATCGAATCCCTACCCGACGCAAACGCACTAAACCATCGAAATGCTGTAGTACGACCTACTACAGACTCACCATAGGCTAATTTTAACAAACGTTTCCGTCGCATTTTTTCCAGCTTTAAAACAAAAGCACGTAATTAACTATATGTCACATAAAGTAACACCAAACTGAAACTAATTTTCCAAACGCTTTAAAAATTTAACCACCTGTAGTAAAAAGATGTAGAAACGAGTTCCTAAATTTTCGTGAAGATCGCGCCGCTAGTTTCGATTTGACAGCACCAGTCCCAGAACTTATGGGACGCAATGTGTATTTGTATATTTTTAATATGTCCGTAATAATTGTTTTATATTCAAAATTGAAGTACCGCTTAAACTTCTTCTAGCGAATTACGACTCTAAATTTTTGAGGTCGATAACGTAGAGTTTGTAGACATTCGAAATATAAATGTCGGACTGTTAACGGTATCTGAATGCAGCGGGCGCAAAATAGTTAATCTATTCATAATGTGTAGCCACGCGATAGAACTACCTGTTTCTTAATATCTCTAAGGAAATGTATAAAATAGGATTATTATTTGTTTCATGTTCGATAAAAACGATTGCACCGTATTCGGATATAGGAGTTGTTAGACAGTGTCCCTCTTTTACGAAATTTTTGTAATTTTCAGTTCTTTCTTCTTCTATTTCGTTACCCGATGATCCGGAAATGCCGTCACTTTATTTAATGTAATTTAACAAGCATCGTCATTTACATGCGTCGTAGATGCAATCTATATTTCTCGTATAGTTGGCCGCGTTATTATTATTATTATTATTACTTTTCCCTTTATAATCAAATCCGATATCATGATCGTATGATCACCCCCACTACCAACGCCGAATAAAGTTTCGATGTTCATTCATTGATTCTAATTTTCAAATATACAGATTCCATCCTCTCCAACTTCAACATCGATCCTCATAATCTGTTACTCTTAAAAATTGCAGATTAAAATTACGTAAAAGTATTCATTAATAAATTGGATCAGCACCCATTGGGTTGCTATCCTCCTTTTGATTTTTATATTAACATGTCTTCACCGCTGCTTATTATTATTAAATACAGATTGCATGTAAAATTAAAGAAAAAAAAAATCATAGGTACATTGCTTCTCAGATCACGGGAAAACCATTTCTTCCCTTTAGAAATAGTCGCAATTTAGTCAGCGATATTCTAGTCTTTTTGTATACAGTCAAATTTGGCAATCTAACACAGATAACCACATCTCCTCTTATTTCTTTAATCGCAGATTTCTGGTTATATACGCGTTCGAAAGTTGTTTTTTTTTAAATATATTGTACCGATATTTCTCTGTCATAAACAATATCGATCGTGAAAAGGAAAGAGCAGAGAAGATTGGAGTCTATTAGGATTGAAAATGCATATTAATCAGACAGTGCCAACGAATTACCTAATTCGGGCGAAAGATTATGTTTCGAGTCGAGGTCACACCGGTATTCCGGACAAACTTTTTTAAGATCCGTAAAATTATCAACCTAGTGATGGTCACTGGAGGATATGACTCGACACGACTTTACGATAATTAATTTTCATTGGTCTTCACAAGATCACCTCTCCGAACCTGTCCCTTCTATTTCAAATCATGTTATGCTTTTAGTTTTCAATATACTCTACCAAATTTACAACATCTGGCTGATCTTTCAATATAAATATTTATCTTTAAAAGAATCTCGTCGACCCCCGTTCGGCAGTCGTCCAAACTTTGTTTTACACTAAATTAAATAAAACCTCCCCGCTGCTATTTAACCGTCGACAATTGTTCTACGTCGCAATTTTATACACGGCTCGTAGTCAGTTTAAGAATTCTGATACTAGCGCCTCGTTTAATTTATAAATTTATAGTCCGTCTTACATTTAAGCTTCGATTAACTGAAAACGCGTCTAATTTATAAAATCCGTCTACCTGCCCTTTTTTCAATCGGCATAAATCTGGTTACCGAATAAATCGATCGATATTTTTCTGAACGTGTAAATAAATAAACACGAATAAATAATTTGAAATTTTCTACTCATTCTTACTGTCGTACGTAATTTTACGTTATTATTATTTTTTTTTTAATATAAATTATGTTTAATGCTTTTTCTTTAGAAATCATAGTTACGACTTCCAATAAATATATACATACAGCCTTCTGTTTGAAAATTATTTTTCGACACTCGCCATTTCAGCTATCGTTTATATTTTGTCTGCGTGGAAAAAACTGTTAAAAATAAAAATTTTACCAATTCATTTTTGATATCACAAATTTTGTAAAATACAAGTGTTTTACGTACCGGCGAAAATCAATTTCATTGGAACGTTTTTACCAACCAACACACATCTACATACATATTATATTTATATATATATATATGTACAAGTGAAAAGATTTCTATATAGGGTAGTACATGAAAACATCGATCAGTAAAATTATAGCGTAAATATTATTTAAACGTGACACCGTTGCGTTCTGAGCTTTACCTTGATGCTACGTTCTTCAAGTATTACACCTCCGTATTGTCGTCCCTACCCCATTTGTATAATCTACAATTGTTCCCCGTTCAGCAACATTTCTACAGAAGTCAGCATCCTTGATTAAGATGTAAATAGTCCTCACAGTATCACCTTTGGGTAGACCATAAAGGCACCCCGCTTTTAAAAGAAACGAAAAGAGTATGTTTAGTAGCATTCTAAATCCCAGCAGACAGGCAGGCAACACGCACATTTTCCGCGTAAAATAAGCCGCTATTATTGTCACTCTACATTTTTTATATATAAAACTAACACGCTTTTATACGCGCACAGTTCTTCGACTCGTGGAATTGAAATGCTAGTACAGTTCTGAAAATGAACTAGTTTCAACACGCTCTCATTCCTTTATGAAATTGTCTCATCAATCGTTCAATTTTACGAAGTGGTAATTTAATTATTTCGAAGTAGTCATTAATTTGTATCCGCGTAACTATAGTAAATCGTGTATTATTGACTAAACAATAAGAGAAATGTGCAGCTCTCCTTGATTACTTATTTCCTAAGAACAAGGATAAATTACATTCTAAGACAGATTATATACACCTAACATTTTAACGATAGCTATGACGATGTTATTAGTACTGATGAACTTAATTTAATTATTAAATCGCTAAATACTCGAAAGGCTAACATATATATATATATATATATATATATATATATATATATATATATATATATATATAGCTTAGAATTATTCGTGCCAAACGTTCAACATTTTTTCAAACATTCCTTTTAACAAATGTTTCCCGAGGTTTGGAAAAGAGGCGAAATTTAATAATCGAACCTAGAAAAAAAACTTTTCACTTACCGACCTATAGCACATTTAAACTGTTTTGGAAATGTTTTCGAAAAAGTAATTAACGTAAAATTACTCAACGTAGTTGAAACTAAGAAAATCGTGATAATCAGTTCGATTTCAGACGTTCACGTTCATCAGAAATAGCTGTTAGAAAAATTTACGAAATCATGTCGGCGCAATCAAAATAAAAATGATAAAAATCTATTCAGCGTTGACTTTTGATGTAAAAGGTGCATTTGATAATTGTAAACATTCTACAATAGTTGAAATATTGGAACACATATGGTTCATGCAGAATTAATTAAAGGTAATTCACGATTACCTAACAAACAGAAGCGGGGTGATTAAATGCGGTATTATTGAACGCAGTTTATCATGCGGCGTGCCGCAGGGTTCGATCTTATTATAGACGTATATACGTAAACGAATGGAAATATTTTGTACGCGTAATAATTACGCTGCGGAATTTGTCAGTTTTGAGATGATTATGTTCTATCGTTAAATTGAAAGACGCTACAGAAGCTGACGACGTTAAATTTATTTGTAGAATTTTGAAAAACTCTTTGGGCTTTGAATTTCCAATTGAAAAAAACCGAAATTATGGAGATTGGTAGTAAGCAAACCGCTGAAATGATTAACAAACGTAACATTTTGTTATGCGTGATAAACCGATTCCTATTGTAAAGAATTTTAAATATCCGCGTGTAATAATCGAGATCATAGCTTAAAATTTTATAAACGTGTAAACTACATAACTGATAAAAAAAAAAAAATATTTTATATATTATTCAAAATTGGAACGTAACTTAGGCGGTGCAAATTGTAATAGCAAGAATAATAATGCGTAACGGTGTTATTCGAGTAATTTTCAATTACCGCTCGGGTATTTATGTTACAAATATAACTGATGCTGCAGTGGGTAAAATTCTGAAAATTCAGAATACCGTTGAGTGTTGGCTGTTTATTTAGAACTGTGTCGACGGCTTATAAGCATGTACCAAATTATCTTATTAGTTTTTTTTTTTTCTTCTTTTTTATTGCCAATTTGTACCTAGCTTGATAAAGCTATCAACAAATGTTTGAAAAGAGACTCGTGTATGGGGAGCACACCCATTGGTGTGTTCTACCCTATTTGTTTACACTATCTTGAATTTTGATCCTCTTGAGACGTCTTGTCACTGGTTTGTTCGGGATCGCTGCCGCTAGCTGATTGGGGTGTCCATACAGACGCACCATGTGACTTTGAGTTCGTCTATTAATGACCTCGTCAATGGTATGAATCCCTAAATCTCGATGGATCAGTTCATTGGTAACGTACCAAGGCATACGGTATATCAATCTGAGGGCTTTGTTCTGGAACCGTTGGATGATCATCCGATTCGATGGTTTCGCGCATCCCCACAGCGGTGCAGCGTAGGTCCATATTGGTTTCAGCATGGTATTATATATTAACAGCTTATTTCGTAGTGACAGCTGCGACTGATATCCTATAAGCCAGTATAGGTTTCTCAGCTTTAAGTCCAATTCCTTCCTCTTCTTCTGTATATGAATCTTCCAATTTAGAGTGGAATCCAAATGTACACCAAGGTATTTCGTCCCTTTGCTTCTCGGTACCAGTATATTATTTAACATTAATTGTTTATTATGAACCTTTCTATTGGAGAATGAGACGTGTGTACATTTTTCAGGATTTATTTGGAGGTCCCACTTTTGTGTCCATTTAAGTATGGTATTTAAGTTTGCCTGTAAAATGGCAACAGCCTTATTAGCATCTTCATCTGATGCAATTAACATCGTGTCATCTGCAAATGTTGCTACTTGTACATGTTCATCAGTTGGTAAGTCGGCAGTATAGATAGAATATAAGAGGGGGCCCCAATACACTGCCCTGCGGCACACCAGCGTGTATAGGGTATATTTCCGAATGCTCATCGTCATACTTGACATGAAACAGCCTGTCTGTCAGGTAAGATTGCAATAATTGATAATATTTTTCCGGGAAAATCTTTCTAATTTTATATAATAGACCTTTATGCCATATTTTGTCAAAGGCTTTAGAGATATCAATAATAATTGCTTCATTATATTTTTTATTCTCAATTCCTTCTTCAATTGTTTCCACAACTCTGTGTACTTGCTGTTCAGTAGAATGTGAACTTCTGAAGCCAAATTGATGTTCTGGAATTACTTTTTTTTCCTCAACAATTTTATTTAATCGATTTAGTATCAATTTCTCTAGTAGTTTGCCAAGGGTTGAAAGTAGTGAAATGGGTCTATAGGATCTTATTAGTATAGTAATAAAATGTTTAGATTGCGATCAGTTTATAAGAAATTTAACGTAAACTTACAATATGAAAACCAGGCAAATGCTAAAAATGTTAAAAAACACTTCAACGTATTTATTTTAAATATCTAACATAGTGCGACGGTAGATTAACCTTTATACCATATAAGATTAAGATTATCGAAATTATTAAGAATTAATTTTGGCCATAAGTCAAGTATTGACGGGACACGGCAGTTTTGATGCATATTTTGAACGATTTAAGATTTTATCCTGTAGCATCTGTGAATTGTGTCAACTCGGTGTTTCCGACGCAGTTTCGTTATTTTCTATTTGAATGCCTTACAATAAGGAAGAACGTTCGAAATATAATTTAGATGGTTATCGATAATGCGATTATAATTAACGATGTAAATGGTTTAAGAACTATGGAGCGTTTTGTAAATTATTGTAACCCGGCTACGAGAAAACGCATTATTAATGTAATATAACGTTAACTAAACTGTACAATACGAATGCCGTGACTGAGCCTATTAGAATCACGGTCGTAATTAAATAAATAAATAAGAAAGCTATTTATCTATATACATACTCTCGAACACATATACATATATAAAGAACTGCATGGATGTTTAGTGCGATGGGAGGGGTACGGTATATGTATTGGAAATAAATGATGCGTGTAAGAAGAAGTTGCCAATTTGAAAAATAAAGGTATATATATATAAAACATGTTGGGGAAAAATCAAAATTTCTTTCTACGATATATGATGATATTGGTGATACACACGGTTTTGATACTATTGTATGTAAGACACGCGTGGTGGATACCTTTTATAATGGAATGTTCGTTCATGTCGAAGAAGCTTCGATTTCAAGTAATAATAAAAGAACAGCCATCCAGAAACCTCGTGCAGACGTTAATCTCGGCGGTTAAGAATTTGAGTATCCGTCCGAGATTAATATTTTCCGGTCATTCTGTCGAAAAACAAACTTACATTGAACTGAAAATAACCGGAGCGTAAAATGTTCAATTTTCAGTCGACCACTTCCATCCTGAAGACATTTTTAACTTTCATACTCAGGAATGTCCGATAATCGTCCGGTGTTCCTGGTAGCCCGTTCTGATCCTAAAATCCTCTCACTCTCTCTCTTCCGGATTTTTGTGCCCTCGTCAGTTGTAATAAAATTTCGATGATGATAAGCGATCTAGCACACACACACACACATATATATAATATATATACATATATGTACGTAACTGAAAGGGTTGAATGAGAAAAGTGTTACAAAAACTTTTCCGTTTTTATTTAACGATATAAAATCTTTTCTTGTCGTTATTTTTGTTCACTTATGTTTCTTACAATTCGTTATTTTTATTACTCGTTATTATGATGATGGTGATTATTATTATTAATTATTAATTATTATTATTTGACTGATCACAAAATCCTTCTAAGAAAATTGTACAATTGTGGATTCAGGGGTATAATTAGTTTAGGAGTTATATTAAGAACAGGAAATATGTGGTCAAAATAAACAATTAATACAATAATGAAAGTAATGTACAAATTTCGGGAATACCTCAATATAGTGTCCTTGGCCCGTATCTATTCTTAATCTATGTAAATGACATATGCAATTTAGTTGTTGATGGGAAAATATTTAGTTACGCTGATGATATACTGTACTTGCCCTTGATTCAAGACTGATAGACTTCAAGATATTGCACAGAGTAATGTAAACAAAAAAACCGGTCTTAACGTATGGAATATTGAATTGGGGTGGGATGTCGAGATACCACATTAAACCGATTGAAATTTTACAAAAACACGTCTTAAAGAGAATAATCACGACTGAGAATTTGAATGTAGAAAATAAATTTCTATCCATATCAGATTTATATACGTTAATTTTGCTGCAGTTTGTTTTGAAAAATGGTAATAAGTTTGGCGTATTAATGGATACTGGAAAGACACGGTCAGGAGGTACAACCAAGGCGATAGTTCCTCATTATAAAAAGACAAGAATCTGGTTGCAAGCAATTTATGCCGGAGCAGTGGAGTACAATTGCCCAGAGAACTAAAAATTAGCCTATTTAATTACAGAAACTATTAACTAAATATCTGCTGCAAAGACGAGAAAAGTGTTAAACTATGACAGTTTTGACAAATTAATTCTGAAAATTTAATAGAAAAATTAAAGTTTACATTCATCAAAACCTACTGTATTTTGTAGCATGGATAAATTAACATGGAGGCGTCGTGATTAACTGTTCATTTAGGAAAGTCGTGTGTACCTGTTTCTTTATATAAAGGCTATTTACTAATAATTAAGTTCGGATAAATATTTCCATTGTTATAAGTTAATATTGTAATAATAATCCTGGAGGGTTGCGCATTGGCGGTTTTATTCCCTTTATTTCAGTTGCATATCTACACAATCAAATGAATGCGCCAGCTAAGGAAATTATCATGGATAATGTTAAGTCGAGCATAAAATGGGAATGAAGAATTAATAGCGAACACATTCAACGTGTATTTTATCGAATGCGTAACGGAGTCATGGTTTTGCCGCGCAGACTAGTTCTTCTTCTGTGTAACGGTTTTGAACAATTATCTAGATTATTTCGCTTTTTACAAATTTACACACGACGACATACGAAATTCTATCCTGTCCATACCCAAAAAAATTTCCTTCGGTTTTGACAAAATTTCAGTTGCGTTAATTAAGGACAACATTGATTATTTCATCGAGCCACTAACATACCGGAATCTATTGAAGCGGGTGAGTTTCCAGAAATTTTAAAATTAGGTATTATCACACTAATTTATAAAAGCGGAGATGAACTGAACATTTCGAATTATAGGCCAGTCTGCGTTCTTTCCACTATTTACAAAATGTTTGAGAAACGTGTAAAGAAGCTACTTCGATTTATGCAAAGCGTTCGATACAGTTAATTCAATATTATTGAAAACAAATTATGGGAACCTATATCGATGGTTTAGTTCGTATGTAACAGGTAGAAGGTACGTTAGAAAAATAAATCGGTTAATAAGTAGAAATACTGTTCAAGAATTTGGTGTACCTCGAGGTAGTATATTAGGTCCCTTTTTATTTTTAATGATATATTAATGATTTTTGTAAAGTTGTCTGGTGAATTGCTTTGTTACGTAGACGATGCTTAGTCAATTCGCGTTTCCCGAGCGTGATGCAGACGTTGGTACAGACTGATGTGAACAAAATTCCGAATTAGTTACATAATAATCGTTTAATCCTTAATACGATTAAAACAAAATACATCGTGTATACAAATCAAAACCAAAATATTTGGAATGAATTAAAAATTCATGTAAAAGATGGCAGCGAGATAAACAGGGTTTTCACATAAAATATCTCGGAATACAATTATACTGTAAACTTAACTGGAATGCACATTTAGATTGAAAAAAAAAAAATACGAAAATTAAATTATCTTTTTTATTAAAACTTTATTTGGCATTCTATCAATCCGTTCTACGTTATGATATCGTGCATTGTGGGTGGTGCAGCGAATTATAACATATTCAGCTTTTAACAATTTTACAAAACGCACTATTTAAATCGATAAAATTTGGCAAAGATAATAACGATAAAGTTTCACTTCTAAATGTGCGGCAATTGTATGAAGTTGAACTTTTATGTTTTGTAAGCAAAAATCGTAAAAGATTTGATATAAATATTCACCCCGGTATAACAAGAGTATCAGCTGATGAGAGAGCAAAGGTTCCAAATTCAATAAATTCCATTCCAGAATACAGGCTATGCAGGAGCCACGCTATTTAATTCGCTACCTCGTGTGGTAAAGGAATCGATTAAAAATTATAAAAGACGACGAATTTTAATAAATAACGTACTTTAATATAACTTTAAATAGTTTACAACAGAGTTGTTTCCTTTGTAACATTCTAATGTGTCAGGATATGTGGATGTTTGTGTATATTTGTGTGTGTGGTTAAAGTATAGTGTGAACCTATATGTGTTTATATATATATATATATATATATACGTATACGAATATGGGAATGTATGTGTGTAATGTACGTGGTGTGTGAGAGAGAGTGAATTCGGATGAATGGTTGTAAATGGTTAGGGTTTTTAAACGAAGTTTTAAGTGAATATTACTGGAAAGTTTATTCTTATTTATGTGAATACGTTTTTGTACATATATGGACGTTTATATATATATATATATGTGTGTATGTATGTGTATGCGTGTATATATATTTATTACGATTATTATTTTCGCGTTAAAGCAATTCGGTTTTCGTCTTTTTATATATATATATATATTTTAATGTATTATATTATTTTGAAACCGCTGCAACTTATGCGCATTAGCGGGCACTTTTAAATATTATGAATGTGTGTATATTGTAAATAGTTATCTATATTTCATGTACATATATGGATTCTATGTTTACACTGCGGTAATGTGTGAAAAGGTTCGGTAATTCATAATTAGTTCTTCTACTTCCGTTCTCTTATTATTGTATTTATTTCATTATGATTTAGCGGGTGTAACACTTTATTGCTATAGAAAATAAAATTTGATTTGATTTGATTTGATTAATGTTATTATTATTATTTTTTTAATCATTAATTTTTAAATTAAAACGTTTTTGTTATAGTTTTACCTCTACTTTTAATTCTTAATCTTTATTTATTTATACCACATTGTCCTTTTATAGTTACAGAAGTTTTTTTTTTTTTTTTATTATAGAATTTTATGTTTTTATGTTAGATATTGTTTAAGTTTCTTCTTCTTCGAGTAACCTCGTACAACATTAATTTTCAGTATAGAATAAACACCTGGCGCTCGCGCATTCATGCGCATAGCCGAGGTTTGCTTCCATTTATTTTTACTACATAAGCATGGTTTACTACCATTATTGTTTATTACGATTATGTGTATATATACATGCTGTTTGTGAACATATTTGATTGAAGCAATAAATTGAATTGAATTGAATTGAATTGAATTATTATTTATTATCCGTTAGCGTACGATTGGTTTGTGTTTTGCTCCTGTTAATTTAGTTATTTTTATTTGTTATATTTTGTTTTTTATATTGGAGTGCATATCGACCGTAATTAAAATTTTATTTCTCTTTAACTATTAAACGTGATTTTGGTAATTTTTGTTTAGTTTTATTTTTGTTTTGTTATTGTTTTGTTATTAAAGTTTTTGAAATTTTGGTATAGTTTTATCTTTATATATATTGACATTCGTGATTGTAATAGTAACAGTAACTGGGTTATCTTTCTTGATTAGATATCTTGATAAACCCCACTATTATCTAAATCTGAAATTATTCTCTCCAAGGTAATTTTTCATTTATTATTTTTATTAGTTATTGTCAGCGTTATTTGTCAACCGTAATAATGTGCACTGTTTGCCAGAAAGACTTGCCTGTGGACGGAGATTATGCAAACTGCTCTGCTTGCAGTGGAAAAATTCATTTCAGTTGTTCTGGCAACCTGGAGAACAATGAGCGCGGATAACAAATCGTGCTGGCGGCGTGTATCGCGTGTAGAGGAAAGGTAAAGATACTACTAAACTTTCTGCATCTCCTGCTAGGCATTCAGATGAAGAAAGTATCGCTAAATTGATTAGTGGGTGAATTTAAACCCATAAATGATAGAATGACTTACGTGTTAAAATTTGTTGCTTTTCATTCGGCTAAATTTTACGAATTAGTAGCGGAGTGTGGATGATTCTGACATCGACGTTTGTCATCGTTTACCTCGACCGTCAAGAGGTGGAAATTCTGGTATAGTAGTAAAATTTTGTCGGCGTGTGTTAAAACACAAATTTCTTGATAAACGTCGATCTGTAAAACTATCTACTGGCCTACTTAATATGCGTTCAGATACCAACAGTGGGACAGGCGATATACCTATATACCTGAATTCTGCGCTGTATAAGGCGGCACGTGAACTTCGTCATTATGGGTATAAATTCGTGTGGATCAAAGACTGTAAAATTTTCGTGCGTAAATCGGAAGAGCACAAGGCTCAACAAATAAAGAATATTGACCAAGTCGAATTGTTGAAATCTTCTTAGTTTTTAAGAATTAAGGTAAAGTTAATTATTAGGAATGACGGATTGTGTATGTGATTGTATAGGTAATACTGGTATATATATATGTATTACTAACTGATATAAATATCTACTTATATGTATATTTGTATATGAGATTTGTCGTGTTTGTTGTTATATTTTTGTTAAATTTAAGTGCGTATTGTTTATCGTAAATTTTGCAATTAATGCGTGTAAATGGCTGTACAAATGCACGAGTATTGACCATGAATGTACTGCTTGTTTCATATAGGGAAGGTTATAAATCGTGTGTATAAGAATTGAGTCTTCCGATGAATGTGGGTAATATTAAATTATTGGTATACTATGATCAGTTTATGGTATATTTATATGAAAGTGATGTTTGTTATGATATTACTGTGTTATCTAAAACTCGGTTACATGAGGCAGAAATAACGCGATACTATATAACTGGTTATAATCATGTTGCTCGGTGTAGACAAAATAAGCGTTCTGGAGGTGTACTTATATATATTAAGGAGTATATAAAGTTTCATACCATAGATACAGCACTGATAAGTGGCTAATATAGTTCGCATATCAGTTCAACTAGATGGAGCATCTTTGACATTTATTGGAGTATACAGATTCTGCGAATTACATCGTTCCTTGTTTTTGAGTGATCTAAGTCATTTATTTGATCTGACCTTGTGGTAGTGGCTGGTGATATGAATATCAATTTAACGAGAGAGATTTTGCTGATTATTTAAATTTATTTTCTTCCAAGGGTTTTGTAAATATTATTGATTATAAGAGGAGGCGTAAGGCTATTGTTAGATATTTATTAACTAATAGTTGATTGTGTTCTTCTTAATATGTGCTTTGAGTTGAAGTGTGTTATTAAAAACGAAAATTGTTCATATATCAGTTTGATAATAAGTATATTTAGTTTTTCTTTTTGCAGGTGTAAATGTGCATGCTTTGTTGTTGTGTGTACCTAGTAAGTGTATGCTAAATTATATTCCGGTGTTAGGTATATATGAACGTTTGTATGTGCGTTATGTCTCTTTTCTGTATTTCCCCTTATGTTTAAATGAGTTGATGCGTGCATATTTATGTCTGTATATGTCGTATGTGTATGTAATGTGTAATGGGTGCTATATAGTTAATAGCATGCATATATAAAATTTCAGTATTGTGATTTACTTTTTTTCTGGTTTTTTTGGTGCCTAGTAATAATGTAAACCGTTAACGGTGCTACGAGTATAGTATATTAATTTTATTATGTAATCCGATCTTGCGCAGAATTGCGCATCCGCGGAAATCTTGTGTGTATTATTCTATATCATGTAATTGTGAAATATTTTGAAATAAATTGAAATTGAATTGAATTGAATTATTATTATCTTATATGTTTTGCTCGTTTCCTATTTTTCGTATTGTTTACATATTTCGAGAAATACGATTAATCTACTTCTATTTTCATCTAAATACGTTCAGTCGACGTGGATTTCATTTAAAACGTTGCATTTCTTATATCTTTATATTTCATTTTTCTCTCTGCGTTTTTATAAATATTATATAAAGTGACCCAGAGAAGACGGACGGTTTTGTTTTTGATAGCGTGTACAGACGAAAAGTCGTTTTTGTCGTGTTTCTGTTATCATGGTATCCTATAACGAGAAGGTGCCCGCGTTTTGAGTGGAACGCAGTGGTGGCACCTTATTTTTTCACTGGTACTACAACTCGTTTTTGCTTCCCTCACTTCGTCGTCGTCTGGACCTACATGGTTTTAACAAGATGGTCAAACGTATTAGAAACGTCGCAATACTGCCAGAGGCGTTTGGCAATCGCATATTTTTGCGTCGCACGGATTTTGCTTGGCCACCGCGCACGCTAGATTTGACCGCTGTAGATTTCTTTTTGTGTGGGATACCTTAAGAGCCTTGTTTACGAAACACGTCCACGAGATATGAAAGACCTGGACACTGAGATTTCTGAAGAAATTCGAAAAATTCAGCGACCTATGCTAGAAAAAGTGTTCGACAATGTTGTAAAATTACTAAATGAATGTAATATTACAAATTGTTCCACAAATGCTTGTAAACTAATCTCACGTTTACTTCTTTTTAAACAAAATTTAATTTAAAAATTTTGATCAAGTAGTTTTCGATTTATTCAAAAAACAAAAACATCCTTTTTCTCTTGGTCACTGTATATGTATATATATAAATGGCATAAAATATTTGGTTAATTCATGAAGAGGCTACACCATGAAATGCTGGTTGATCAGCTGAATATGATGATATATATATATAACGTTGATGTATTGGAGAGTAATGATTTTATGAATTTCATAAAACAAAATAAAAACAATTTTTTAATCTAGCAAAACAAAATAAAATCGAAGTTAATCACTAAAAAATTTATTACATAAACACAAACGCGAAGCTTTTCTTCGTGTTTGTGTTTATGTAATAAAATAATATATATATATATTATGAAAGAAATAATTTAAAACAACTGCGACCACGATTTTAATTTAAATAAATGCCCGTTTTGTTAAATACATAAATGCATATTATGCATATTCATATACACATATGTATAGAGAAAGCATACATGTTTCCCCGTTGTTCATACGCGAATAATGACAGGAGAAAATTATTTAATGAACAATAAAAATAATATAAAATAATTATAAATATGAATAAAAAACGATAAATATCATTGAACGAAATTGAAAAAAAATGGTAATTTGGATGATTTAATCAAATTTTCCACATTGTTTTTCCTCCATTATCTTGTCATCCGATAACATCCTTCAGGATTTTGATTGTGGCATAATGCATGATCTGTAACTACTTAAGTCTCCTCTTTCGGATATTTTTTAATATTATTTTTTTTCATGTAATCTTTCTAGTACTAGCTTGTTGTTCATTTTCTCTACTTAACTAATTTTTTGTACACGCCGTCAATACCACATTACGAAGGTTCTAATTTGTCTCGATCTCTTGTCTTCATTGTACATGTTTCCGCACCATACTATGCCACTGACCGTGCCAAATTTTTAACCAATTTTTGCGTGTGTTAACGGATATAGTTTTCTGTGTAATAAGTGTGTATTTATCGCTGAAAGCTTTTTTCCCCATTGCTATACTATTGTTAATATCTTCAGTATAATCTTATATGCGTCATGCCCATATATTTTATATATATCTAAAATTGACAATAAATATAAATGCTAAGGTGGAGAACTATAATTTGTTGATAAGGTCAGGGTATCGGATTGAAATTAGATCAGATTAGTACAGAATAAAGGTGTTCTAGAGTGATATGGGCAAATATTTTATATATATATATATATTCGCAGGTAGGTTATGTGCATATGTGTATGTCTTGTAATATATATGCGCATATCATCATAAATTAAAATTCATACGTGCTAGGCCCAATACATGTGCATTGTGTGTACATAGGTATTTTGATTCACAGGTCTTCTTAAAGTACTTTTCTGACGAATGTGTTATCTGGTGTTTGTGGTAACTTAAGTTGTTCAAGGTGTGTCCTTAAAGTACGCATTCCCTTCTATTTACTAAAAAGCGTGTAAACACAGCGGTATATTTCGGTATAAGTATTTTAATAAAATATTACCAACTGTTTTATGTGCTTTTGATACGTGCTACGCTTTCTCTATTTTTTTTACATATATACATACACACACACACATATATATATATATATATATTTAAGGGCTCGCCTTTAGCATACATTATTTATCGTTTTACATAGGGAGACTAAAGTGTTTTGGTTTCTTCTGTTCGTAGCTGTTAAAAACGGCTGCTTTGTTTTGGTATCTTAGACATTTACTGTTTGGTGGTTGGTTTTTCCCCCTAATTTTTAGACTATAACAGCGTTATTTTCACTTCCCTTACCGTATTACCGGAGCACCGTCGTTTATATTCAAAGTTCGTATACGAGTCGGTAACGCGTAAAAAGCTCGGTAAAAACCTTAAACTTTCTACATGTGTAAACCTACGCTTTTACCTATGTCCTCGCCGTGTGTGTATGTATACCTGATTAACTAGAAACACATGACTAACTTTCGTTCTCTGTAATTTTTTTTCACGTTTTAAATTAATCCCGCTGAATCTGACGTATGCAAATACTTTTCTTTATACTAGGCTCGTCGTCGCTAATATAGCGCGATTATAATTTCTAGAATTCAGCATTTTTATAAGTTGAAAATCAGCTCAAGGTTACGGAACACGAGTAACCAAAAGTAATACAGAACCGGTTAGAAGGATGATCGGAGGGGGATAGTAACTATGAAGAAACACACTTGGAAGGAAGGAAAATAAAAAGTTTGTTGTTCACACGTGGTCCATAGATGACAAAATTCGAAGAGAAGATAGATTAGAAGACGGACAGATACACGCATTCCTATGGATAACGCTCTTATATTCGTCACCTATCGTGCGATAGAATCTGGTACATAATTTTCGAAGTATCGATAAGGTGTCCAATTTATTCGTTTATGTGAGTAAACCACTCTTTTTAAAAATTTTTTTTGAAGTTTTTTTCCAACGTTGTGTGGAGGTAGTTGTGGTATATTGCATCTTGTTTTGCGAGGCGGTGTTACATTTTTAGATGGTGAACGAGTTGTAAAATATGGCGACAATGAGGTGTAGATAGTAATCTTCCACGTACTTCATTAGTTGAAGAATTAGTACACCCTGTAATAATGATGTAGTCGGTGTGAATAATATAGAATTTTGCTATCTGTGGACCACGTGTACAAACTTTTCTTCTCCCAGTATTTCTTCATACTTACGCTTTTTCTTCTTATCATCCATCTCACCGGTTCTATATTACTTTCGGTTCCTTTAAATCGGTCGAATTTTTAAATTTTATTTCTAAATTCTATTCTGTTAATTTTGTGTGCTATAGAACCCCCAGGCAGAGATATACATCGTATATATATAAATTTTTCATATAGAATATACATATAAATCTAATACTTCATTAATATGTAGAATATAAAATAATCGTAAGTTAATTCGCTTTCTTAAATATTAATTGCGATTATATTTCCTTATGTCTTCCTTTTATTTCCTTTCACAGCCAGTTCGTTTTCGATAGGTCCTTCCGTCTTTACGATGTGGTATCGCGACTATAACGTCGATTGACTCGTCAAAATAAATTACGATCGTTATAGAAGGCAATATGAGACATTCTCGTTTTGGTCGCGTAAATTCACGCGGTTTAATTAAAGGTAGATTAAGCTACAACGGATGGAATTACTGCTATCGTTTTGATGCGACGCAGAAAACACGTACTCGCGCGGGCCGTTTAAATTACCTAGCAAAATGCCAGCGAGCATCAGTGAGGAGCGTTTATTTACAGGTGTGAAACAGCAGCAGCCAGCTGGATTTTCTTCTATAGAATCGTTCATTCCCCTTCTACTGCCTGCTAATATATATTAATATATATATATATATTTATGCACGTATATATATATAAATTATAATGTTTCCATAGTCGGTAGGTAGAATTGCTCATTTACAAAACACAGACGGTGGTATTCAACATCGCATTATGCAGCCTAAAGGATACGTGTCGTTCCTGTGTAATACGAAGGCCTCCTTAATTACCGTCTGCAGAGATTCTCGGTCCTTTTAATAAATTAATCCAATTTTTGTTCCTGATAAGACTTTTAAATAATGCCTAGGCTTTCTACTACTATACCGTACGGTTAGATCTCGGTGTAATTAATCTTCAACCCTTTATTAAACGTATTTGTTTAATTCCCCTTATTAAAGTCTATGTATATACATTTAATTATATATATACATGTGTGTGTGTGTTGTGTGTATATACACAACCGGAGTGAATTTTTTAGTCGTGCTATCATTAAAGATGTATTATCTGGTGAATCAACCGGAAATATAATTTAAGTTTTGAAAATATCTAAATATGTTCAATTAATTTTTGTATGTTATATGTGTATATATAAATATATATATATGTATGTATGTGTGTTAATTTTAAATGTATTTTTATATCGCCTACCAAGTCGAACGTCTTTGTGTTAATCACCTTGTTTACAATGGTATTTCATAGAAAACAATAGAAATAATAATCCTATTTTATCTGTTATTAATCGCAAATCAAACTGCTTGGTAAATTCCTCTTAGGCTAATTATAATTACTATAAATTAAATATTTCCTTCGGAGCTTATATTATTCCGTCGAGTTCTTATCATCAATTCAGCTTTTAGATTCCAATAGAGGTTTTTGCGCCAAATCGTTTCTGTCAACTCCAATTTATTTTCGTTAATTTTTCTCGTTTGTCAAATAATTTTTCATCGGCGGATGAAATAAAATAGATGTTCATTTCTCACCGATAGGAAATTAACTGCTTTAATAGCGTTTCTTGTTCGTAGATACGGTCGAAATCCAAAATGTGTCTATTAGTTTGACGGATGAAAAGATAAAAATTGTATTTACAAAAGAAATTAACGAAATTAATATAGCGTATTCCGTCACTTTGTGTATAATAAATTATAAATATGCCTGGTTGCTTGTTTAGCTAAAATAAAAACACTGGAAAAACCATCAACAAATCCGCAATAAAGCTTTCTACATTTAAATAAAAATTATTTTTGGATAAATACGAACTCTTTTGCGCGTATTATACGTAAAAAAAAATAAATTTTGCACAAAAATTATGCCATCTCTACATTATAATGGCGTGTGTTTAATTGTTTCTTCACATTTAGATGGTACACCTTAATAGATTTTACTATTAAAAACAATATGTGACACTTAAAGTGGTGTATAAATGATGATTTAAATCGTTCTGTTACGTTATTTTCAGACATGTAAATACGATGACTTTTCCCGAAGTTTAGTTAAATTCCGAGGGACAATGCCGACGTGTTCGGTAGATTACGTACACTCGGTTAGTTCAGTTGTAAATTGATGAACTTTTTACTGATTATCGAAATTCTGAGCATCTGATGTGTTATCGAAAAATAATTTGACAAATAACCTCTTTCTCATCAATAATAAGTTCGTTTAACGACTTTGACCGACCTGCGCTTATGTACGTATTATTAGATTTAATCTACTTATGCATCTGTCATGTTTCCCACACGTAGAATTATCTTTTATATCTTGCATCATCTTTACATAATCGGTTTTTCCCGTTTCGCGATAGTTATATTTATATAATAATTGCAAATTTATGTTGTGAAAATTTAAGGTGGCGGTCCAATTAAGTTTATTGCCATTATAAGTTCCATTTACAATCTTTTACCTACATTTTTTAATATCTATAATTTTAAAAGGTAATGATAATACCTGAAAAAAATTAATCTAATATTATAAATTATAATTTTTCCTATCTAATTTATTAAATTCTTTATATTTTCGCCGTTTACAAATTCCCTGTTACAATTTAAAAGTATCCCTCTGCGATTACATCCTTGCAGAATAAACCGTGTCCGCAGAATTACACGCTATTATGAATTTTCTGTTTCTGCTATCTCAGAACGTCTTATAATATTTTTTTAAAAACTGTCATCATCAGTGATAAATTGCGCATTATAAAAATTAGAAACGGAACGATTATTATCGAGTCTGTCATCGAAATGAGGAAATACGTTAATGCGTTATATGTGTTGCAATTGATTTGATATTAAATCGAATGCTGCGAAATCTGCTGATTTTCTAATTCAAATCTTTTTCCACCGTTCTTATGGCTTGTTCATCCACATGCTTCAGAATTCCATCGGTCATAGGCTGATTTTGCTTAGTTCGACCTCGCACGAAATTTTTTGGCTAATTGTTAAAACAGTTTGGTTCAAATTGCACTGTCAACCATTGTTGTTTATTAGTAATTTCATTTTTTTCTAGTACCGCTAATCTTAGTTCACACGTGTGTTTCCTGATAAGTATTAAGCTAATTTCCTTAAATTTCAGTCTAAACTTAACAGGTAACATATTTTATGATCGGAATTCTGTTCCTAGTGTACTAATCACTTTATCGAATTCCCGAGGAACGATTGTTTACTAACGTATAATCGATTTTATTTTTGACGATCAATTCTTCACTATCATCAGGAACCTTTTAATTATCCAGTCGTATGCGTTGCTAGTACGTTGCTCGCAGAAGTCGAGTCAGTCCCTCCTCCACACGTTCATTATCGCAGTCCACGCATTTCATAACTCCTCGTTTATCGTACTCTGGCATTAAGCCGTTACATTATCATCGGCATATCGTGGCTGTTATATTATTTCCTAGAGACGTCGTTACAAATGTCTAGGAGTTATTATTACAGATGACGAAGAAGATATAAGATCAAGTATCGGAATAGGCAGATGCGCTTTTGATCATCTCGAACGTATACTTAGAGACAAAAGGATGAACATTTACGTATGGTCTGTGGTGCGCTGTGCTTCGTAGATGTGGATAATGAAGAAATCCGTAAAAAAAAATACACGCTTTAGAAATTCGTCTACATCGTATCGGGCAGAGAAAATTACCAACGATGAAGCGCTCAGAGAGACTGGATTACAAAAAAAGCTTCCGTTCTCATTAGGAAGATAAGCACATGAACTATTTCATCATGTAAAATAGCTGGCAAGGCTCCAAGGGGACGGCGCAGGCTAACGAAGATGGACATAGTCAATTATTCAATATTACAGTGTAATAATAGGTAAATGGAAACTTGTAATATATGAGTATAGTAGCCAATAATAATAATAATAATAATAATAATGGAAGGCATAGTTCTGCTACTACTTAGTTAAATTTTGGATTTAATGTCAGCGGCTACGCTCGAATGATATAAATTTCCCACGAGCTCGTCGAATTTGTTCCAAAAACATTACAATACCATCATTCCTAATCGAAGGAAGGGTGTCTCGATCTTCGTATATGAATTAATAAAAAGTTCAATTATTGCGTATTTCCATGTGTCCGACCCATCTTATTCTCATGTTGGTTTCAAGAAGTGGGTTTTGAACTATCCCCGACTGAAAAAAAAAAGGGAATAAAAAGTTCTTACATTTTGTATAATAAATTTTTCCCACAATACGTAACGAATGTATTTACCGTCGATAAGCTTGTATTCTGTGAGCAAGTGTATATAGATTTTTAAAGGACAAAACAAAATAGTTAAAATCACTAAATTTTTACATAAGAAGACCACAAACTTTTTCGGCTATTAAGCTAATATATCAAGTAGACGTGAACAAATAAATAAAAAATATAAAAACGTTTAAAATTTATGAAAAATATAAACAGAAAAATATAAATGAAATGTTAAAAATTAATTAATTTAAATGTCATTATCGTAACGTCGTGACTAGTGTACGTTTAGTTTTATGTACAAAATGTACTAGCGTTCAAGGCACTAATTATATGCAACGCAGATACGAGCTCGTGTGATGTATAGTTTCTCTGTGATAATAAAAAGTTACTGATAAAGAACGAGTTGATTTCGAACCCTGTTGATTAATACCGCCGCGAAATTTTACAATATTACAAAAAAAAAAATTCAAAGTGAAAACAGAAGTTATTTATAAAATAATCTGATAGTGAATTATGGTAAACAAAATAAAATTTATACACATAAACAATTACAGCGAATATTGAAAAAAAATTAACTATTTCTATTATAAAAATTCATTCGATTCCTAAAACTAAATTCTTCATCGAAACTTATTGATAAATTTAATAAATAATTTTTATCTCTTTATTTTATTATTTCCATTTTTTTTTAAATATTTTTCTTCTTTTTTATGGCGGTTTTCTCTATGTAAAAAATTGTATAATTTTTTGTGAATATTATCGGTATTGTGTTTTAATTCTGTACAATGTTTTCCAAGTATTTAAATATTCTTCGAATTGTCTGTCTGTTTCTTCTACCTGTTTTTTTTTTCACTTTGATTAAAATTTAATTTATATATTCCTAATTTTTTTTTTTAATCTACTTCTTTTATCTCGTTGTTACTAATTTCGATAATGTATTAATTATTTCTTATTGCCAAATTATTCCACATTGTTCAAAGTATATAGATTTATCAGAAAGATATTAACTAAACTAACTCGAGAAATATATATATATATATTTAAATTTACGTGCCTTATACTGCTACTAAGGCTAAAGGCACGGAATGATAATTAGATTAAAGGAATAAGATTATATAATGAAAGGAAAGTTACGAGCTTAAATTCAGCGGATGGAGTGTACTGTAGGATTTCGGTTAGGGATGAAGCAAGTCCAGCAGCAAGACGATGGATTGCGTAAGAAGGACATGATAGGAATAGTAAGAGGACAGTTGCAGGAATCACATAAAGTTATACTCTGGTTTAGAAATTTGGGTAGGAAGTGTATGTCCACTGGCGGAACAGGGCGACTTCATATTTTCTGTTTTTATGTGCCGCCCAGTTTGCCTTTATTCTATCCGCCGTAAATTATGGTAGCTTTGAAAATCTTGCAGTTGCTCGGCTCTTCAACTGGTTGCGTACCGGGTCTATAAAATCCGTTGTTGGAATTGGTACGTTTAGCACGGGAGTTAAGATGGCGGATTCTTTAGCCGCTTTGTCGACCGCATTGTTTAAACCTACCTCTTTATGGACCGGGGTATCCACATCGTTATTTTAATTTTTGTAAAATAGTATTTTAAATATTTTTTATTTATTTATTTGTATATTTACGTATTTGTTTAAATCTTACGCGTCGTATGCAAATTACTACTCAGGTGTTACTTTTACGTTATGTTCCGACAAGTTTTTCACCTAGTAAATCCTTACGTCTCAGTCACCGATTGATGAATGTTAATTACGTAGTAATTTATTTTTATAAAATGTATATATATATATATATATATATATATATATATATATATATATATATATATATATATATATATATATATATATATAATTTTGGAACTTTTTAAAGAATTAAATATACGCGATTAAATTTTAAAAAGCAACCGAATTTTTCGAAACAGTTGTTGGTTAACCACCGTAGTGAGAGTCCGGTGATAATTTATCTGTGAGCCCACTTTAAGTAATGATGATAATTTTAAAAGTAAATAAGATTCATCGCGAGCTAAATTAAATCATTACTTAAGCGGAAATTTATAAATTAAGCAATTTACGATGAGTAAAAGGAGAAAACAACTAAAGTATACGTATGTACGAATGATACTTACACACACAAATGCGTGTATACATATTCTATATGCGTGTGTGAGTCTACGGTGGGAATTTTTATAATTTATAGGACGTACATATCGAATGAAAGCAATTTGTATCTAGTTGGACAAACTACGCAGGATGAATTAAATTAGAGAAGGTAATCAATTTAAATGATAATATCCCGTCCTTTATGGGATCGTTTTATTTTCTCGTTCGTTGATAATACGAATAAAAATGAAACATTAAAAAAAAAAATTGAAATAAATAAGTAAGATTTAGAAATAATCGTTACACAGGATGTTTTCGATTATACGCAGAAATTTCAATTGTTCGAAACGTTTGAATTTGAATAGTCGGTCGTCCACAACAACAAAGACTAACCTCGATTATACAACAGTGTATTTTTCCATTTTGAAAAGTATTGGAAACGTCGCGAAATGAAAAGAAATGTACACAATTTAACCGTTTCAGATAGAATGTCCACTATACGGTACGTGAAATTTTAACACTCAATATAACGTACGGTTGAAAGGGTTAAACAAATTTACTAGGGTAACTTGAACTCGGATTAAAATTTTCTTTAGACGGTACATATAAAAATACTTTTTCGACTTTATTTAGTCCGGTTATAATTTAATCGTTATATATTTAAATTTTCCTTTAAATTTTTGATTCATTTTAGAGACCACTCGCATAATACAAACTTTCGACAAAATTTAACGGTCGTATTATGTGGATATGTTATTATTATAATATTTTTTTTAGATTTTGGCCAGCTATGGAAAAACAATGTTCATGAGATTTTCTTGTTCCTTCTCCAATATTCTTTCATCTTCAAGCTGTGCTGCGCATTTCTTTCTTCTGTCCACATGTTGGTGTTCTTCTTCACGTTTTCGGCAAAACCTTTAAATGGGTTGATTTTCTCTCGGAATTTATTTCTATTATTTACGTACACACTTTTTATGTTCAGAACGCGAAGGTTCATGTACTCGAATTCCGTTGGTGCAAAACACCGATGAGCTTTTGAGTAAGTCATGGTGCTCCAGATAAGTGCGCCGTTTAGTGTGTATGTGATAATGCAATCACGAAATTAGTTTTGAATACAAATTTGTGCTATTACTATTATGAAATTATTATTGTTATTATTATTATGAAATTATTATTATTATTATTATAGTGTCGTGTCCGTCATCGAACATTGGCTAATCTATAACTGTTCGGAACAAACTTATCTCCGGTATTAAACTGTACCGACCCGACAAACTCTGTAACCGGGTTCTGTTTTTCCTTTCCGTAGTATTCTTTTTGTAATTTTTCTTACATACGGATCAGGCTGTGTATTGTTCAGGGTGTTGCATGGCCGAAATACTTTCGATTTACTATACTTGCGACTTATTTTACAACTTCGTCGCATATATTCTTATACGTTGCGGTACTTCCGTCTTGCGCGTACTTTATCTGTTCACCTTATTATTCTACGGTATAACCACATTTCAAAGTCATCCAGTTATAGCTTCGTCACTTTTACGATTACCCAGCTTTCAGAACCGTATATTATAGCGAGAATATTTCCATTTTCAAATCTAATATTATATCTTCACTAAGAAATAGTCGCTTTAGTTTTAGGAATGCGCTTCTAGCTTTATATTTTCCTCGCTAAGTTCATCGTGTTAAATCAAATTTTAACCCTTTCAGTCACCAACTATACTATGCGGTACGTGAAATTTTAAAACAATTTTTTTTATTTTCCGGTTGATACGAAACGGCTGAAATTTTAATTAAAAAAAAATAGATGCTACCGATTAAGTAAAATTTCTTAACTAACGAAATACGCAAGTGAAAAGTCTGTATACTTAAAAAAATATTACACAGTATGCGCGGTAACAACGTATGTGCGATAACAGCATATGCGCGCGATTATATATATATAGCTAATACATTTTTCAAATTTTTATATACTTTACGAACCATTATTGTTATAGATTTTTCATAAGATAAAATTACCATCTTAAAAATGATGTCATAAAATTTGTTGTGCTACATACATGGTAACAGATAAAATTGCAGGGCCCCATATATATATATATATATATATATATATATATATATATATATATATAATATGTTAATATAATATATATAAATGTATGTATTATACGCAAATGTCCATAATCACATTTGAAAATTAATTTTTAAAAAAGCTTTGGTATCACGACATGCGCGTGTATATATCAATTTTTTAATTTTAAGCTACCACTACAATTCCTTGATATTACACAATATTTATATGCATATATATTGTATATATATATATATATATATATATATTTTTTTTTATGCTCGCAATCTGCCTATAGCAATAAGCGGTGAAGATAGCATTTAACAAATATATTTATTTATATGGCTAAATTGTTTTACTTACAAATTGTCAAATACTCTCTCACCAATAATTTGTTTTTATTATTGGATGGAACTTAAATCGCGAAAATGACGTCATACCTGTGAAATTGTTCCAGTCTAATATATCTTATATTTTTAATCAAATTTGAAAATTATATAAATTTTTGGATATTTTGCTACTACCGCAATCCACTGATATTACGATAAATTATATATATATATATATATATATATATATATATATACACTGCATGCCCGAAAATATATATATAAAATACACGGTAAAGAAATGTGGGCCAAAATATTAATATAAATATGTATGTATATATAAATGTATGTCTGTATACAGGTTAATGCCCTGAATCACATTTGAAAATTAATTTTTTTCTGCTACCACTGCATGTGTGTGCATATATAATTTTTTAACTGATCCGCTACCACCGCAACACCATGATATTGCGTTATATATATATATATATATATATATATATATATATATATATATATATACAACACTCTTGTCCTTAATAAAATTTGAAAATTAATACTCCGACTTTATGCGTCTGTATACATATGCTTAATGGGCACACGTACAATTAATAAGTAAGAAAGTTTTAAACGGGTTATGTACCTGACGTGTGTTAGATAAAGACGGTAGATACCACCGATGTGTGTGTATATATATATATATATATATATATATATATGTATATATATATTTATATATACACATAATGGTTAATTATCAGTGCATATTGAATATTTATATGAAAACATATCTAGATACATAAATAACATTGTCCATGTTATAAACATTGTAGAAACGGCTGACAAAAAATCGTTCTCAGAATTTTTAAAAATCGAAAACGGAAGTTTAAGTTTGCGATTTCTCGCTAGCAGTTAATTTAGATAAAAAGTACATTATTACATTAATGATATAACTCGAACCCTATCTATCGTACAACCCTTAAAAACGGCCTAAAACCCTCAAAACCCTTTAGTACCCTTTTTATCGATGGGTGTTTTGTTTAAAAATACGACTGTGACGTTATGAGACGCGTAATACCGATTAACTTTTATATAGACAATTTTAATTTTCCGCCATTTCGAATCTTTCGCGAATTATAGCGAAAAAAGTCTAATTTGAAAAAAATTGCAAGGTATGTCTATTGAAATGTTTAGGTTCGGCGTGAATTTTTTTCGCGGTTTTTTCGCTTTATACGGTAGATTTTGTATAGTTACACCTGTATTTGAAGGCCAGACCGCTTGAAAGTTCATATAGCGCGGCAACTTTCGATCAAAGTTGATTAAAAATATATATATATATATATAAAAGCATATATAGATACATAAATAACATTGCCTATGCTAAAAGTATTGTGGAAAGGGTTGACCGAACCCCAATTTTCTCGATAAGTATTTGCTATAAAAATGCGTGAATACCATGGTTAGACGCGCATTTTAATGCCGCATGATTTTTCGTTTAAATAATTCTTCCAAATTTTGAACCGTTCGCGAATTATTGCGAAAAAAGGAATTTTGAAAAAAATCAAAAGGTACACCAACCCCTTTTGAAATTTTTATGTTCGATTTGAAATTTGTTTTCGCGGTTTTTCGCTTTATACGATAGATGTTATATAGTAATTACTATTTCCAAGGTCGGAATCGTTTAAAAATGTTTACGTCGTGTGTGGCAAGTCGGCAATTTTTTAAAATTCGTATCTCGAGACCTGTCGATCGTAATGAAAAATTGTCTTTCGTTTCGAACTCGTCACCCGACGTTTAAAGCACGATAAAAACACGCTTATTTAATAAACGCGCGATTTCTTACAAATTTCACAAAGAAAAGAAACGCACTTTTATGCTTAACTCGACATGCCGATGACTCAGATGATTTCGTTCTCAAATCTACGTCGCACGTACATCATTTGTGCAGCGAAGATTTAAACGAAGTAACGGATAGCCGTGCGCATGCGAAAGAGATAGAATACGAATCGGATCGCTCACTCGTTTTACTACGGGTTAACTCCACAAATACAACGCGCCCATAGAAGTTTCACTTCAAATGTATACGCATAAATACGTCGAAGGAATCAGTATTATACGATGAACGTCTGTATAAAAAAAAATTATAATTTCGAATCCTAATTTTTTATAATGTACTACCGAATGAGTTTAAAATTTTTCACGCCGACGAAAAACCGAGTAACTTTTTTTCCGGTAAATATTCGAATCATTTTGTTATTAAAATTATTCGTCCCTATTCCGCGGTAGAACGTTTTATCGAAGTAATGCGGTAAAGTAGCGTTGACGCTTTTAAAAATATCCTTTTAATATATTTCGTTATTTTAAATTAGTCCGAGGAATACACCGAAAACCAAAAAAAAAACAAAAAAAAGTCGAAGTTCTTATCTTTTTATTACAACTTTAAAAAAAAAAAATGATTTCGAATAATACGAGAATTTCCAATACTACGGTTCCTATAAAATTATTCAGCAGACTTTTTTGTACGCACACACTCATACATACACGTATATGCAAGAAAGGCAGTGAATGTTTTCCTCATTTCGAATTCAACTATCGGCGTACGTGTTGTTAAATAAGTCACCGAGATATATGAACCCGAAGCGTTTATATAGAGAGTATTTCTACAAAATCCACGGCCCATAATGTAAACGTAATAAATATTCAAAATATCTTCTCGGGGTGGCTTAAGAAAAATGTGCCGCTACAACCATCGAATACCTATCATATGAATAACGATATGTGTGTATGTATTGTATATATATGATATGTATTAACACATCTGTCTCAATTATTTGAAAACCAGCCAGCGCAATGAAGGATATAATCGGTGCGGTTGAATAGGTTTTTCATCACTTCCGATCAATGTTCAATACATGTATATGTGTAAATGTAGGTGTGAATCTAGAAATAAGGATAAGCGAAAATTGTGTGCCTACTCCTATCAAGAACCAAGAACACGGAACAAAAGGAAATGTACGCAAACTTATTTAAAAACTTGAAAAGTTCTTTTCTTTTTTTTTTTTGAGTGAAAATCACTAAAAAATTTTTCTTCACGAAAATTCACGAAGCTTTTCGGCTGTTAATAAGCCATTTATCGAGTGAAGATAAAAAATGTAAACTATAAAAATATATACAAATTTTGTAAAAATATAAAATGTAAAAAATATTACTAGATAGACAATTTACAAAAATTATGAAACTGAAAAAACAATATTAAATAATCTGATAGTGAATGTGGTAAACAACACAATCAATAAAATTTATACGTAAACAATAAAAACATTTAATATCGCTCGGAAAATAAACAATTTTGTTAAAATTAAAATTTCACGCGCGCCGTTTATAGTAGACACGGTGAATTTAAAATTTGATTGAACACGGTAAACTTAGCTAGTGGGATATAATTTTTGCTCAGTGGAATATAATTTTGCTCGCTATTGTATCTACGTACAAATTTTATATCATCGGACATTTAAATTTATTTTAGCTTTATTCGCTATTGTGTTATTGTTTATGTATAAATTTTTTATATATTGCTGATTATCGATTTTATTGTTTATCGCATTCGCTATCGATTTATTTAAAAATATTATCGCTTTGATAATTTTTTTGTAAATCATGTATCTAAGTAATATATTTTACATTTGCATATAAATTTTTTATATTCACCCGATAACGATTGAACGATCGAAAATATTTATGATTTTTCATAAAAAAAAAATTTTTAGTGATTTTTAACTCATTTTAAAATTGCGAATTATATATCATTGCGTAAAACCAGCATTAGTTTTATTTACAATGCATATATATATATATATATATATATATATATATATATATATATTTGTGTTTTTTTTGGCCTGTACCATAGGTCGCTTTGGCCATTTATAGGATGATTTTCTTGTTTTAAACTATTAAAGGTGGGTTATTATATTTCTGTACTATTCTGGGCTATGAACTTATAAATGATTTTGACTGGTTCTGCATTGTTTAGGTCACTTACTATTGATTCTACATTTAGAGGAAGTGTGTATTTGTATTTTAATAATTCCCGTATCATATTATTTCGATTTTGTTTGTACTTCTCGCATTTCCATATGATACGGTTGATATCCTCTTGACATTTATCGCATAAACTATTTTGGATTATGTGTATTCGGGTTAGATGTGCCGGTGTTTTATTATGTCCTATTTATATTCTTCTTGCATTTGTTATATATATATATATTCACGTATAAATATATTAAATATACGCGTGTGTGTGTATATATTCACGTATATATTATATGTTTATTATAAAGAGCCGAGTTATTGTATGTTCTATCATTTAGTCGCTGAGTTGATTACCAATTATTTAGGATTAATTTAATAATTTCCTTTTCGTTTTTTAATTTTATATTTGATTTTTTATATATATATATTCGGGGTCGCCTCCTAGTTTATTGAAATTATTATATATGAACTATTTCGTGAATTTTGTTTATAGTAAGTTATTAAGGCGACCGTATGCAACAATTATACATTTTTTTCCTGGGTTGTAGACAAAAAATTTCAATATTTGAAATTTAACATAGTGATTTAAAATCACGTCTAGATGTTTACAGAACTAACGTATCGATGAAGTTGTTAGTCCTCAAATGTTCCAGTTGTGCAGTTGTTCCACATTATCGTATGTTTCTAGACAGTATGGAATGCTTTTCGAATATCGAAAAATATTTCCAGAAGATGTTCGCGTTTTGCGAAAGCATTTAGAACTGAGTTCTGCAGGTAGAGTAACTGATTAATAGAACGAACGCACAAAACCACGTTGAATTTTTAGAGAATAGCGAATGTGAGTGAAATATCCATTGTAGTCTACTATTAATCATCTCCATAACTTTACACAAGACCGAAAACTTTTTAAAGTGTAATTAAATGTTTTACTAATTTTCAAAATCCAAATTATCAGGGATTTTGAATAATGTGTTTGTACTATAATGCGTAAAAGTGGCACGTGTATCGATACTATTGCGCATTAAATAGAACAGTTTCCTACGACTAGACTAAGTAATATTAAAAACTCCTATATTTTAAATATGTAGGAGACGAGAAGAAATTGTTATGAGAAATTTTAGACTTAAAAAAAAAATTAAAATTATAGATGTTTGTATATGTAACTACGTTAACAAAAGTAGTATTTAAAATAGTTTGCGAGCCCTGACAATTTACTAGTATATATACATATATATATATATATATATATATATATATATATATATATTTATTTATTTATTTATTTTGATTGAATTTTAATTTTAATTTTATTTCGTCGTTGTTAATTTATGAAGTTCTTTAGAAGCTAATTGATTATTACGGATAGACAAGATTACGCGAATACGCGATCCTATCTGTAGAATATTATTGTTATATAAACATTTTATTTTTATTATTTGCAAAATTATAAGTATGTAAAAATATAAACGAAAATTATTCACAAAAATGGATACATATATATATATATATATATATATATATATATATATATATATATATATATATAGAGAGAGAGAGAGAGAGAGAGAGAGAGAGACAATGATACATATAATAATAATTTAAACGTTCTCGATGTCACATTTAAGGTGTAAAAAGTCAAAATATCTCAGCTTATTTAAGTATCGTCCAGTCAGTTCGTAGTAAAAACTAATTATGTACTAAAAGTAGATCGTAATAGCCGTGTGCACTTTCATATTTTTTAATTCGTAATTTTCGATTAGAATATAAAATATTCCACAAGACCGGTTCGAGAACTGAACCTTAGGGTGCAAACAAAATTATTTTCAACATCTATAGCGTCATTTTGTTCATTTTTCTTTCATTAATTTTTACTATATATATATATATATATATATATATAAGTTATTCCATTTGGTACGAGTTAATTATTAAATTATTTATGAATTATTTAAACATTATCAAACGGGAAAATTACGGTTATCCATAAATATTGATTAAATTATCCTCTAAATATGCTTGTTATTATTTACCAACGCTTTCAGTTAAAATGAAAAGTAAATTACCACTTTTTTCACATTTTATTAGTCTACGTTTTGAATAATTTTAGTAAATTTATCATTTTAAAACGGAACAAAATTCAATTATACCAATGCATATGTATGCGATTTTGCTCATGTAAGACTGTGATTGTGTAACGGAGTTTGTGTCCCTTCTTCAGAGGAACCAGGATATGGTAAAAACGATCCTAACTAACCAACTAACCTAACTAACACAGCTGAACGTTCAATCATTCGGTAAGTGAGTACCGGTTATGGTAAAAACGCTACGAAACAATTTCAACTCGTCTAGGATACATTATTCGGCCGATACTCCATCAATATACCGGTTGCTAAGGATCGCTTAGAACCACCTCCTCTTTGGAATTTTACTTTTTTCTTATATATATGTATATATATATATATATATATATATATATATATATATATATATATATATATATATATATATACTTTTGAAGCGCTGAAAAAATTACTTTTTAAATTGTAACAATTGTTCGAAAATTCTTTTATACCAATATCTGAGCGTAATGTACATCTGCGTGTAAGTATGTACATCTCTTGCGCGAACCTTTTTAATTAATCTAATTAAAAAATTAAATAGTAAAAGTAGTCGGTGCTTCTGCTATTAGCAGCGAGAAAATCAATTCTGACGCCTTTACGCGATCTGATTTTACATAATTTTTATTCGTGTGCGTCTTCGTGTCTCTCACACAACGCTCTCTTTTTCTTCTTACGTTCACATTCTTATACGCAATTTCCTTTATGCGTAATGCATTTCTTTCTCATTTTTTTTTGCTTTTTTTCTTTCCAGTTTCGCTCTGGTAACGTTTGATTTCTGTCATTTTCGCATTTAAACGAACTGTATCGTATCGAAGAGAGATGGACAGAGTTCATCTTCTCTTCAGCTTCAGACTATCGTACGTTTTCAGTTACTTCATTCGAAATATGTCTGCACTGCGACTGAAATAGCGTAAAGATAGACTACGGATAACAATTTCATAATTCCTTTTTCGTGTAGCGCGTCTGTTTATTATTTCGTAATTATACTAAAGCCTAAGTTGTATTCGCACAGACGTGTCAACTATCTTAAATAACACCTATACGGTAATAATGATAATAATTATAACCGTAATGAAAAAATAGTAGCTAATAATCAAATAATAATAATTATTATTATTAAAAATAGTTATAATGTTAAACTGTCACATTTTTCGTGTCGTTAATGCGATCGTCTTGTTATACTGTTTTATATCGGTTCTCTTTGTTTATCGTATTATACAGTTTTACATAATTCCATCTTAAAATCGTAAGTTCGAAACATTTTACGTAAACACGAAAAATACATTAAAAGTCGAAAGACGTAACTATATAATGTCATATTCGTTGTTATATATACTTCGTGTCTATTACCTAATGTCTTGCAGTATTAGTATAATAGGGATAAATATATATATGTATATATATTTTGTACAATTATGTTTAGCTAACTAAACATTCTAAAAAAATTATGACTTTTACCTCTAACGAGCTCGTGCTTCGATTTACGCAATATAACCGAAATTGATGAAAAATTTTTTGTACGCGCCTATATTCTCACATAGTGTTTTCGATAATTAATTAATTCGGTGATCCTTACAATTCGTTTATTATTATTATTATTGCCGGGTACCATGTACTGCTGCTATAGGAGCGCCCGTAGAAAATTATTAGATATTATATAAAGTTGATCATATCTATATTTCGGAGAAATTGAAGAACTGTTTGTACTGCAATTGGGTTATCGGTTAAAACTTCTTGTAGCGAATTGCAACTGAAATTTTCAGGTCGGCACGTGGAGTATTGCGGACAATCGAAAAATAAATGTCGGAGTGTTGAGGGTGTCTGGACGAAGCGAGCGTACAATGCTGTTTTATTTATAACGTAGGCACGAGTCAATGCAGTTTGACCTGTGCGAAAACGAGATAGAACTACCTGTTCCTTCCTACTGTGTAAAAAAAGATTCGGATATAGGAGTTAACGATATGGTTGATTAGCGGCTGCTTCTTTACCTGTTTTGTCCGTGATAGAAGAGAGAGAATCAGAACATGATATAGAAAATTTTTGTGGTTTTCAGTGAGAGCAGTTGATATAGCGCGAGGTATATTGCGTTTAGTTCAGCAGAAAATACCGAGTATTGAGGTGGCAGGGTATAACGCAGGAGATCATCCTCTGAAACTACAGAACAACTACAAAGTTGGTTAGATTTGGATGCATCGGTGTAGATTATTGTGTATTCTTTATATTTGTTTATAGTTTGTTCGATGTGATTATTTATTTCAACTGTGGAAATTGGATGTATTTTTGAAACAGGACCGTGGCAATCGAATTTGTGTATAACAAATTTTCGGCTATTTTCAATCGTCGGCGACTTATAACTAAAAAATCGATCTTCCCGTAAGGGTTATTTTAAATTACGGTTTATAATTGAAATTTTTTTGTCAGTTTTTTCACTTTATACAATACCTCTTCTGTAAAAAGGCGTGCTTTTGAAGACGGAATCGCTTAAAAGCCTTTACAGTATTTAATCAAAGTTGTCGATTTGATAAATTTCCAGGTGATATTACTGGAAGGCTATTCGTCGGTTCTACGTCTAAGAAATCTTTAGATTAAAGGTTTTCAAACTTCGAATTTTGATCAAAACTAGAAGATCTGAACGTTGTTAGAAAGGCCACAATCGACGTTTTAAAAAAGGTTATATACGCTAATATCGTAAGATTAATAGGATTGGCGCTATTAGCGCCGGAAATGCGAAGAATACCAAAAGAAACCTAGATTTATCCAACTTCGGAGTTCCCTAAAGCCGATCCTATGCAGAGGGCAGGGTAGGGATAAAGTTCGAACGAAAGGGGCAACCCCGTTTGTAGTAAAAAAAAAAAGCTAATAACGTCTATCACGATAATGACAATAGGGGAGTTGCTTTAAAAGCTGGAAAGTAGGTAGGTACTTTTCCAAGCATTGAAATTTCATATCCGCCGGAACGCCAAGAAGAATTGTTCTAACTATCCGAAATTCAGAACCGTCGTAAAATACGCTTACATTTATGTTGATTAAATTTTCAACTTCTCCTTATTGTCAAATGATCCGAATCTCGAAAATTCAATTAAACCGGTTCCGTTCGGTCGGTTATTTATAAATTATTCGTATCGCTTTTATAAATAAAAATAAATATAAGTAAACACTCGATTAGATATAAATTATCATTTTACAAAATTATTCCGTTATGCGTAATACTAGTCGGTTTATTGATATCGAATTGATTTATATAATTAATAAATCATTTTCAACGATTAACGTTGCAACAGTAGTACAAGACGTCTAAATATAAATCCCGTTTATAGTAAGAATTTCTACTGCTCAATTCATCGCTTACTTTATTTTTTACGTTCTGTATCGTATTGTATATCCATTAACGCGCCGTGTACTGGAACATTAATCAGAGTTACAAGTAAATGCGGTTTTAGATATCATGTATAACATGTTGGATAGGAATCGAAATAGCAGCTGGATCTTTTGTTCGTTATCCTCGAGGATTTCGGAGAGCTGGAAAGATGTGTATTTGGGACCGGAATATGTTGAATTTCTCGCAATCTACCAGACGATGGTTAACGGATAAGGGAACAGAGCATTACAGATAGGAATATATGAATTAATTTAGTAAATAAAAATGAGAACTTTTCGCACGGTCAATGCGTAAACGTAACTTCTTCATAACGGCTAGATCTTGATGAAGCAGTCCAAACGCCCTTGCTTGATCGTTGCGTTCTGTTTCGATACGATTAAAGAATAACGTTTGGAATATCAGCGATGAAAATGATTGAATCAATATTTCTCAAATTTGTTCATTAGAATTCAGGGCTGATCGAAAATGTGATTTTTTTATTAACGTTGTTATTTAAAAAAAAAATAATGCGCTCCAATTCATAGACACATGGATATTTACACACACACACATATATATATATATATATATATATTGTATATGTATATATATATGTGTGTGTGTGTGTTGCGAACATATGTCTCTGACTGGTACGCAGAAATAAATATTTATAATTAATAACATCTGTTTGTCGTAAATGTATACGCTTATTTTTTTCTCGCAAACTGATCCAATTTCTCGAAATAAATTAAAATTCATATCATCGCGTACAGTAATCGTACCGTATGTATGTAACAGATGAAACGCATTACACTACTGCTAGCTGTATATATGAAATTCGCTTAAAACTCGAAAAAATATCTATCGACAACGTCAAATTGCGAAACGAGATATCAAAAAATTTTATTTAAGGAAACAACAATTTCATACTCGCGTAAAAACCCGTCCGAAATTACATTCGACGCGTCGACACGGAGCTCTAAAAATAATAAAACGCGATTTTTTCGATTTTGAATGTTTCAACTTTTCCGAGTATTTTTATGACGCGCGTGCGACACGAAATTGCGAAATATAAAATTTCCGACATGGTTCGTTCGATTGCAATTTATTATTTTCCGAAATTAAATTTAGTCGAGAGTCTCGAAAATTGACTCCGACCATAATAATCGCAGCACACTTAGCGGAGCAATGGCAAATATGTATATAGCCTTTCCAACGATCGTTATTTAATGAAATATATTTAATTAAAATAATTAATATTCTAATTCCGGTTTCTTTTAATATAATTATTCGAACGTAATTTATAAATTTCGTTATAAATTACGCGGTAATATTTACGTATTTTAAATACCTACATTTTTTCCTATATATTACAGGCTGTGGTTATAGTCATTTTGTGTCTACTAGTAAATATAATTTTTTTTCGCCTTATTTTAAAATATTAAACTTGTATATTCTATTTAAAATTTTCAAATTATTATTATCGACATAAAAATGTTTAATAAAATAAAGAATCCAAAAAGAAATTAAAAACACTAAATATTTTTTTAAATGAAAAATTACAAAGCTTTTCGGCTGTTAGGTCATTTTCAAGCGACTATTTAAAAATTATTAACAAAACAACGACAGTTACGTGATTATTACATAATTACAAATTAACTGAAATATTCCTATAACGACAACTTATAATTCGATATTTTCACTAGTCGATGATAATTTAATTTTTACATTTAGTTTTACAATAAATTTTATTTATAAAATAGATTTTAAAAAATTAATTCTTCGTCAAAAGTTTGATATAAATCTCCACAACAGGTAATAAGTTTTATATATGGAAAACCAGGCGACAAATTAACTAAGAGAACACTTTTCGTATAAAAGATGAAAATGACAACAAGTAATTTATGGAAAATAACACGGTACATAAACTAACCAAAGATTATCAGCTGTTATGAATAGTGAAAATGATCCTACAGAATAGCACCTTTTGAAATTAAGAAAAGAAGTAGCAGCAAATAAGGAACCAGTCTTACAAATGCTAGACGACAGATATCGGCTTTATGGTCACACTTTTCAAAGAAGCCGATCAAAATCCAAGAAAAGTTTCCTAAATACAACCTGTGTACCGATGGAACAGCCAGGTTATATGAGAGAGCGATTATGGAAGACCGCAGTTGAAACTAGCAGAGTCTTCAAGAGAACCTAGGTCATGTTTTATCGTGGAAGATTTGACGGTCTCTTAACCGATTGAGAACCGGGATGACAGGATGTGAAGCTAATTTAAAAGGACGGGGTATGATTGAAGATAGATAGATGTGATTGCGGCGATATTCAAACATTTGCGCATATGCTATGCCGTCCACTAATGGACAAACATTATGATATAGTCGATTTGTGGCCGGAAAATGATAAAGTCAACGCGGTTACATACTGGGCGCTGATGCGTGATTTTTTCGGACACGGAAAGTAAGTACTGCACAGAAGAAAAATATAACAGAAAATATAACAGATAATATGAAAATGTTACACATAGAATATAAATTTACTTTGTGTCCTTTGCCTTTGGTATTATATACGTTATATAAAAATTATTATTATTATTATTAGGTATTGTGGCTATCAATAATATCTTTGTTTTTTTCTATTATTCATTATTATCGTGATTACCGTCATTCCACAGTAGATTTGAATTTTTTCAAAGAAATATCATAAATAAGTTTAAAGTGGAAAAAACGTCTAATTTAACTTAGCCGAATAAATTTATTTAATTTTGTTTTAAATTTTTCTACGAATAATCCGAAACGTGTGAACCAAAGTAAGTAATTATTCCGAAATATGTGAACTAAAGTAAATAATTATGGAGAATATCTATACGAAATGTATGCGAAAAGTTTCAGTGCGATAAGTAAAATTTAATTAGTATTTGCCGAATATCGTAATTTCGTTTAAAAATTGAATGAAATATATAACCGGACGTCGAAAATTTATGAAAATTTTGCGTGTATTTTCGTTTTCGCCGAAGTAAGAAACACCAATATTAAATGCGAGACGTGTCGTATAACGATTACAGACGACTTAATAATCGCGTTACATCGTCGGAGGAAGCGACTCACGCCGGAACTATCGTCCGACTTCTGGCATCTCCCCTTTCGTCGCAAAGACTTCGAATATACTAGTTAATTAACTCTATTGGTTAAGTTAAACGGTTCCAATTCCTCGATAAATTTGAATTTGCTTCTTCTTCTTCTCGGAGTTCAAATTCCTCTAAACGGTATAAGCGCTACTCTAGTTTTACGTTACAACTTTACATTTAACTTCCTCGCGAAATTCGAAGATCTACCCCGGTATCACATTCGAACGACGAGAAGCTTTAAATAAAATTAAGCTTTATATTTTTCGGTAGACTATTGACTTCCGTTCACGAAGAAGGAAAGGACTTAATCTTTCGAAACTCAATTTAAACGGTCTTTAGATGTGTGTAACGCTTTTGATAAGTAAAATTTTGCGGACTAAAATCTGTTTTTACTCGGGCGACTACGTAAAATTATCCGTAAGTTGAACGTTATATAAATAGATATCTGTGTTAGTGTAAAATTTGGTACATGTACGTGTTTATCGTTGTGATAACGGTGTAAAGTACCGAGAGTGCTGAGCTGTTGTTTCCTTTCAGCGAGCAGTGTCTCCGAAGGAAGAACGTTAACGCCCAATTTAGGTAAAATGTTAACTCTGCAGAATGTAGATAACGCTCTAGCCTTCGAATAGACTGCACAAAACGGAAGCATTCCTTCAGTTTCCTCAGTATCGTTCCCAACAACCTCTTTTCATCTTTCATTCGCACGATCTTTATCATCATTTCTCTTATTGTAGCCATCTTTCTTTCTCTTCCTCTTTCGTCGTAAACGTATATAATCTTTATTTACTACGTCTATTTTATTCTTTTATGCCTTACTTTGTTCCCGGCTTTCTTCGTCGTTATTAGTTCGTAATTTTTCTGGGTTTCTCAACGGTACATCCTTATTATTATTATGATTACTACTATTATTAATATTACCATCATACCACGCATTAGCGGCTTGTCCAATTTTCGGTATCAACTTACTTTAATTCTTTCACGCATTTTCGTCTTATTGTTCGCACTTCGAATTATTTCCATTCAATTTATTTTTCTTTACTTTTTTTTCTTTGTCCCTTCAGTTTTCTGCTTTTATTAAATTTAGATCGTCTTCGTTACTGTCGTTTGGGATTACAACGACAGCAACTTCGATATTAAAACAGCCAGAAAATTAGGGTCAAAAATCTCGACGAAACAAAGTTTTTATTACATTAGTTTCGAAACGATATTTCTCAATGATTGATGATTTTATATATATATATATATATATATATATAACAAATATATTCAATTTTTTATATAATGTGGAATGTAGTGATTTTTTATAAAAAATCAATTGAAAATTAGTTAAATCACTAATATTTATTTTCTTAAGGAAAACATAAAGCTTTTCGGCATTTACGCCATTATCAAGTGAAAAATTTAAAAAATCATAATTTTAAAAATATGAATTAAATATAATTACTTTAAAATATGTGATGGTAATTGTGAAAATATGATCCAAAAATGAAGTCTGGTTCTGTCGGTCTATTTTTTTTGATTTGTTGAAATTTAATATCAATATATTTGTTTATTAATTTAGTTTTTTTTTATATTAATTTTTTCTTCAATATTATTTTCCTGATTCTGTAAAAGTTGTATACTGTTGGAATTTTAAATTTTTCATTTACTATTGCGATGTATGATGTCCAAACGTAAAATATAAAATATAAAAATATACAACCACAAAATTTTTTAAAAAACACAATTTTACAAATAAAATGAAAATAAATATTAAAAATCTGATAATCTACTAATTTTCAAATATATTCAAAATTATTAATTTTTAACTAATATTAACGTATTTATTATAATCGAGTTACATTTAATTATTTGTTTTATCGTCTACTATTACGCAAATAACGTCCGTTCCTAAGAATTCATAAATGGAAACTTTTACACATTGGAGGACGGGTTCTGAAAGCTTTTTTTTTTTTTTTTTTTTTTTTTAAACATCATACCAGCATTAATTGCTGCAAACAACGGTGATCACATAGGTAGAAAATTATAGTCTAGTGACTCCAGTGAGACACTAGACTATGAGGAAGAAAAGGAATAACTCGATGAGAGTGAAATATGTGTGGAATAGTATAGGAATGATTAAATGCAATAATTAGAAAGAAAAAACAATATGTTATCTTTTGAATAAGATAACATGTTTATTAAGTGATTGGAATTGCATCTCGGCACCACTTCCTGCGCAGACGCTATTGTCTGGAAGACTGTCTGAGTTCATTCTGCGAACATTAGGATTACCACTGACTTCAAATTTATCGAATAATCTCTTATACTGCATGACGTGCGTATCGCTGACATACGGAATCTTGAGATCGTTATGCAGTGTCAAATTAGAAACATAGTATGGAGCAGACGTAATAGTACGGAGTATGTTAGACTGTTGTTGCTGTATTCTTCGAAGATTACTCTTGCAAGTACTGCCGTACAACTCTAATCCGTCGCGCCAAATGGAAGCGATTGCCGCAAGATAGATAGTCCGTTTGGTCACTAGATTTAGAACCGATTTCTGTCCCAACAACTGACGTAGTGATTTCACACGAGTAATAATGGCTCTTCTAGTATGTAGTCGCCATGTGAGCCTTTTGCCCATATGTAAGTCAAGATAACGTACTGAATTACTTTTAGGAATTTGTATGTTGTTTATTCTTACAGCCGGGCACTTAACTTTTTTATTTTTAAATACAACGTGCTGGCATTTTTTAGGATTAAACAACATGCGCCAACTTTGTGCCTACTGAACCAATCTATTCAGATGGTTTTTGAACCGCGATGTTTACATACATTGCTTCTGAATTGGACGCAAGAATAGCAATATCATAGGCGAATATTGATAAGATGGTTTGATTGCTAGTTGGCATGTCTGCTGTGTAGACGAGTATAAAAGTGGCCCGAGTAGACTACCCTGGGGTACAGATGATAAAATATTATGTTCTTCTGAAAAATGTCCATTAATTCTGACAGCAAATGTTCTACCAGATAAATAAGTCATAAAATCGAAGGTAAGAAACTGTCTCAGTTTATAAAGTAGTCCAGGATGCTAAATCTTATCAAACGCTTGTACAACATCGAGGAAAACTGCAGAACATACTTCCTTTTTTTTTTTCCAGCGTTGAGGAAATCGCATCAACCAGTCGATGGCACTGCTGCACTGTGTAATGTTCAGTGCGAAATCCAAACTGATGGTTTGGTATTATTCCACGACTGCTTATAATCGGCTGGATACGACTTAAAATTTTCGATAAGGAGCAGACTAAACTAATAGGCCTATAGGATGATACATCAGTTTGCGGCTTGCCCGGTTTATGTATCATTACTATAACCGATTTTTTCCAGGCTTTAGGAAAATATCCAATTCTTAATATTCCATTGAATATGTAACATAATATAGTAGCTGACTTTGTGGGAAGCCGTGAAATTATTTCACCCGTGATGTTATCTACTCCAGGGCTTTTTCGTAATGGTACTTTACGTAGGCATTCGAATACCTCTTTTGGAGTAAAAATTTTTGTTTTTCCTGGTGAACAGGGTTCATTTAAGTTATTTTGTATATATTCGGAGTATTCACGACACATATCAGGATGCGGACTAAAAACAGAACTGAGGTATTCTGCAAAAGCGTTTGATTTTTCTTTATCGGTTCCCGACCATTATTTAATTTTATTTGAAACTGTTTTTTTTTTGTATTTTAATAGTTTCTTAGTGTTGTACCACAAGGCTGAAGCATCAGTGTTCATTGTTGTCAGATACCTTTGTGTAGTTTCATTTTTATATTGATTTTGATTTTCAGTGTATTTTGTAATATTGTGTAGTGCTTTTTTAAAGATGGATAACGATTATGCTGACGTTTTTTCTAAGCGGCTCGTGTTTTCTTTATTAGCTGTCTTATTTCGATTGGAATAAATTTATGTGATAATTTGCCTGAATTATAACTGGTAGAATTATGACAAGCGTATACTTTAGATCGGTAAAGTTTTTAATAGCTAGATCTATATCATTTTTACTTTTTATTTTAATTTTTAGGTTAGTTTCGCTTTGAACTATATTTGAAAAAAGATCCCAGCTTCTAGACTTGTTAACCATTTTATGTTGGATAGGTATACAAACGAAATGTCTAAGGTAGCAATGACAGGAACATGATCCGAAGATAGATCAATGGCCGTTTTACATTCTCTGCTATACTTTTGTAAGCCACGGATTATAAAGAAATCCAATATGTCTGGAAGTCTATTATCGTGTGCAGGCCAGTATGTAGATGTCATTGGTTTAAGGATGGCAAGTGAATTATTCCGTATGTACTTTTCCAGCCTTCTTCCAAACTGATTAGTTAATCGTGAACCCCACTTGGTGTTTTTTTGCGTTATTATCACCACCGTATATGAAGTTATTTCCTAAGTTCTTAAAGATGGTTTTAAACTCGATGTCTGATATTATGAATCCACTGTGGCAGTAAATAGCTGCTACTGCAATTTCATCTGCGAGTGTATCTTTATTCACTGCACCAACTTGATAAGCGTCTGTGCTACGTGAAAAGTTCTTATATTGTTTGTAACAACTTTTAACCAACATCATGGTACCTGCATGAGCAGTTCCATCAGGGTGATGAGCAGTGTAGGTATTATATGCATTTATTTTAAAACTGTGACTACTTACGAGGTGAGTTTCGGCTATCAATACAACATCGATGGCGTTTTGTTGGAGAAAAATTTCTAGTTCATTTTTTTTTTTGGAAACGATGCCGTTAGCGTTCCACAAACGTAATCACTAGTGACTCTTGGGTGATATTATTTATTTTCCTTGTCATCAAGGTAATAATTTTTCAATAACCTTAGTTAGCAAAGATATTAAAGGATTAATTACACTTTTAAATTCATTTAAAAATGTAGATAACATTAGAGATATATCAGTATTGTAGATGCTATTATTTGTTGCTCTGGACCCGTTATTATTACTGTCACCCCGATGGACTTCCCTACATGGGTAGTTGTTGTCTGCAATACCTTTAGCCACATTAGTACTGTAATAGGACTAGTGTAATTTCCATTAGAATTATTATAATTATTTATTTGAGTCAATCCGCACTTTTTAATGAAATTGGGGAGCAGAAACGAAAGAGTCCTCCGTAGAATGGCCCATCAAAATATAACTGAAAACAACGGGGAGACTTTTGCTCAGGAAGGCCTAGTATAACGATTAATATTAAAATGCAGATAAATAATTTTATTAAATAAAGATCATTCATTCATATATATATATATATCTATGTGAAGAAGACAAAATAAGATCTAGGTGGCGTCAATATTGCGAGGAACTGATGAAAGTACACGGAGAAGAAAAAGAAGCAAAGGAAAATTTCAGTAAAATAATGGAAATTGAACCCATGATACTGAAGGATGAGACGCGAAATGCGTTACAGAAACTTAAGGCATATAAGGCAGGAGGAGAGGATCGAATTGTAACAGAAATGTTCAAATACTTAGGGGACTCAATGGTAGAAATTTTACATGTCATATGCAAAAAAATATGGATTACAGGCATATGGCCAAGAGACTGGACAACGTCAATTTATGTCCCGATTCATAAAAAAGGTCCTCGAGACATATGTCAGAATTACAGAACTGTAGCATTGATGTCACATGCTAGTAAAGTAATGTTGAATATTATCCTTGAGAGACTGAAACCTTATGTACTACCACAAATATCATGGCAACAAGTAGGGTTTATGCCAGGAAAAGGCATAAGGGATCAAATTCTAAATATGCGACAGATAATTGAAAAATGTCGGGAATTCAATATTACAATTTACATATGCTTTATAGATTACGCAAAGGCGTTCGATTGTGTAAGATGGGTAAAATTATGGCAAGTTTTAGAGGAAGCTGGCGTACCACAACATTTGATAGAATTAATTAAATCACTATATAAAAACACAAGCGGAAAAGTGAAAATAAATAACAAGCTATCTGAGAAATTTCAGCCTGAAAAAGGAGTACGTCAGGGATGCATACTAAGTCCTATTTTATTTAACATATACAATGAATGGATAATCAAAGAGACCATGAATGGATGGAAAAATGGAGTTAAAATAGGAGGAACATGCATTAACAACTTACGATACGCTGACGATACTGTCATATTTGCCTCAACTGAAGAGAATCTACAGGTTTTACTCCGGAAGTTGGAAACCATAAGCAAAGCTGCAAGCTTAACAATAAATAAAGACAAAACTAAAATAATGATTATTAATCGAAACAACTCTGATAACATCCAGCAATGGCATGACTTCCAGGTAGTTGATAAATTCGTATACTTAGGTTCAGTAATTACCAAAGATGGAGGATCGACCGATGAAATTAAAAGAAGAATAGGAACTGCAAAAAATGCATTGGCTCAACTGACAAGAGTATGGAAGAGCCACGACATAACGAAGAATACAAAAATTCGCCTCATGGACACCTTAGTCTTTTCGGTTTTTCTGTATGCATCGGAATGTTGGACTTTAAAAAAAATGGATGTCCGGCGAATAGATGCTTTTGAAATGTTCTGTTGGAGAAGGATGCTGCGGATTCCCTGGACCGAAAAGAGAACAAACTTGTCGGTGTTAAAGGAAATCTGTCCAAAAATACGACTGCGAGATGTAGTAAGGCAGCGAATAGTAACTTACTTCGGTCATATCATACGTCAAAATAGTTTGGGAAAGTTAATTTTGGAGGGTATGGTCGAAGGTCGGCGAAAACAAGGAAGAACGCCTACACGATATACGGATGTAATCAAAGAATTGCTAAACATTACATCATTCCAGCAAGCGGTTCGATATGCAGAGGACCGAAACATATGGCGGACGCAGTTACATAAAATCAAGATTTCATAGTATCACGATGCTCGGATCGAGCCTACGATGCAGAAGATATATATATGTATATATGTATATATATATATATATATATATACACATTCGTGTGTTTTCGAAGAAAGAGTTCAGCTATTAAAGCATAATTCGATAATTAATTATAAAATATTAACAATAGTTATCCGATTAAAATTTGAACACTTTCAGTAGGACGTTATTAATTATTAATAGTTGTAATAATTAAACCTTTCAGCTACGATTGGTATGTAAAATTTGAATGCAAACAAAATTTTTAACTTTCCTGGTTAATGTGAAATATCTCAATTTCAAAAATATACAAACATACACCGAGAATTACCTACAGTTCACCTAAGAAGCGGTAATATGTAATTAAATTCCTGTATGAAGTTTATAATTCAAAGTCAACATTTTATAAGATTTATAGAAAATTACTCTAGCGCATGAAAACATTAAGTAATATTCGTTTTAGATAACTTTCTAGATAAATGTGTTATAAAATTACTTTTAAAATTGAAACTTTCAAAGTCAACCGAATGCATGACTCTTATTACGAAACAAACAATTTATGATGGGAGACGTTAATTCTTTTTGCTCCTCCCTTTCTTTTGGTTTTTCAGGTTTTTAATCTCTACTGTAATTCGCGAAATAAGTCCCTTCCGTTTAATTTGTCCGGTGACAGTTTAATTTCGTTAATGGCTTTTGGAATCCAATCTCCCGTACGTATTTATTTTATATTTTCCGGATATCGCGGTGGAAAGTAGATGTAATATTAAATGAAGCACTTCGAATTATATCAGGAACACTTAAATCTACACCATTTATATGGCTTCCACTTAGAAGAGAGGTTAGCATTAGATAGAAATAAATTTCAGATGTACCCCCAATTACCAATGTATGAAGAGATAAGGATCCGCACCAGTATCGAGACTTAAATTCAGAAAATCTATTTTCATCTTGTATATTTATTATTTACCAGTTTATAATATTAAAATTTTTACTTTCATAAATGGAGAGGGCATTTATTAAATATTATTATAACTTTTTAATATAATGTCAAATATACGCGTTTTACAACATTACAGAAAATAATTTTGGACAATTTATTAGCGGAGATATGAAAGATTTTACTAAATTGAAAATAACATGGGAATGGAATGTAGAACATACAACGAAGTTTCAATTTAGTCGTCAACTCGATGAATGAAATTAAAGCAATGGATTAGACACTTCATAAAATTAGGACTGGACAGGGAAGATGCGAATATCTAGTGCAGAAATGAGGTATAACGACGTTTGCTGCGTGTCAGCGCGGAAATCCGAGACAAACAATGCAACATATATATTAGAAGACTGTAGCGAATTAATTTGCACCTATAGGTTTAACATTAGGAGATGTTAACAAACTTAACGACGGAGCCATAGACTGGCTGACAAATTTAAAGGTTAACAAAATTTTTTACATACATACATATATATATATATAAAACAGACAGACACGATTATACGAAGAGGACTTGCTTTTATATAACTTTCTAGATAAACGCGTTATAGAAATATTTTTAAATTTTAAACCTTCTAAGTTAACCGAATGCATGGCCCCGTTACGAAACAAACAATTTATTATTGTGGGAAGGGGTTAATTTTTTTGTTCTGCCTTTTTTTTTGTTTCGTTTTGTTTTTCAGTCTTTAAGCTGCACTGCATTGAGAAGACCGTTCCGTTTAATTTGTCTGGTGACAGTTTAATTTCGTTAATGGCTTTTGGAATCTAATCTCCCGTAAGAATTTATTTTATATTATCCTGATATCGTGTTGTTTTTTTCGTTTGGAAATATACGTTATGTCCATTAAAGATTACATTTTAATATATATAAGAATACATTATATAATATATATAATGTATATATGGCGAAATGTCTATAACGATGGATAAATAACATCATACGGATGTATAAAACGGGATATTTAATAGAATTCATAATATTTTATCTCCTCCCAATTGAATAACTTGTATATGTACATATACATAGGGTGACCCAGAGAAGACGTACGGTTTTTTTTGTTTTTTTTTTTAAATAACTCAAAAACTACCCGACCAAAATAAATTTTTGAATAAAATTTTTGGAGAACGAGAGATTAGTTTACAATCATTTGTGGAACACAATATCGTTCAGATGACTGCCATTATAATAATTCAGTCGTTACAAAATTTTTGAAGAATTTTTTGAGCATAGGTCGTTGAATTTTTAAAATTTCTTCAGAAATGGGAGTTTTCAGATCTTCCACATCTCGTCTACTTGCTTCGTAAACGCGGCTCTTAAGGTATCCGGACAAAAAAAAAAAAATATTGTGTAACTTTGAATTTTTTCCGAAACTCTACATTGTCGTGATCGATTCACGCCGAAAATAACGTTCTATATAAAACGCGCACTCCTTCTTGTTATAGGATATCGTGATAACTGAAGCTGAACAAAAACTAATCTCTCGTATGTACACTAAACGTGGGACGTGCGTTTTACGTTCTAGCAGTGTTACCAACTAAAAACAAAACCGTCCGTCTTCTTTGGGTCACCATAATATATATTTGTTTGCTGCGATACAGATATGCGAAAATTACATAAGTACAACTGATTCATTCGGTGTTTTTTTTTTCGAAATTTCACACTGACTGAAACAATCGTTATAAATCAATGTAAATTCTATTGAAGTGCGGGCTCATAAAGCCCTACGAGTATCCAGCGATTAAACGTATATAAGCGACTCTCGATCGTAGAATTAAAGGAACTACCTTCAGTTCTTCGTTTGTACAATGCGAGGACGCAGTTTAGACCGAACGATCGTACTTGGGAAAATAAACTGAACGTCGGTCAGCAACTCGATGAGCGCCGCAAATATGTCGACGATTGCATCCATCGATATATTGCATACACTTAGCGGAGGTAGAACGAAAACTATAGAGGACTTTTGGGTATGCCATGAATGATGGTCAAGTGTGACTAATACAACTATGATGATTTAGATTCGGATTTATGCCTACACAATTCTGTGCGTAGTTAATAGCAGAAAAAATTCATGACTGCGCTATTTCTGCGATTGTTTCGAAACCTGTCCACTGCCGTATGTTTTTCGTCCAACCTTCTTTTTAACATTTTCTTTCAGTCATTCCTAGTAAGGTAAGCTGTAGAAATTTATAATTTTTTCTTCGCATTAGATGACCAAAATAGCGGCCTATTATTCGTTGCCATTCGTATATCCATCCAAGCTCCGCCGATTACATTGTTTTAATTTAAAAAAAAAAAAACGACATAATAAGTTTCGAAATGATCAGCCGATGGAATAATAATAATAATAATAAATCGTATAATAACGATGATACAAAAATATAAATAAATAAAATAATCATAATATACGCAAACCCCAAAAATTCAAGCCATATTGCCAATGATACACTAGAAACGTTGTATAAATAATTCAAATTAGTTAAATTACAACTATCGATAGATAAATAATAACATAAAAGTAAACTAAACGAGGTAGAACATTTCGAATCAATCAATTTATTTTAATATAAAATTCTACAGATCACGAAGAATTTATATGTACATAAACATATGCCGAGTATCCTTAAAGTTACCTTAGCAGCTAAATCCAACCAAATGACTAAAACGCGTCGAAATATACGACCCCTTCAATCACGCGTGCAATTTTAACAAAAAAAAATTAGCAATTTTATACAGGGTGCTTATTATACAATGCCGATTTTTAGATGACTCCGGACGATTTGCAATGTGTTTATACGAATATTAATAGAAAATTGACACATTTCACGGTCAACCGGAAAATATGCGATTTTGTTAATATTAAAATTTCACGTACCACATAATGGGCATTATGAACGAAACGGATTAAGTGCAACTAAAAGTTTGTCCAATACTAGGCACCAGTTGAACAACCATACTGTAGTAGTTCACTGTTTGCCGAGCGGCTCAAAGTCAAATAAGAACAAAATGCCATTTATTCAATGGAAATTCCTAATCAGTGTACGTAGATGTTATAGAACCAGCTCACCTTTCTTCTAGATATACTATTATTACGCCAAAGAATTACGTTTGCTTTTATAAATTATTAAACTTTCTCGGGAGAAACGTAATAAATTTAAAATTTTTTTGTTTTCTGATTTTGCGTACTAGATTTAAAAAAAAAAAAAAAAAAAATGTTGCATTGTTCCGTGGGGATACAGTGTACTCCTATATTCCTCGTGTGTACGATGCTTTTAATTATTTTAGGTTTACACGTTATGCGTGTTATAGACATATTGTGCAAATTATTACGTACTTTTAATCATTTTTTCCTACCCCATATTGTATACGTTCGATTTATTTACGTATACGTGCATATAAATGTACTTTTAGCTCGATCATGCGGGTGTATAGCATTAAGAGTATTTACCTGATTATTTTCCGTTCAGTTTTATAAGTGCGATATTTTGTTAAATAATTATTTCGAATCATGAATTATAAAAGAAAGAATAAATCAGCGTATTTTTTTTTAAATTTCCGCAATTATGCCACTATAGGCTTTCTATCAAACTTTTGAAAAAACAGCGATTGACTTAATTCCTTATCCAACGATAATAAACGTATTTTAACACTTTTTGTGTTTATTGCTGATTATTCATAATAGATCCGTAGGTTTTGTTCGTTTTAATCGTCTGATTTCTGTCGAGTTATCCAGCAGAGCAACAGCTAAAAGTTCATATTCACTAGCTATTTGTTGCATTTTATCTTTCACGGGTGTAACACCTAGGTCCGTGTGCAATGTAAGATTGCTTACATACCACGATGCATCTGTGATAGTTCTTAATGCTTTATTTTGGAAGCGTTGTATTATACTACTCTGCTTAGCACATACTCAAAGTTGACTATAAGCCCATATAAGTTTTAGAATTTGATTGTACAATAATATCTTGTTCACCAGTGATAATTCGAATTTTCTTCCGATAAGCCAAAGCATGTTCCTAAACTTTATATTTAATTCATTACGTTTTGCTATTATGCGGCTTTTCCAGATTAGTTTATTCAAATGGACATCTAGATATTTTATTGATTTTTTAACTGGAATTATCGCATTGTTGATATTAATATTTTTGATATTAGAAATTTTTTAATTTGTAAATATTACACGGGTTGATTTTTTCTCTCATTAATTTCTATACGCCACCGTTTGAACCATATTGAAAGTCAGCGTATGTGTGAGAATCGATGATGTACCCTAAGAGTACACAGTCCGCACGAGCAAGTCGTGAGTGTGTGAATGTACGCTATAAATCTTTGTATAATATTTTATTTTCTATTATTAAAATTATTTCTGTAAGGAATCGTTTCTATCCGATTAAGCCAAACTGACGGTGTAGGAGGGGTGGCAATCCGAAAAATAAATGTATATGCTTTATAAAGAAAAAAAATCATTATTATTATATTATATTAATAATTAGCGTCTTTATTTCATTATTATTCGAATTACTGGGTAATCACCAAATATTTATAAAATTTCATTTATAATACTGTGCTAGTTTATAAACGTACCATTAAAAAGTTATTATTTATTATTAGATCGTATTTCGAATTGTATATTTAATTATTTTAAAATTAAACGGCGGTACAGGAGCTTTTATAACTTTATTAAATCGTACACGATTATCGATAAGCCTGACAGCAAATGAACCGGTCGAAATACTTTTGACGACTTATAATCTTCCAGTTATTTTTCCCCTTGTTCAGTTTACAGCATTCAGAGTATTATCCGACGAACCGAAGTAAATATATCCGTTTTTCGGCCACTTAATGTTAGAACCGTTTTCTCCGAGAAGACAAAGCTTAAATCCGTCCGCAATTTTTCTATTTAATGGATCGGCCATTATCTCGTCCGTGTTCTCGATGAAATTTTTCCGGTAAAGCTGTTAAATGTAATCCGACTGACAATTTTCTTCTCACAACATCTCGTAATTCCGCTACGCGGACTCGTCTTCGTCTGTCTGCTTTATCACGCGCTGATGTCGGTGCTACCGTTTTTATATTTTTTTGTTTTTTTTTTCTATTTCTCGCGCGGATTATACCCGCTCGAGTCGTGACAAATCCTCATTTTCACACGTTGGCTTAGTTCTTGGAGTATATTTTATTATTTTATATATATATCTATATATATCTGACGACAAACGCCCCATCAAAAGGAACAATTTCTACATTAGTAACGTCCGAGAACGGTAAAGTAAAACGAGTAAACTAAAGTCCAGAGCTCATTCAATTTTTCTACACCGCTACTTCCTATAACAATCGGAGAATAAATATTTCCGGTTTCATGTAAAATTCTCTCGGAAAATAATCACTCTAGAAAACACGGGTTTAATCGAATCGAAGTGAGGTCGTGCTATCTACGCCTAGGTCTCACGTACCTCATACGCAAAACATTTCCTAAATCACGTCCTATCCGGTAATGCACCTGTTATACTGTAGGCGAGGCTAACGATGTTCAACGCACTGTTAATTTTTCCAGCGTTCACTGTTCTGCGTCGCAAATTTTGCATTGACTACACGAATATATTTCCTCTTGATAGGGGGAGGTTAAGGATTTTCTTTTGCTGGTGGAATGCGATCGAAATTTAAAATTTGAAATTTCGTAATCTTTGCAGTTAAACCATGACCGCAAATCGGCGCAATTTTTGCAGCGTGGTCAACCGTTCCTTATTATTTATTTTGTGTTCGTAATTAGTTATAATTAATTGTCATTAATCTCCTTATATTTTATATTGTGGTTTTTTTTGTATGATGAAATACCTATCATCTAAACGTTTTTATATCAAGTTTCTGGGGTGTTTATTTTAAGTTTCCTACGTACGATATGGCCAAAATATTTGTCCACTCTGATAATAACAATATTAGTTAACCGCTGCGTTGGATTTCTTGTGCTATGGAAGCATTTGTTCGTTTCGCGGTCCATGGTATGTAGAAAAGTTTTCTCCAGCATCACATTTCGAAACTGTCAAGTCGGATTAGGATAGTTTTATTTAACGTCCATGTTTCCGCTCCATATAGTACTATCGAAAATATAAGCGTCTTTACTAATTTTACTTTAACATTCTTATTAATGGAACCATCAACCATCCTTCCATATCTTCCTTAGGTTCACCATAGCACAGCGACCCATTTCAATGCGACGTTTTATTTCTTTTTCTTTAACGATCATAGGTACACAAAGTCGTTTACTACTTCAAATCCTGCGAAAGTTTTGTCATTACATTTTACTCGTCTTTCTCTGTCTATGATCATTACTTTTGTTTTGGACTTATTCAAGTCCATATTCTCGATTAATCCCTTCGACCTTTTTTTTAGAAGTATTTTCATTTCTCCAAGGTCAGATATAATAAGTGTTGTATCGTCCGCATATCGTAAGTTGGATATCTTTCGTCCACCTATAGATACTCCTCCATTCCATTCATGCATTACCATTCTCATAATGTATTGTCCATAAAGGTTAAATAGAACGGATGATAGAATACATCCTTGCTTCATACCTTTCTTAGTGTATAATTCAGCAGATTGTACTGTTTTGTCCATTCGAATTATATTGTTATTGTTTTTATATAGATTCTTTATCATTAGTACAATATGTTCCGGGACACTTATCTTAGTCATTACTGGCTACAGTTTACTCCATATTACATTATCGAATGCTTTATGGTAATCTATAAAACATAGAACTGCTGGCATATTATACTCTCGACATTTTTATATTATTTGTCTTAAGTTTAGTATTTGCTCACGCGTTCCGCATCCTTTCATAAAACCAGTTTGTTCTTCAGGAATCTGCATCTTTTTTAACACTTCTATCCGTTCGTATATTACGCGAAGCATTATTTTGTTCACATGTGGTACCAGTGAAATAGTTCTATAGTTTTCGCATTTAATACTTTTCCCTTTTTCATGCAGTGGTATGTATAGTGATCTACACCATTCTCTTGGCCATATACCAGAGTTCCATGTAGAATTACATAATGAATGTAATTCGTCGACTCCAGTATCTCCCATTATTTTTAATATCTCTGCAGCTATTTCATCGTTTTCCAACTACTTTATTATTTTTAAAAAATTTTATAGCATCTCATATTTCCTTTCGTAATATATCTGGTTCTTCTGGATGTATAGCATTATTTTCATTGTTTTCCACCGTACTGACAAAATCATATAGATGTTGATAGTATCCTCTCCACACTTCGGCTATTTGTGTAAAGTTTGTTTTTAGACAACCGCCTTTATCCTTTATTGCCGAATTTTTGACTTTAAAGTCTCTTGTTAAAATTTTAATTTTTCCAAATATGTCTTTGGTTTCATCACGATCGGCGTGTTTCTGTATTTCATTGCAGATTCAGCTGATAAAGTTGTTTTTGTCTCGTTTGCAGATTCTTTTAATTTTTTTCGTTAATCATTTGTAGTTGTTCCTCTGTTTTTAGTGTTCCTGTTTTTAGTGCTCGTCGTTCATTAATGAGTTTTATAGTTTCCGTTGAAAACCAAGGTTTTCGGCGTCTCGTTTGTATTTTTTGCAGTTTTTTCAGATGCATCCTTTATGGTGGTTTTTAACCAATTCCAGTGTAGATCAGCTGAATTTAGATCGTTTGTTTTCCCACGTTTAACCATTTCGTCGAAGTTGTTTGTAAATTTATCTTTATTTTTATCTGCTATTAATAATCTTTGCTGCGTTTTTAGTCCTATCGTTGGTTTTTTTATTCTTCCATATAATTTCATAACTAATAGTTTGTGGTCGCTACCACATTCAGCCCCTGGGTAAACTATTGCATTTATGTAGGATAACTTCCATCGTTTACTTACTAACATGTAATCGATATGGTTTTTGTAGGTGTTACCTGGAGACTTCCATATGCTTAGTCTTGTGGAATCGTGTTGGAAGTTAGTATTTGCAACTGTTAGCTGATTTGTAATTGCAAATTCTTTAAGTCTATCTCCTCTACTATTACGTTGGCCCAATCCGAACTTTCCAATTACTTCACGTAGGTGTCCTAATATATATATATATATCTAGTTTAGCATAAGTTCAATACTCTATATTTGATGGAAGAAGGGACTGTATAGTCTTCATCTCTTCTTCCATCATAATAAGTTAAGTGTATAGGGGCGCCTCTATCATTATATAAGTTCTTTTTGTTTATAGTGGGAGGGGGTTTTTAGTTGGTAAAAGTACCACACACTGATTTTAGCTCACCTGCAGTGCATGCTTGTATGTGCTGCGTCAACAAAAATTAAATATATTTATTATACTGTTTCAGTGTCTTTTGAAGATTTCCTCCCTTCCGCTTAAAAAAAAAATCACGGACCCCACTCTTACTTATATTCTTCGCAACATCCCTTTAACCATTACTCGCTTACTTTTTCGTTATCAACTTTGCGCTTCTCACCGCTCATTCCTTCAAATTCCATCCTCCTTATCGCAACTACTGAAGGACAAGATTGAAAGGTACAGAAAGTCCTGACTTTCCTACAACTCTAACCTTCCACCCGTGATTTAACATTTTCGAACTCGCCCCTCTGACATAGCAAATAGGAAAAAAAAAACTTAAATGTTTGCCGTTTGTCAGTTTAAAGTTAAAAAAAGTTATCTGAACAACTCCGACGCATAAAGACATTCCAACTTAATCGCTGTAATGTAGTATTGAAATTTTGCATTTCTTTTTTCTCCCCGTTACAATCTTGACGTTAAATAAGTAACTCTATTAATAGAATACTTATCACCTAACAGAGTACGTATTTTGTGAGGTGATATAAACGAGTATGAAGAAATTAACGCAATGGTTAAAACTTTTTTAAATCTAATTATTGGTTATTAAACTAAATCTCTCGGTTTATTCAAGGCATCTAATCATATCTAATTCAGTATCTAGAAGTTTAACGGCTTCCATATCGACATGTCAAAACAGCCGCTTCTCGTGCTGCTTGGCAAAATCTTTGATGACATCGTCGACGAACATTATCCGAAGATCGCGGTGAATGTCATCATTACGTGAAAACCGATGAGTATCGACAATTGCACGCAGAATGACATTCTGTCTAGCCTGAATCTTGTTGCGATTTGTCGCCTTAGCACATCCCCATAGTTGAAGACCGTTAGTCCAAATTGGCTTTATACGATAGATCTAATGCAGAGCTTCTACCGATGAGCGAGTATAATTCACGCGTTTTTGCCTTGATTTATTTAATTTTCATTCTGATGTGGATTTCCCAAGTAAGGCGCTTATCCAAATGAATTCCTAAGTATCTAGCTTACTCAGCTTAAGGCACAACTAGATCATCCAAGTATACTTGATAGGTGTAAATGACGTGGACTGATTTCGCTTCATTAAGTTTAATCTTCCATTCGATTGTCCATTTTCGGATACAACCAAGCGCACGTTGAAGTTTTGCGAATTTCTAGTTTTTGTCGAATAGATTCTGGGTAAGCTGAAATGAGAATTCCCTCTAATGTTATTTGTTTTCCAACGGATGTCTACAGCTTCTGTCGGTCCTTCTTTTTATTAAACATCTTCCATATTAGCTCAAAAATCGATAAATCGTCTGTAAACAGCTAAAAAATCGTTCTCTCTGTCGTTTGTCCTCCTTCCCAGTCTAATCGCCTAAATATCTTCAATTGAATTCTTGTCCTACTTCCGTTCTTATATTAAAATTATTTGGTATAATAGTTGGTCATTATTATTATTATTGTACTATATATTGTTTCTACTTCCGTAAATATTAAAATGTATGCAGCGTTCTATGGACCAACGTGAATTATTATTATTTTTTAATATATATATATATATAAATGTTGTTAATCGTTATTCTCGAAACGGTTAAATCAATCTTTTTTTTATTCTGCAGTAGCTGAAGGTTAAATTTATTATGCATAGAAGGTTACGATAGAAATGGAATTTTGACTTTTCGAATGATAAATGTATGTTTCGTGTTTTTGTAAAACCCTACTAGTTTAAACTGTCTTCTTATACAAATGTCGAAAACCAATTTGAAAATATGTATATATATATATATATATATATATATGTTTGTGTGCATATGTATGTATATAAATAGGGATGTATTACTTTAATAGCGTATTCGATTTTTTTTTATATTATTATTATAAATTCTGTTCCGCTTTAAACATACCGGTGATTCATGGAA